>CM076579.1:1217026625-1217626625 GCA_034641835.2 Pinus albicaulis
TATGAACTTCATTTCCCCTTGAGACATATCCTTGCAAAATCCATGAAAAACAGCTCTTTTTGCATTGGCGCGGGTAGACAGTTCAGTGCTCGCGCCAATCAGGGAAATCCTGTAAAGAGGTCGCGCTACTTGGCGCTCTGTCATAGAGCAGCAATCGCGCCACCCATTTTAGGGACTGTTTTTTAAATATGGATGGCGGAAGTTGAGTTCAAACAAACTCACAACCATTGCCTATCTTGAGTTGGGAGGTTTTGCTGCGGGAGTTCTATGGAAGGGAAGTAGTTTTGCCACCTTCTATGGAACCTTCCTTGTTGATAGGGCCAATCCCATAATAATAGGGATCCCAACTCCCTCCTTCCCCATCTATAAAAGCTTGCTCAGATCCATGGCAAGCTAGTCTTGAAGTGCTGAAGCTTTGCATCTCCTATTCCCAAGTGCCTTTGTGCTGTAAAGAATCCCTTCTTTCCCTTAAGGCCCATTCAAGCGAGGAGACCATTGTTACGAGACTCTGGAGAGGTTTCCCTTTCCTTGGCGAGCTTTGCGAGATGTGGACAACCGGAGACCCGTTCGAAGGAAGCTGCGACGTCAGAACTTGGTTGTAACTTCTATTCGTTTATCACTTTAATAGATGACTATGATTATGGTTCCACTCCTTTTACTATCATGTTAATGCGAGTAATATCTTTTCTGACCGATGTTTAGTTACGTATGCTGGTTCCTATGCATGTATCTGTTCGTTTCTTCTGCGTGCAGGTGTTCATCCACGGAGATCGTGGAAGGATTGTGATCTGCCAGGGCTGGAGGACGGGGACATCTTCTTCTTCAGATCTAGCGTTGGAATCGAGGTAGGCTCTTATCCCAAGTCTTTCATTCGTAACTAGGAGCTTGCGTCATAGCATTGTTTGTTTGTTGCTAGACCCCTGCTGGGCTAGTAGGGATCGCCTCTGTCCGCAGAGGGGATTTACCTCCTCGACAAATTGGCGACTCCGCTGGGGATCGTCCGGTTTTCCTTGTCCCGTTTATGATTGGTTCGCTTTGATTGTTTCTCCTTGCTTGATGAACCTTCTGGGTTGGATTCTTTCATTATTTTAGCCTCTTGGTTTGCTTAGCTTGTATTGGTCTACTTTTAGAATAGCTTGTTTTTTAATTTTTATTGAAGAACTCGACTGGCGCGGGTTTTAACCCGACAGTCGCGCCACTTGACGCTTGTTGCATTTGTCTGTGTCGCGCCACTCGGCCTCGGGCGCTAGTTTCGAGGCCACAGTCGCGCCACCCCTGTGACTTTTTTGAGTTTCTTCATTTTTTGGCTTTCTCAGCTTGACCAGTACTTTTCTTCTTGATTTCCTGATTGTCTGAGTGTGTTGGAGTCTTGTTTGACTGGAATTCACCGCTATCCTTTGGTTGTTTGCCTTTGTCTATCGATTTCACGATTTGAGCCCTAGGGCATCTAGTGTCATAGTGAATCGAGCCCTCCTTGGGAGTTTTGGTGTCTTGATTGTCCTGTCAACTTGTTGATTGATTCTCCACGCTCTCTTAACAGTCTTTGATCGTTTTTGCTGCGTCTTTTGAGTGATTGTTCATTCCTTCATTCAGAATTCGTTTGCCTTGGCTTTGGACCTAGATCACACGGTCCATTGAGAGTTTTCGAGTCTTTCTTCGATTTGAGAGACTTTGGGTCGATTTAGAGATTTGGTTGCTTGCTTCGTTGAGTGAATGTTGTTTGCTTCGCTCTCTTAGATATCATTTCTCAAATTGTTCCTTTTTTTTTCAGTGCACATTAGCCATTAAACATTGAAAATCAAAAAATAATCTCTTTTGCTTTTGTTAAATTAGTGCAAATTGTGATCTTTTCCATATTGCTAGTGATTAGTGTTTGGATGAAAAGTGTGCAATTGCATTAGTTGCATTAGAGACATTCTTGTATTCCGTTCATTTCGTTTGTATAAAAGCTCTCAACTCTCATTTAACTAGTTTTCATCGAACGAAATGTTGCATCGTGGCATATAGCTTGCATTTAGGAGACACTACATACGATAAGGCCTGGAAATTGAAACTTAATTGAAGATCAACTGTAAAATTTATTCAATTAACCTAAGGCAAAATTGGAACTTAACGCAACATATTTAGAAGGTCTAGGCTAGAGACGTGTTCCGGCGTCGTTAAACCTAGCAGCTGTCGTTCGCCTATTGGCTTTAGACAGCGCTAGTACGGACTTGCGCTCCCTGTACCGTCGCGTATATAAAGGGAGACCCCTATAGGTTTTCAATCCTTTATCCACAGGAAGCCGAGAACTACCATCTATACGGCGTCACAGAACCGACATTCGGGGGAGACTACACGTACGGAAAGTCCTTGGTCGATTCTGTTTCATTTTTTTGAAACCAAGGTGTATATTGCGAGTTCACGGATATTTGGTACACCCTTTGTGCTAGTTTTTTCTGACGGTCGTTTGGTCTTTTCTGACTCCCTAAACTTGAAAAGACCGTCAAGCGCTTGTCCTTTCACGCTTGTGTCAACTCTGAAAGAGATAGAGTCATCTTTTTATCGTTTCTCGACTCTTGAAACATGAAACGGTAGAACTTCTTTTCTATCGTTTCTCGACTCTTGAAACATGAAACGGTAGAACTTCTTAGCAAACATCAATAAATATTAAAACTTATTATTTATTACACAGCTTGTTAAGTAATATGTTTCCATATAATCATAGATTCTATCATGGAATTATAAACAATCCTTTTGAAAACCATGAAACTCTTGGGAGAATTAACTTTGAAGTATTGGATTCAAATCACGGGGATAATCTTGCAAAGAAAATATAACCTAATCTCGTTTAGAAACCTTCTCAATATAGTAAGGGTGTGACATAACCATCAACAAATGTTGAACTGCATTAAGTACTTAACAAGTATTTGAAAAATAAAATAGATCAATGGGTTCAATAATATCAATCAACGTAAGACAAATATCATTATATATTCTAATGGAAAAAATATTATTTGATTGACAGTTGTTAGACCCAATGTTATGATCATTTTGGTGGCTTGACATATAATATTTTCTATTCTCAACTAGTTCAGTTTGTGTCCAATTCCATACAAGACCAGTAATATGAATCCATACTGAAATAGGGGTTTTGATTGACTAAATGATTCGAGCATTGAATTCTACTCCGAAGTATTTATTGGGCCGGAATGAAAATTATTAGCTTCATAACATTCATATTAAATATCAGGAGATGCTTGCTCACAAAAGCACATAACATATATGAATTCTTTTGCCAAAGGAGACCTTTACCTTGATAATTTTAATGAGAAGATATATAGCTCCACAAATACCTAAACGATATACATTCCAATCCTAATTTCAGTGCAACAGGTTTACATGAATATGAATTAACTAAATAATGATCGAATATTTGATCATAAACCAAATCTTGAAAAATAGAAAATTTGTCTTGCAAAAAACCAAAATCTTTTAAGAATTAGTTTACATCTAGTGAAACAATGTGAAGAAATGACTCATGAAAGAATTTTTATATTTGACCTATTTTTGGGACCCATCCAGGATTGTCAAAACTTGACATAACCATCAATGAGAGCTGAAGTGCCTCAACTCCCTGATAAGTCTTGAAACTTTCAAATGTTTAATAATTATATTTTGAGATTTGGTTCATATAATGAATTGCGTGAAGACAACTACTATCAATTATTTCAACATGATCACTATTATCTATATGGAAAACATCTACATCACTTCTTTGATCATATTTTTGAGCCGGAAGAGAAATATTACTCATTTCATAAGATTATTCTGATTGTGTATCTAAGTATGTATACATCAGAGAAATCTCATGAGAAACCTGAACAAAAGAATTATCCCGATGAAATATTGGAAACTGAAAGGAAAGGAGTGGATGGTCCATGATTTCATTTGTTTCTTATTCATCTTAGATGACCTCAGTGCCTTGTTTCAATCCAAAATTCAAATCATCAGATTATAGATTCAAAAAGCATGACACCTTTTCATCACAAGTTAATTCGTTACAACTAGTAGGACATAAGGGATAATAAGCTGCAGAAGAATCTACTATAAGAGTATCTTATTGATAAATCGTAAGAGTGGTCAATATAGCTAGGAATTAATCAATGAGACCATGGTTATTAAAATGATATTTTTTTAAGGATTTCTCCTGGTTCAAGTCTTTTATTTCATTTGACTGATTGACAAGATCGAACGATTCTAAGTCAACCAAGATTTAATAAACAACATCTTGACATTGAGGACATTGAAATAGGTAAGAGAGATCAAAATAATATCCATGATTCTACTCCTCTACCTTTGGAATGTGACCACCTTTTACTTTATCACCATTTGGACCGATAAGCTTAGAATTAGGAGTATTTAAAGGACTTGGTAGTGGAATAGATTTATGAAGTGAATCACGGTACAAAAATCCATGTGATATAGATGGTAAAGGGTGATAGGTATCCCTTGAAAAAAATCAATTTTAATGGTATCAGATTTAGGATTTCGGTAATATTTGGCAACCAAGTGATGAATATTCACCCTAGGTTCCAAGTATTTATTAGAAAATTGAATGTTTTCCCAGATAAGATCCTTAACATGGAAAGAAAAAAAAGTGGAAGAATAGGATCAACAATTTGATTTCTAGTTTTCCCAACATCAACAATAGCACTAGAGACTACTTTTTTAGTAAGGAAAATGCAGGAGTGGAAGGGGAAAAGGGACCACAGGTTCATCCCCTTATATGAGAGGTTTAAATTGGTTAAAAATAGTTGGGAGAGAACAATTAACCAAGTATTCAAATTCACAACATTTCAACGATATTTGAACCAAACACTGAAAATTTTCATTTAGGAAATCCCAATCCACATCTTCTTCAAGAGACTCATAAATAAATGAATAAGTCGATCAAAAAAATCCTCTATTGATTCAATAAACTTCATTCTAAGTTGATTAGTCCTCTTATAATCACATCAATAATCATACTTATCAAGGGCTTGATGAAGCTCCATGAAAAATTGTTGAAACAAATGAATAGAAGAAAATAGTAAGGTATGAAACCATAGTTTAACTCGACCATTAAGAGTGAGGGTGAATAATTTAAAAGAAGCATATTCACAATCCACTTCATCAAAATCACAAAACATTAGGAATTGAGATGTATACTTGGGTATGGATGTTCCACCCTTGCCTTCAAACTTTAACTAAGAAAATTTGTAAACAAGTTCCATTGGGAGAGAAATATTTTCTTTCTTAGAAATTCATCCTGAGATTATGCTTTTTGAATTAACCATTTAAGATAAAAAATTCAAAACAGACTCAACGGGCTCAACTTCTATGTTGCCCTCCTTCAAGTGCCACTTATTGACGGTGTTGGAATCCGCTAACAAAAGGGGTCTCCCTTGTATGAAGTCTTAATTAGACCTCACACCGTTTGGAGTAGTAGCCCCATCTGGATAGTAGGCCTGGTCGTGATTATTATTAGGGATTTTCCTAGGCTACAATGATCAACATAAGGGATTATGCAAACAATATTTGAAATAATAAAGTAAGTTGGTACATAAGACTATGGGAAGAATAGTTGATTAACTTGCAAAGTAGTCTAGAAGATAACAATGATCATAAAATCAATTAACAATGCACATTCAACAATATGCATACTAAATATAATTAAATAGTTCATTTTCATTAGCATGTTTTAATATAAACATACATAACAAAGAGTGAAACAATAATCTTACAATTTTTTACGACATATGCATGAAAGTGCATCAACTCTAAGAAATTCATATATTAAATGAAAGTCTCAAGATACATGATTACAATGATGTGACACTAGACCCAATAGTGGAACATTAAGTTACCACTTAATCCTCCAAAGAATATTCTTCTCTCCTATGCCAAGCTAGAGAAGCCAAGGTGAAAATTCCAAAGTCCTTTTCTTGAGATATGAGGGTATATTTATAACAAATTAGGTGACTCTCTATCTCCCATGTGACTCTTAACCTCCTTCATGACTCTTCAACTTATACTATGAATTTTCAAATTCCTATGTAACCGTTGAGCTCTTACACGATTGAAGAAATTTTTGGTGACTTTTCCCATTCCATGTGGGATGCTTGGGATTCCACACTAGTTACATTTTCCCGTTTTTTGGAAATTACGTAACTACATTAAAAAATTATGTGTCAAAATACATTAACATGTATGTATTTTGTGGTGACACTTTCAGAATCCATGACTTGGCGATGGTGACAAAAGACTTCATTTCATCAATGCCAGGTTCTTTACTTTGCTACTATGACTTCGACTTCTTCATTATATATATTTGCTTGTATTTCTTATTCACCCTCCAAAGGTTCTAGATAGGTATTGGAACATTCTAAGTCAGCATGAGTTTCCATTTCTTTCTCTTGGTCCAATATTCTTTCATGTCCTACATAATATCATGTTTGTGTCATGTCTCCATGAATTTTTTTCTTCTAACCATTTATTTCTAACCTCCCTTGAGCTTCAACCTACCATGTTGGGATGATAATACGTGCAAATGAGGCCCACTGATGACAAGCCAACAACACTTTCAAAACCACCTATTCTACATTTTGTTGCTCATGTAAGATGTTGACTGTGAAGGGAAAGTGGGGAATGGTTTTCAAAGAGACAAACTAGGGATTTCACTGTTTGGATTAGAAATTACGAATGTGTGACAATTTTTTCCACTTTAAATGTACAATGTGTAATAAGGGAAGGTTCCTTCAAGGTTCTGCGTAGTGGGAAATTTTTGGGGAAAAGGGTGATGAGCTTTCTGACTAAAGAGGCGCGGTGCACAATGCATAAGGAAGAGAAGGTAGGGATTAAAAAATTGAGCTTCAAATAGATATAGGGATAACCCCACTACCCACTAGAACTAGACAATGCATTGTAGGAGGCAAGTCAAGAAAAGGTACTCTTCATCGAGGGATTTCAGTCACTAGGAGAGATAGGACTAGCCACTTTAATTGTGAAATGCATAGTGATTGAGAGGATATATATAGGATTGTGTAGTTGGGGGTTGTAGTGAGATAGAGGAAGTCCTATTTACCACTACCATTGTGAAATTTTCAAAAGTGTCTCACTTAGTGATGCAATTGTGTGATTGACTAGTGTAAGCAACAAAAGGCTAGGTCATTGTACCATGAGGATTCTCACTTCACAATGAATGAGAGAAAGATTTTTTATTATTTAGCTATCTTCAGAAATGATGAGGTGGATGCTCATCTATCCACTAAAAATAATCTATGTTCAATGGAGGAAAGTAGAATTATGTCTTTAGAACAGTTTTCAAGGGGAAGGAACAAGACACTAAGGGACTATAGCTCAATATTTTTCAATGTGTTTGTGGAAGAGGTTTCCCTTAGGATAGAGAAGTGTATTGCTGTAATAGGTAAGGGATAATTCCTTTTTTGACAAGAATGCACAATTTCCCATTCGGTAGCTAGAGGTTTTCGGTATGCAAAGTGTGAAGATAAGAGAAGCCCAAAAATGGCTAAGTATTGAATCAATGAAACAAGAGAGAACACATGATGAAAAAAAGTTCAAAAATATATTCACACATATGTATACCATGAAGAAAAATCTAATATAGCGTAAAATACTCAATTTCCACTTGCATACCTTGGAATGCCAAAAAAGTGACACTTATTTCTAAGTTCGTCAGTTGGAACAGATCTTTGTGACACTTAGAATGAAATTTATGACACAAGAGGTGACTGCAACCAGAAAGTGTGATAAGTTGTGGGTGAGTGTCTAGTGGATACTATTATGATATATAATATTATCTAATGTGTAAGTGTGTACTAGCGCTACCTCTAGTGATGTGCCAAACTGTAACACATGCAGAAGTGAAAACATTAAAAAATGGAACTTGTGATAGTAAGAATAAGTGAAAAGGAAATTTGCAAAAGCTAAAGAAAGTGAAAGTGAAAAATGCAAAAGAAAAATAGAAAAAAATGGATAGTTGAAAATTTGAAAGAAAGCAACAATGATAGTCACGAGAGCGAAAGAGAAACTTATGAAAGAAAATTTTCGCAAAAGTGACAGCGGATAAAATCACGTAGATGAAGGTTCATTTGAAACTAAGAGTGAGGGAGACTGCCAATTGAAATTGTGTGTTGACTATCCACATGGATTGTGTCGTCGTTGTCCCTATCAACTAAAAAATCATTTTCATCAGGCGTTACACAATGTATGAGAGTTGGATAAATTCTACCACTAAAAAATTCGCAATTACTATTACCAAGGACTGCACATGCATTTTCTTCCAAAACTACAAAATTCATTTCTTCAAAGGATAGACATGGGCTGCTAAGATTTTTATAAATAGGTGTTCTTGTAAATACATAAAAAATATAAGCATGTGTAAGAAAGTGGCTTCAATAGTTTGAATCTCAGAGGAAGATCTGAACACTTAGAAAAACATCAACCCACCATAAAGAGACTATCATCTACTTGGAACAGTAGATAGTAATATCATAAGGAGGCTCCAAAATTCAATTGTAGTAATAATTTTGGTGGGTTTTTGTCACAACAAAAACACTTGGAAACACACTTGAAGAACTCCAAATTCCCTACTTAGGTCCTCCTTTAAGTACACATTATTATTATTTTAGGAAGTATTTATTCACCATGTGGATCACCTAAACTACTCCATATATCCCAATGTGTTATGCAACTAGATCACAAAATAGAAGAAAATATAGATCAATGACTTATAAATCACCTTTTCGAGGGGGAAACCTCCTTTAGATTACATAAATGAACAATTATTGGATAATACAAATGAAAAAACCTTCCTTACATATATGAGTATAAGGGGTCACAATATAACAATATGGGGACCACATGGGCACAACAATAACAATAATGGGGTGACACTTATGGGGCTCAATAACAAGCTCAATAGTAACAATATGGGGACTACATGGGAGAAAAAATAGAAATAATGGGTCTACACCAACAATAACATTAAGGGGATACACTAGTATTATAGGGACCTAACCTGCCCTCTCCTTAAACCAAATATTATCCTCAATGCTTGAGTAATTTTGGATGATTTTATATAAAATTCTTATCCTCCCATAAGGAATCTTCCGCAGGTAAGTTCTTTCACTTGATGAGATACTCTGAAATTGATCGATTCTGTAGCTATCAAGTTCTTGTTTCTCTGAGCGCTTTACATTCCAATATTATTTTTCCCTCCTCAAAAATTTCTCGCAATATTGTTTTAATTAGGAGTTTTTCACCTATAGCCTTCTTTAAGCATGAAACATGGAAAATTCGGTGCACTCGGGAAGATGCGGGAAGCTACAATTTGTATTGAATAGTACAAATATTTTTCAACACCTTGTAAGGACCATAGTACTTTGGCAATAATTTATTGTCCTTCTTAGCTTGCTTGAGGGACATTTATTTTTATGGCTATAGCCATAAAAATACCCAGTCACGTACATCAAAACATATTTCCCTGCAATTCTGATCTTCTTTTTTTTACAGTTGATTCTGCACCAAAGTTATTTTATCCTTTAAGAGCTTGAGAATTGTTTGTTTATTCTCGATGTGATATTCTACTGCTTGAACCTTAGAATTTTCTCATAAACATAATTTCGATGTTTGGAACTCTAGTGAGCATAATTGTACAATTGCACCTCGTTTTTATTTGTTTAGAATCTTCTTCATTCCATTAGATTTGGTTGTCTTTCGTGGGCTCCACGTGATACCCCTTAATTCAAATTCCTTTCCTTTCCAAAATAAAATCAAGAAAATTTCTTGAAAATTAAAAGCTATCGTACCCAAAGATTGTAGCCATTGAACTCCAAATACATTATCAACACCACCAATTTGTAGAAATTATATAACATATGCATTATATATCCAGATTCTCCTGATCTAATAATATTTAACTTCTTGCTAAATACAAAATCCTTCCACTGTTAATCTTTTGCAGAAATTATAAACTCAATTGAAAACACATGAAGCAATAAAAACAATTGCACATAACACAATTGATTAATGGGAAAGCCTGAAGCTGATGTATCATGGAGATCATGTAACAATCTCATACAAATCTTAGTACATCAATCTCTCAGTACAATCAATCATCACACACTAACAAGATGAAATCTGCAAACCCATGCACTGATTTCTTTCCTCCTAGTAGCCTGCCTCCACTTCACAAATCATCGTTGGCAACTCCAACGTGTGTGTGGTGCAATCAATGCATCACTATAGTCACAACAGATAGTCCATCTCACCCTTTCACCTACCTCTCCATTGGGTCCCCACTGGTACTTACATGCAATATAGTTAATTGTTGTATTTGTTTTGTCTACTAATGAGTTATTATTTTTGAATTAATTAACTAGTTATTTCACTCCACTGTCACTAGTGTGTCATTCAGTTAGAATAGATACAACTAGCTCAACTGAGTTTAACTCCATTTACTGAGTTAAACTAAATAAGAACTCGGTGAACTACTCTTCCAACTCTATCATAACTTTTCCACATGAGTTCTAACTGGGTCTTCCATGCATGAACCAACAGTAAACCCTAGAAATTGCGTAATTCCTTCAGCCAACTGGTTTGCCAAATTTGTATACTGAAATTAAGTGCTCCAAGAGAATAAGTTGATGTTTATTGTCAGATTATTATTAAGGGCTAATAATAATTGACATGCATCTATTTTTAGATGAACGATCTATAAATAGACTTCGCCCAATATTATAAAAATATAATTTCATCTATTTTTCCAACTTGACCAACCTTCCATAAATATCATCCTGAAACTTCTAAAATATGATCACCATGTCTAAAAATAGACATAGTCTAAAAATAGACTTGCACCTAAAAATAGCCTGCGCGCCCACTTGGTGAAGGTGACTGATTTTCACTTAGCTCATCATCTTGTTGAATCTAAACACTCCCTCTCAACAAGATAGGGATTATCCTTCACCCCTATCCTGCTTCTATGGTATTTAAAGTTGCTCCTAGTGAGCGCCTTCTTGAGAATATCTGCATCCTGATCTTCCGTACGAATGTAATGAAGAAACATGATCTTCCGCTGCACACAATCTTTGATATGATGATACTGGATATCAATATATTTAGATCTATCTTGAAACGCAGGATTAATCGAGAGTTTAATGAAACTATGATTATCACAATGTATCACTGTAGGATCTAAATGTGAACAGAACAAACCAACCAGGATCTTCCTCATCTAGATAGCCTCACATGTAGCTTGACTTACTGCCATGTATTATTCTTCTGCTGAATTGAGTGCCACGGATCTTTGTTTCCTGCTGTACCAAGAAACTGTTGTAGATCTGATACTAAAAAGCCCTCCTGATGTGCTCTTTCTGTCAATTGGGCTACCTACCCAATCTGCATCAGTGAAGCCATGCAACTTCACCTCATCCATTTGTTTGTACCATAAGCAATACCAAGATGTGCCCCTGAGATACCTCAGGACATACTTTCCTGCCTTCCAAAGGTGCTTGGTAGGCTTAACCATCACTTGTGAAAGTTGGTTCACTGCATAGCATATGTCCGGTCTTGTATTAACTAAATACATGAGCAAACCCACCAACTGTCGATAAACAATGGCATCCACTACCTCTGTTGATGTAGCATCCTCTTTCCTCCAATTTCCTGGAAGAGGAGTGTTGATAGGCTTGCAACCTTACATGTGAAACTTCTCCAGTATCTCCTGGGCATACTTGCCTTGAGACACAAACAATTCACCTTCCCACTGCCATATTTCCAATCAAAGGAAATAATGAAGGAGGCCCAAATCCTTTATCTCGAACTCCTTTGAAAGATCTTCCTTGCATGAGTGTATCAACTACTCATAACCCGTTAGTATTGAATCATCAACATAGAGAAAAATGATTAAAAGCTTACCCTCCACCAAAATTTGGTACAAGTTTGCATCTGCCTCACTCTTGGTGAAACCAAGTTCAGTGAAATAGTTATCGATCCGAGTGTACCAAGCACGAGGTGCTTGTTTCAGCCCATACAATGCTCTTTTAAGCCTGCACACATGCGACTCACTGCTGAAGATCTCAAATCCTTCAGGCTACTGAATGTACACCTCTTCCTCAATGATCCCATAAAGGAATGCAGTCTTCACATCCATCTGATGAATGTGCCAGCCCATCTACACTTAGAGAGAAAGGATGGTCCTTATGGAATAATATTGTGTGGCAAGTGAAAAGGTTTCTTCATAATCAATCCCCTCAATCTACGAGAAGCCCCGGGCAACAAATATTTCCTTATACTTCTCGAAACTCTCGTTAGCAGCTCTCTTTACCTTGTATATCCATCTTGATCCTACAACTGATTTACCAAACGGCTTTGGAACAATCTCCCAAGCACTGTTTCTGACAATGGAGTCATACTCCTCCACCATGGCATCTACCCATGTGCACTCCTACATTGCTTCTTCAAAAGAAGATGGCCCTATCATGATACACTTGCTCAGAAGAGCCATGTATATAGTAAATCGGTCAGGTGACTATCTCTGTCTGCGATATGATATAGGGACTCCTACATTCTGTGCCACATCAAGCTTCAGCCTCTCAGCTTCTTTGGTATGCTTTCTGCCTTATCTGATGTTTGGTTCTGCGTGAGTGGACTCCTTCACTCCATGAATCTCCTCCTATGGCTGATCCACATCTAGAGGCTCATCTTTGGGAACAAGTAGCTCCTCCTCTACATGCAAGTGTAGCTCCCTCTCAAGCGAAAAATTCATGGATTTCACCTCATTTAATTTTATATCCCATCGCACCACATTCATCCGACTATTTGGAAAATACACACGATAATTATGGGGTGTTTCTGTGTACCCTAAAAATATCACAACTTTTGCATTCAACTCCAGCTTCTTCCTGGCATCCTTTGTCACATGAATGTAAACAGATGAGCCAAAAAGATTCAAATGAGAAATATCAGGCTTCTTACGAGTAAAATCTTCTTCAGGTGTACTCATGCCAAGTACCCTATGAGGACAATAGTTTTTCACATAAACCGCAGTGTTGCATGCTTCCACCCACAAGTGCATTGGTAGGTCTTGGTCATGCAGCATAGCTCGAGCAACACCCATGATTGTTCTATTCTTCTTCTCTGTGACCCCATTCTGATGTGGGTTATGAGGCGCTATGAGTTCTTTTCAAATTCCTTCTTTGCTACAAAATTCTTTGAATTCGCCCGAGATATATTCACCGCCATTATCTCTCCATAGAGCTTTCACTTGCTTCCCTGACTCCTTCTCCACCAATGCTTTAAACTCACCGAAATTTGAGAATTTTTCGCTCTTCTTCTGCATGAAGAAGATCCACCATCTAAAATAATAGTCGTAAAAAAATATAACATAATACCTGTGTTTTTTTGTTGAAGCAAGTGAGAAAGGTCCACACAAGTCTATGTGAATTCTCTCCAAGATCACTGAAGCATGATTCTCCTTCACGTGAAAGGTGGTATTCAAAAACTTACCCATAGTACATCCCTTGCACTAATATAAATGTGCAAGAGTACCCTTGGGATGTACAGTAGAAATCTGCTATGAAATATTCAAACTGCCATGGTGAAGATGGCACAATCTACTTTGCCATAATTCGCCCTCATCCCAGCTCACCACCTCTTCTTCTTTCCCATCATTGTAGCGCATCCATATACCTCTATCTTGTAGATATTCTTAGCTCAAATCCCTATCTTCTTGGTTTGACCCATATTTTCATGTCGAAAGAAGAATTTTCCCTCACTAAAAACAACGTCATAACCTTTGTCTTCCAACATTTCGATCGAGACCAAGTTCTTCTTTAGACCTGGAACATGCATAACATATTTGAACATAAATGGATTAACTGACTCCCTCTCAAAGGTAATGGTCCAAATTTCGGTCGCACTTTATTGACCATCTTCGTCTATCTCTATATGCATTTGGAGGTCCTTCTCCTCCAGATCACTAAACAACTCCTTGTCTCTCGTCATATGGAAAGACGCACCATTATCAAGATACCACACCAATCCCATTGTGCTTGAAACCAAGCATGCGATCAAAAAGAAATCAAGTTCAAATTGTGAGGCTAAGGCCTCTCTAGCTACAGTTCCAAGACCCTTCTTGTTCTTCTTCTTCTGTGGGCAGTTAGTGGAAAAATTCCCATGTTCGTGATATTGAAAGCACTTCACTTTGGGAAAATCCTGCTTCTTGCCTGTAGCTTCAGATTTTGAAGGGAGTTTCTCCCCCTTCCCTTTCCTTTCTTTGGTAGCCAAAGCAAAATTTTCTTCATATTCATTATTTTATGAAGAAACATCCCTGGTACCTCACCTTATCTCCTCTTGCACAAGATCTAACTAGAGTCACTCGCAACCCAGCAGTTTCTCCTGTCCATTGACAGAGTCTTTGTAGCTATGCGAACTCTTTGAAAGCCCAAGGAAAGCCAAGCTCACCAGGTATTAATCATCAATAGTAACCCCCACACTTCCTAGTTCATCCTTACAGTGGACAAACTTCATGAGATATTTTGGAATACTGTCGCCCTTCTCCATTTTTATTTTTCTGAGCTTGTCTTTAAGCACCAACTTCCTTTGGTCACTTCTGCTTTGGAACAAATCTGTCAAAGCCTTCCACATTGAAAATGGAGTGGCTTTCCCATGAAGGAAAGACACAATATGGTCCTTCACACCTTCCAACAAAATTCTTCTTGTCTTTGCTAACTTCTTTTGCCAAGCGTCAAGTCCTACACCATCACTAGAATCCAACTTAGGAACATTGCTATCGATGAACTCCTTCAGTCCATTATCTTACAGCACCGCCTCCATCCTGTCCTTCTAGGCTATGTAATTCAAGCTACCATCAATGGCATACTCCAATCGTAACCCATTGAAAGACATTTCAATTTGTTCTCAACTGTCGCACCAAGAATTTTCTGCAGCAAATTCGAATTGTCCACCAGCACAAACTCAACAATTCTTCAGATTTGCAATCTTCAAGAATTAACACTGCTATGATACCATGTAGAAATTATATAAAATATTCATTATATATCCAAATTCTCCTGATCTAACAATATTTAACTTCTTACTAAATACAGAATCATTCCACTATTAATATTTTGCAGAAATTATAAACTCAATTGCAAACACATGAAGCAATAAAAACAATCACACATAACATAGTTGTTTCACTGGAAAGCCTGAAAATGAAAATCACAACTATCATATATTATGTATCATGGATATCATGTAACAATCTCATACAAATTTTAGTACATCAAGCTCTCAGTATAATGAATCCTCAGACACTAACAAGATGGAATCTACAAATCCATGCACTGATTCTGCCCTCTTGATAGCCTTCCTCCACTGCGCAATCCCTACTGAAGAATAGATCTAAATGAATTCGAATTACACTTGCCTTGACTGTGAAATCCTCATTGGAAACTCCAATGTGTATGTGGTGCAATCAATGCATCACTATAGTCCCAACAGATAGTCCATCTCACCCTTTCACCAACCTCTCCACTGGATCTCCACTAGAGCTAACATGCACTATAGTTAACTGTTGTATTTTTTCAGTCGATTAATGAGTTATTATTTGTGAATTAATTAACTAATTAATTCACTCCACTCTCACTATTGTATCATTCAGTTAGACTAGATACAACTAGCTCAACTGAGTTTAACTCCATTAACTTAGTTAAACTGAATAAGAACTACATGAACTACTTTTCCAACTCTGTCATAAATTTTCTACTTAAGTTATAACTGAGTCCTCCATGCATGAACCACTAGTAATTCCTTTAGCCCACTGATTTTCCAAATCTGTATATTGAAATTAAGTGCTTCAAGAGAATAAGTTGATGTTTATTATTAGATTATTATTAAGGGCTAATAATAATTGACATGCATCTATTTTTAGATCGACGATCTATAAATAGACTTCACCCAATGTTCTAAAAATATAATTTCATCTATTTTTCCAACTTTACCAACTATCCATAAATAGCATCCTGCAACTTCTGAAATATGATCACCATGTCTAAAAATAGACATAGTCTAAAAATAGATTTGCACCTAAAAATAGCCTGCGGGCCCACTTAGTGAAGGCAACTAATTTTCACTAAGCTCATCATCTTGTTGAATCTCAACACCATTGGAATGGAAATAATTGGGATATTCAATGCATATTCCCCCAGGTCTGATGGTCAACAGACCTGGTTTTCCAATGGGAAAGTTGAGGCCATGGAAGATTCATTATGATGTAACCTACTTTAAAAGTGAATATTGAAAGAAAGCTGCTATTCAATATATATATATATATATATATATATATATATATATATATATATATAATAGCTGTAAGGGAGGTTAGTTGAGGTGAATAAAAACTAGAGTACCTAGATTACCAATGTTATTATTTAGTTCTAATTTTGAATAAGGATAACTTAAAAAAAGTAAGATAAAAATATAATTGTTTTCTTTAAGCAATAATATGAAATATTGTTATGATTACGATAAACTAAACTTATATATATATATATATATATATATATATAAAAGTTTAGTTTATCGTAATCATAACAATATTTCATATTATTGCTTAAAGAAAACAATTATATTTTTAACTTACTTTTTTTAAGTTATCCTTATTCAAAATTAGAACTAAATAATAACATTGGTAATCTAGGTACTCTAGTTTTTATTCACCTCAACTAACCTCCCTTACAACTATTTCCTAAAATAGCACCAACATATTTTTCTATCACTCTCATAGTGTAAGAAATACTTTATTATTATTCACTATAATTAAAACATTGTTCCTTTTCAATAGACTAGGACAATTTTGCTTCCTTAAAACATACATTTTTATAAAAAAAAAATTATATTTGCTAAGAAAAATGAAAAATCTAATAGACATAAATAAATTTTGGCTTCATTCATTCTCATCAATTTTAATTTTAATAATATTTTTTGCAATTATTTTTTCTTTCAATTTCAAACTCATTGTAATATTATAATTCTTATTTTTATTTATGATAATTATAAGACTATTTTTACATTATTATTAAATAAAAATAAAACAAAAAAATCATATTTTTAAATAATTTTGATTAAACTTAAACTTCATATAATATATATTATGATCAAAATCTCATTTAAAAATTATCTTTATTCAATCTTAAAATCAAATAGTGGCATCTACAGTCTCGTAATCTACTAGCTCCACCATATCTACCTATAACTCTCTTAACATAAAACACACTCTACGAGAAATATAAGATTTTATTTATTGAAAATAGTTATATGGTAATGGAGACAATTATGACCATTTCTATATTACCAACAAATTTGATGGAGGAGCATCCGGATTTAGCTAGCAATGAGATTGTGTGTTCACATGTTGTGGCTAAAAATAGGTGCAGAAACTTTGATTATTAATATTTTATTTAATTTAAATGTGAGAAGTTATTCTGTTTTGATTTCCTAAGTTAGGCAGGAATATAATAGCAAATTGGTTTCTCCCTGCAAGGAGATGAAACTAAATAGATTAGATCATAAGAACAGGATAGTCTTTTTTTGTTAGAGTGGTTCAAACAAAAATCTATTAAAAGATGAGAAGGACTGCTTCAGGTATATATAAATATATATATATATATATATATATATATATATATGAATAGTAGAGTGGAAAAAAGAATGGAATATGTGTGGAATAGATTCGAGAGGTGTGATAGAGGAGTGAAAAGAGAGCAGTAATAAATGTAAAAACCAACCATCCAAGGGCTTGGCTATATGTATTTCATTTCTAAATTAATTCCATGTGTTTTGGATTTTGATCGGGTTCTCTATTTTAAACTGTCCACATTATTTCTCTGTTGAATATTGTATTAACCACATAGCAGAAGGCAATAAGATTTACAACCAATAGCAAGTATCATAGACCAATTGTATTTGCAGGCACAACAAGTACCATTAGTCCTGACACCGATCAATGGTAAGAAATCAAATCACCGCCGTGAGGACTTCACACATCGTAGGATATATTATTTACGGTTAAGAGTTCTTCAAGCTAAGTTATTTAACTTGTGACATGAAGTAGATCAGCAAGGAGACAAGTGTGGACTGTCAGATCCAGTGCAGACCAACAACAGAGATTGAAAGCACACCAGGAGAAATTTCGCATATCACAAAGTTTAAGGCTTAAGTGTTAAGGTTTTCGCATGGTAAGTTAAGTTATTTGTGATGGGAAATGGAGAAGGACACGTGTCAGCACTGCAAAATATCACAGATCCAAGGAATAAGGTTTAGCCGCTAAGTTAAATCATAAAGGTTGTGAAGTGAAATCACCTATGATTGGTTCAAGGCATTGTGGGACCCTCTAGGTAAGATGCTCCATGTGTATGTAAGTGATTTATATTTTATGTCTGGTATGTTTAAAGTAGCACTGTTGATTGTGCACGTATGTATGTTTAAGGAACTCAAAAGTTGAAATCCGCTACAAGTAAGGGAGTTTGTTTTGACCCATAAACCACAATTCCATGATATAATCTGATTATTTTACATCTTGTCTGCATCAGTTGGTATCATAGAAGATATTGAGTTCTGTTCTTGAAGGTTGCAGAAAATATTCCACCTAGGAGAAAAACCAACATAGGTCGAGGAAAGCTGTAAGCAAATGAAATTTTGCTGGATGAGATTCGACATCTTCGTACACGAATGGATATAGTAGATATTTCTCAGAGGAGAGCACCTGAGAAAGGAGATGTCAGTGCAACAAAGGAAACTTCTGAGGAAGAAAAAGCGACAGCAGACGAGGTAGCTAAAGTTTTTAATATATTGGCAAAGGTTAGTGGGAAATCGAGAATGGATATTACTTCATACGAGTGGAACCTTAATGTGGAAGAGTTGGTGGATTGGATCAGTTCAATGGATAAGTATTTCAATTTGGAAGATAATGATGATAAGAAGAAGGCAAGGTATGAAGCTACCAGGTTGAAGGGCCATGCATCTATCTAGTGGGATGAACTACAAACATCTAGAGTTAGAAGAGGAAAGCCTAAGATCAAGAAGTGGGATAAAATGATAACGATGTTGAAGAATAATTTTATGCCAAAGGACTATAAATTGAATTTGTTCAAGAAATTGTAGAATTTGAGGTAGAAAGGAATTATTGTCAAGGAGTATACAGAGGAATTTTACAGGTTTAGAATTAGAGAAGGACATGTTGAAGATGATATGGAGAAAGTAGCGAGATACATTAATGGTTTAAGGTATGAAATACAGGATGAAATCATTTTGTTGAGTCTGAGGACAATTGATGATGCCTACCAAGTAGCTTTAAAGGCATAGGAGAAAGTGTTGAGGAAGAAAAGTCAAAGGAATAGAGGTAGAAGTCCAACAAGAGGATGAGGAACGTTCAGAGCAAGATTTTAGCACTCTCAGAATGAAACAGGAGATTCGAGTAGCAGACATCAACAAAGAGGAGACTTTTTTAGAGGGAGATTTGAACCCAGAGGCAGAGGTCGAGTATGATAAATTTGGTGCTACACATATGGAGAATGGGGGCATGGATCATGGGATTGTCCTCATAACAAACCAACAAATCAACAGAATAGTAATGTAGCTAAAGAAAAGGAATAAAATTCTCAGATCATGGGAAAAGAAGAACCACCTAAGGTAGGAGAGTCTTTATTGCTCAAAAGAGTATTGCTTAAGATAGAGAAGGAAGAAAATGAGCCAGCGCAAATGAAGAGTCTATTCATGACTATATGGAAGTGTAAAGAAAAGTGTTGCAAAGTTGTGATTGACAGTGGAAGCACTGATAATATTTTTTCGACAAAGAGGGTCGATAAATTGGGGTTGAGTAAGATGGTACACCCTACTCCTTAGAGAGTGTCATGGTTAGAAAAGGGACATCAAATTTTGGTGACAGAAAAATGAAAAGTAGAGATACAGATCGATACATATAAGGATGTCATATTGTGTGATGTGATTCGAATGGACGTGTGCCATGTATTTCTAGGAAGACCTTGGAAATTTTACACAAAATCCATTTATGATGGAAAAATTAATTTCTACACCATAGAGAAGGATGAAAAGAAGCACAAATTCCTACATTTGAAGGATGAAGTAGATAAAGGAACAACTGAGAATAATGTTATGCTGATTATTGGAAAGGTGTTGTTGCAAGAAGTCGAAAAGGAGAAAGAAATTCATTTTGTTGTTGTAGGTAAACCTAAGATAATCCTAACTTCTACAAATTTAGACAGTCTACATGTGGAAATTAAAGATTTTTTAGATGATTATGCTAATATAGTTGTTGATGAATTACGAAGTAAATTGACACTAATCACAATTATGAGTCATCACATATATTTAATACCTGGTGCAAGTTTACCAAACAAAGCAACATATAGAATGAAACCTCGGAAGAATGAAGAAGTTAGAAGATAGGCACACGAGTTGTTAGATAAAGGACTAATCAAATAAAGTCTTAGTCCATGTGCAGTACTAGTCGTGCTTAGTCCAAAGAAAGGAGGTGAGTGGCGCATGTGTATTGATTCCAGAGCCATAAACATGATCACTATCAGGTATAGATTTCTGCCACCACACGTAGATGATTTGATGAATTGTTTAAGTGCGTCAAAGTATTTTACTAAAATAGATCTAAAGAGTGTATACCATCAAATAAGGATTAGAGAAGGAGATGAATGGAATGCTTCTTTTAAGACCAACAATGGATTGTATGAGTGGTTAGTGATGCCTTTTGGGCTCACTAATTCACCAAACACATTTATGAGACTAATGAACAAGGTTTTGAAAGAGTATGAAAGAAATTTTGTGATAGTCTATCTTGATGACATTTTGATTTTCAGTCAATGTAAGGAGGAGCATTTGGAGCATGTCAAGTTGGTGTTGAGTAATTTATAAAAGAAGAAGTTTCTCATAAATTTGAAGAAGTGTAGTTTCATGAAGAAGGAGCTCATTTACTTGGGATTTATAGTCTCAAAAGAAGTTTTGAAGATGGACCCAAAAAGTACTAAGGTAATATTGGATTGGCCAACTCCAAGAAGTGTATTTGAGGTAAGGAGTTTTCATGGTCTTGCAATTTTTTACAGAAATTTTATAAGAGTTTTTAGTCAGATTTGTGCACCAATAATTGAAAAAATAAAGGAGAGAAACAAACCATTTATATGGACAGAAGCAACAGATCAGAATTTCAAGTTGTTGGAAAAGAAGATCACTAAAAGACCTATTTTGGCCTTACCAAATTTTGATAAAATATTCCAGTTGAGTTTGATGCCAGTGGAATAGCAATTGGAGCTATCTTGAGTCAAGAGTGGAGATCGATAGCTTATTTCAGTGAAAAGTTAGAAGAGGTCAAGAAGAAGTATTCCTTCTATGATAAGGAGTTCTATGCTATTGTGCAGGCTTTGAAGAAATGCAGGCATTATTTTTTTTCCAAAGAATTTGTGTTGTATTCAGATAACCATGGACTACAATTCATAAATAATTAGCCGAATTTGAACCAAAAGCATGCAAAGTGGGTGCAGTTTTGCGGATTTTTACCTTTGTAATCAAGCACACAAGTGTTAAGTGAAACAAAGTTGTTGATGCTTTAAGCAGAGTAAATTTGATTATGCAGGAATTGAAGATTGGCATTTTGGGGTTTGAAGAGATAATTGATGTGTATGAGGAAGACACAAATTTCAAAGAAATATATGCAGTTGTTATGAATCTAGTGATTCGTAATAAAAGCCAATGGTTAGATTACTTGATTCAAGGAGGATTGTTTTTCAAGAATAATAAATTGTGTATACCGAACTGTTCCATGAGGGAAAATATGATTAAGGAAAAACAAAGTGGAGGAATATCTAGACACTTTGGATAAGAAAAAACATTTTCTCAAGTAAGTGCTTTTTATTATTGGCCAAAAATGCAAATTGATATCAAAAATTTTGTTGAGAAGTGCTTGATTTGTCAACATGCCAAAGGAAGAATCCAAAACATTGGGTTATATCATTCATTGCCAATATCCAATAGACCTTGGGATGTTGTCAGCATAGATTTTTTTCTAGGTTTTCCAAAGACTCAAAGAGGACATGGTTCTATCTATGTTGTTGTGGATAGATTTTCTAAAATGCCACATTTTATTTCTTGTAAGAAAACTAGTGATGCAACTCACACTACTAATTTGTTTTTCTCTGAAGTTATAAGATTCCATGGATTGCATGTGAGTATTGTTTCAGACAGGGATACAAAGTTTGTAGGACACTTCTCGAGGACTCTATGGAAGAAGTTGGCTACAAAACTCAGTTTCAGTTCAACCTATCATCCTCACATAGATGGACAAACTGAAGTGGTGAACAGGAGCCTAGGAAACATATTAAGGAGTTTGGTTTACAAAATTCCATAGCAATGGGACTTAGCACTTGCTCAAGTTGAATTTTCATATAATTAGATTCCTAATTGAAGTACTGGAATGAGTCCATTTCATATTTTTTTTGGTATGCATCCAACAGGGGTGTATGAACTTAGATATTTGAGAAAACAAGAGACAAGGAGTGAAAAAGCTGAAGAATTTGCAGAACATATTTAGAAGTTGCAAGAACATGTCAAGCAGAGCTTACAGAAAAACACCCAAAAATATAAACAAATATCTGATATGATGAGGACTGAGAGGGAGTTTCAAGTAGATGATTTAGTCATGGTTTATTTAAGGAAGGAAAGGTTTCCAGTCGGGACTTATAACACACTAAAAATGAAAAAGATAAGGCCATGTAGAATATTGAGGAATTTTTCCTCAAATGTGTATGGGATTGAATTACCAGCGGGAGTTGGAATATCACCTATATTTAATTTTGCATATTTGTACCCATACAAAGGAGCATAGGAAGAAATACAAGAAGACTGTACAGAAGAGGAGGACCAAACTTTGAATTGGAAGGAACAAATGCCAAAGATAGAAAAGAAAGAAGTGGAAGCCATTCTGTAGAAAAGAGAAGCAAAGAAGACCAGAGGACAAATCTATTATCACTATATTAAAGGACACTTAGTGGAATATTCCAGTTGGATGACAACAACAGAGTTACAAAAGTTTAATATAGATCGCGAAACATTGATGGATAAATTTTTTCTTCCCTGGGAGTCTGATGCAAGAGCATTTGGATTTAGCCAGCAATGTGATTGTGTATTCACATGTTGTGGCTAACAAGAGGTAGATAAAATTTGATTATTAATATTTTATTTAGTTTAAATGTGAGAAGTTAGTTTATTTTGATTTCCTAAGTTAGGTAGGAATACAATAGAAAATTGGGTTCTCCCTGCGAGGAGATCAAACCAAATAGATTAGATCATAAGAATATGATAGTATTTGTTTGTTAGATTGGTTCAAATAGAAATATATTAAAGGACGAGAAGGACCACTTCAGGTATATATATAGTAGAGTGGAAAAAATAATGGAGAAGGTGTGGAATACGTGCGAGGGGTGTGATAGAAGAGTCAACAAAGAGTAGAAATAAATCTAAAAACTAGCCATCGAAGGGCTTGGCTCTATGTATCTCATTTCTAACTTAATTCCTAAGTGTTTTGTATTTTGATCGTGCTCTCTGTTTTAAACTTTCCGCGCTATTTCTCTATTGAATATCGTATTAACCGCACAACAAAAGGCAATCATATTTTCAAGAAACAATGAGGATCGAAGACCAATCAGATTTGCAGGCATAGCGAGGACCATTTGATCTGACACCAATATACGGTGAGAAATCACATCACAGCCATGAGGACTTCACACATCGCAGGGTATAGTATTTACAGTTAATATTTTTGTAAGCTAATTTATTTAACATGCGACGCGAAGTAGATCAGCAAGGAGACAAGCGTGGATTGTCGGATCCAACATAAACCAAAAATGGAGATCAAAAGTGCACCAAGAATGATTTTGCAAATCACAAAGTTTAGTTTTTAAGTGTTAAGGTTGTCGCATGGTAAGTTAAGTTATTTGCGATGTGAAGGGATGAAGGACACGTGTCGGCACTGTGCAATATTGCAGATCCAAGGAATAAGGTTTAGCCGCTAAGTTAAATCATAGGGGTTGTGAAGTGTGATCGCCTGTGATTGGTTCAAGGCATTGTGGGACCCTCCATTTAAGACACTCTACGTGTATGTAAGTGATTTAGATTTTATGTGTGCTCTGTTTAAAGTAACAATGTTGATCACATGTGTATGTATGTTTAAGAAACTACAAAGTTGAAATCCGTTGCGAGTAAGGGAGGTTGTGTGGACCCATAAACCATAGTTACGCAATATACTTTGATTATTTTGCAGCTTGTCTGCATCAAAATTATTTCAGAACTTCCAAAATATTTATCAAATTTCCAAAATATTCAAAATTCAGAAATAAAAAAATGTTCCTTTCAAATATTGGCTAAACATTTTATTTCTTCACAACAATTTTATGCTAATGAAGACTTTTATAACCATTTCAATATCAACTACAAACTAGCAGTTGCCCCAAAAGGTGCAAAGAGAGGCTGATAAGATTATTAAATTGTGATAATTTTAAAAATATATATAATTGAATTCATCATTTCAATATTATCAAGCTTTCAAGGGAAAATATATCACTAAATCATATCTTAATTGATCTATCACTCTTGGGAAAAAGACATCTTACAAGGAAGGATTGCATGCAATACTATGTGAAATATAACATATGTCACAAAAATGATGTATCTAAAAACCACATACTATAGACCCAACAACTTTGACTCTATAATTGAGTCAAGTTCATATATATGTGTGTGTAAATACATCTTAAGTCTGATGTATCTAGAATCATATCCCTTGAGGTGTAATTATCTTCTCAAGTTTTATACTTTAATAAAGACTTGCAAAGTGAAAGATTTGATCCTATTAAGATAAATTTATACTTGTAGATTTATATTTATATTTCTAATAACATTGAATAATCATTATTTTCCAAATATAAACTTGATTTATGAAATATAAATTTTGCAACACAAAATTGATAAAAATGCTATCCATATATCTATTCATTTTTCCATTTAAGCTTGAAAATAAAGTGCCCAACGATATTAATTTATTTAAAATAATATCACAAAGAACCATAAAAAACATTACCACATATAATATAAATGAATATTACCATACGCCATCAAAACTATTACACATGTTCCTCAAGCTCGGTGGAAAGTCTAGAGAGGTGAAACAAAGGAATGTTTCTTGAGAAAAGCACCTTCATGTTCCTCAAGCTTGGAGAAAATACTAGAGGTGAAACAAAGCCAATGCCTTCAAGAAATACAACCTTATAGAATTTATCAAAAATACATTCTAAACGATCAACGATCAATAATAAGCTCCAAAGACTCAAGTCTAAAGAGATGGCCCAACTGCTCTTACACATAAGTGATTAAAAATGATTAGAGGAACCCAAAAAAATTAAATTGATATTTCTTCTTACACAAGCGATTGGAAACCATTAGAGGAGCCCAAAAAAGATAAATTGGCCTTTACTTTAGATTGTTTTGTTTTAGATGATTTAGTAACATATTGACTCACTTGAGCATCCTTCAATTTAAATGTCCTTTTTATGGTAGTCCTAAATGATCAAACATTTTTTTGGTATTGTTCTTAAGATAAGTCACTTGGCACTCTGGCACTAATTTTTGGCAATATGATGCAATGTGTTGTCCTTGATGGCAACCTACTTGACGAAGTTGTCTTTGGACAACAACCTATTTTTTAATGATGTAAATCGGATGTATCTACAAAGAAGTTTAGATGTAATGAAGAAAGAAATTCCAGTAAGTGCCAGAGTAATGATGAACAAAGTATGTCACAAAACATACGCGGGTTTGTAAAGGCTAAGTAGCGTATATACGTAGAAAAGTACGTGCCAAGTAGTGTATGCCTATTTGCGCTCTAAATTTATAAAACCAAGGGGCATTACGATGGTATTGACCCACAGTATTGAGCATTGGGTTGTCAAATTGATCCCGTCCAAGAATACCATCTGTGGTTGCGTGGTTTTGACTCATGGTATTGGTAAAGGCTAAATCTATATAAGGAGAAGAAGATAATAGTGCAAGGGTGTGCAAGAAAAAGGGTTGTTGATGAATAAATTTCTCTAAGGAATATCTGCATGGATGAACTGTGTTCTTAATTGATAGATATGAATCTATGATGCACCCATGGATCTGATGATGATGAATCTCTAAAATGATCTGCAGAAGAAGAAATGGTGAAGATTTGTCGCAAAGTCTGCTGAAGGTAATGAAGAAATCTGGGGAAGTTTATAGATCTGGTCTGTTCTACAAATTTTCCCATTTACAGATCTATACGCTAGTTTGTCTCGGAAAAAGCACGTGTATATGCGGGTTTGGTTAATGAAAAGCGCATATAGGGTTTTCTAAAGAATTAAATGCACAGAAGGATATGCGGGTTGGTGTGCCGGAAAGTGCGTATGTACGCGACTTCAGTAAATAAGAGTAGCGTATGTTATTTTAATTAATGAATGTTTAGGGTTGAGTTTGTATCTGCATATATTTTTTAAAGTCTAGGTTATTTCTGATATTCTGGCTACAGTGGTCTTGCTGTTCTGTTTGAAGTTTGGGAAAAATATGTTTGTTGATGTTAAGTGAAGGGTTGTGTTGAAGTTGTTTGATCCAGTATGAAAATTGATGAAACGTGGTCTGTAGTGGGTCTAAAGGTTGAAGCCTTCAGTATGGAAGTAGAAGCGTTCAGCCAGTAGAAGCTGGTGTTGAATTCAGGGGGTCGAAGCTCCCTTCCAGGAGAGGCTGGTAAATGAGTTCAGGGGGTTGGAGCTCCCTTCCAGTTGCAGCTGGAAAATGAGAGAAGGCTGCAGCCTTCTGTAAGTAGAAGTCTACGTACTGATATGAGTCTGCATTAGTACTATGTTGTAAAAGGTTTTTTAAATAACAAATATTGAAGACAAAGACGACAACAACGGTGGTTTTCTCCTGAATTGGGTTTCCACCTTAAATCCTAGTGTTCATGTGTGTTGCTTATGTGTGATGATTTATTATGTTCTTACTGCACATGCTTACTGCTTACTAAACACCTGATGCACTGATCTGAGTAAAGAATTACATGCATAATAAGATCTTTGGTAATACACAAGTTTTCTTAAGGATATCCGCATGTATACATGGGTTGGATTCAATAAAGTAGCGTATGGGTTTTAGAGAAAGAAAAATTAATAAGTATTCAGTCATATCTAAATACTGATTCACCCACCCCCCCTCTCATTATTTCTCCCAACAATTGGTATCAGAGTAGGTCCTTCTGAAAAATCTTAGCCCCTAGAAGAAAGATCAATCAAGATGAGAAATCAAGATGGAACAACATCTATCAGGCCTCCACTCTTCAACGAAAACAATTTAATCTTCTGTAAAACAAGGATGAGATCGTATCTTCAGTCTTTGGGAGCATATGTATGGGCTATTGTTGAAGGAGGATATCAATATCCAGCTGCAACACCAACAGATCCAACAAAAAGAAAGAACTATGAAACAATTGCAAAAGCGGTCAATGCTCTATTGGGAAGTTTAACTGAATCATAATTTCTCAAATTCATGCAGCTGGATACAACAAAGGCAATATGGGACAAAATCATTCTAAGTTATGAAGGTGATGCAAAGGTAAAAAGTGCTAAACTCCAAACTCTCAGAATTCAATATGAGAATATAAAAATGCATAATGAGGAGAGCATTGCCAATTTATTTTTATGTCTTGATGATATTGTAAATAATATGAAGAATATGGGAGAAACATATCCGAATCTACTTTGGTTGATAAAGTTTTAAGATCTCTAACAGCAAAATTTGAGTCAAAAGTTTCATCTCTTGAAGAAAAGCAGGATCTTCAAAATCTTACTGTGGTACAACTTCATGGCATACTAACTGCATGTGAAATGAGAAGAGGAGGACCATCTGAAGTCAAAGAAGTCATCTTTAGAACTGCTACAAAAGCGAAAGAAGTACAAGAGACAGAAGGATCAGGGTATATCTCAAAAGAAGATGAGGCAAATTTTGTAAAGAAACTTCAACTTGGCACAAGACGGTTCAGAGGTAAGCTTCCCTTCAAATGTTTTTCTTGTTGAAGAGTTGGTCACTATGCTGCTAAGTGTCCTCATAAAGAAACACATGAAAAAGGGAAGGAAGTAGAAATAAGCAATAAGAATCGGTTTAGCACTAGAAAAAGTTACTACACTCATGAAGACAGTGATGGGTTATTTGATAGTGAGGAAGAATGTGAACAAGATATTAGAATTCTCATGGCATTTGAAAAAGAATCTAGAGAAGAAAAATATACTTTTATGGATGCTCTAGAGGACAATGATTTTCTTGATGAACTCAATCAACTCAAAAATGCTTAGAAGAAAGTAAAATATGCCTAGAAGAAAGTAAAATATCCATAGAAACTCTAAAAAATCAGCGTGAAGAAAAGGAGAAACACAATGAGAAATTAGAATGTGAAATAGTAAGTCTAAGAAAAGAAATTGAGAAAGTGAAGACTTTGAATCTTAGATTTGCTAAAGGATTTGAAACCTTAGATGAGATTATCAAGGTACAATGTTCTCCTTTTATAAAGACAGGTCTTGGATATATTGGAGAATCTTCACAGACTTCAGCACCAAATTATCTAAAAGCAACTACAGCCAGTATACAACATTCTGCCACTCATCAAGGGAATAAAGAATCTTCATAGGTAAAGCATGACCAAATCAATTCAAAGAACACTAACAAGAATACCTTTCAAAGAAACACCAACCAACAGGTAAATTCAAATAGAAGATTTCATGATCGTAGAAATTTCTACTTCAATGGACAATGTTTCTCATGTCACAATTTTGGTCATAAAGCTGTTCAATGTGTTGCATATAAAACAATCATGACAAGAGAAGCAAGAAAGAAAAGGATTGATATTGGAAAGAAGAATAATACTTATAACAAATTTTCTCCTCTTCAAAATGAAGTTGAATGTGCTTATTGCAATAACTTTGGCCATGAAGAATCTGAATGCAGGAGTAAAGTCGAGCCAAAAGAACATTTTCCTTCAAGCTCCAAAGTTTGGAAAAAGAAGGAATTACAAGTTGAAAATTTTGGCATAGCTTTATTTGCAGAAGGTGAAGAAAATCAATGGTACATTGATAGTGGATGCTCAAAACACATGACAGGTGACAAAAACAAACTTCTTGCATATAGTGCTCTAGAAAAGGAAAAGAATGTTACATTTGGAAATGATACTCCTGCTGTCATTAAGGGAAAAGGTTCTGTTTTTCTAAAAGAAAAAGTGAAAGCCAATAATCTCATGTATGTGGATGGATTAAAGCATAACCTGTTGAGTGTAAGTCAAATGTGTGATCAAGGAACTGAAGTTGTCTTTAGTTAAAAATAATGTGTGGTACATGATCTTGATATAGGTAAAACAATTATAAAAGGAAACAGAACTCCGAGCAACCTGTATGTATTGAAGAATTGCAAAGAATAATGTCACTTGAATAAATCTTCAGAAAACTTGCTATGGCATAGAAGGTTGGGGCATCTGAACTTCTCTCAAATCAACAAATTAAGTAGAGTCAAAGTTGTTCATGATCTTCCCAATATTACTCTACCTGAAATTATCATATGCAAATCTTGCCAATTCGATAAGCAGACAAGAGTGCAATTTAATGCCAAGGAAGGATCATCAGGTAAGCCTGTTGAACTCATTCATACTGACACATGTGGACCTGTGAGGAAAAATTCACCACGTGGTGAACAATACTATATCTTATTTATTGATGATTTCTCTAGAATGTGTTGGATTGGGTTGATTAAACATAAAGATGAAGCATTTGAGAAATTTCAGATCTTCAAAGCATTGGTTGAAAATTAATTAGATCTAAAAATCAAGTGTCTTAGATCTGATCGAGGAGGAGAATATACATCAGATGAATTCCTTGAATTTTGTGAACAAAATGGCATAAAAAGACAGTTTTCTGTAGCTGGCACTCCACAACAAAATGGCGTAGCAGAAAGAATGAATAGAATAGTTCAACAAATGGCTAGAGCTATGCTTGATGATTCCGGAACACCTAACACTTTTTGGGGAGAAGAAAAACATACAGCGGTAAATATTCTTAACAAGGCACATGTTCATGTAAATAGTGATAAAACGCCATATGAACTCTAGTATGGTAATCCTCCCACTGTGAATAATTTTAGAGTTTTTGGAAGCAAATGCTTTATCAAAAATAATGATGAAAAACTTGGCAAGTTTGAACCTAGAGCAGATGAAGGAATAATTCTTGGTTACTCCTCTAGGAGTAGAGCATATAAATGCTACAATAAAAGACTTCAGAAGATTGTTGAATGTATTGATGTTGTTATTGATGAGTCTCCTGCAGCTCCAAAAGAAGAAAAACAAACAACAGATGAAGACGATGATGACATATATCCTTCTACATAAAATGGAAATGATATAGACATTGGACCCAATGAAGAACCCGAAGATGATTTATTTGAAAAGGCTCTATCCAGATATGTTCAAAAGAATCATCCAAAATCTCAAATGTTGGGAGACAAGGGATCAGGTGTACAAACAAGAAGGACTCTTATGGGATCTTCTAGATATCTGGCATTTCTATCCACTATTGAACCACACATTGTCAATCAAGCTAGCAAAGATGAATGTTGGATTCATGCCATGAATGAAGAGCTTGATCAAATTGAAAAGAATCACACTTGGGAATTAGTACCAAGACCTCATGATAAAAATATCATTGGAACTAAATGGATATTCAAAAACAAATTAAATGAGAATGGAGATGTTATAAGAAATAAAACTAGACTTGTTTGCAAGGGGTATGCCCAACAATAAGGTATAGACTTTGAAGAAACTTTTGCTCCTGTAGCTAGACTTGAAGCCATAAGAATGTTTCCTACTTTTTCAAGCTTCCAACAAATCAAAGTTTATCTAATGGATGTTAAATCTTCTTTTCTAAATGGTGATTTAGAAGAAGAAGTTTATATAGAACAACCATAAGGATTCATTTTGGGGAATGATGAAAATCTTGTTTGTAGACTTAAAAAGGCTCTATACGGTCTCAAACAAGCTCCAAGGGCATGGTATTATCGTCTTGACAAATATCTTCATCAACAAGGATTTTGAAAGGGGTCTGCTGATAGCAACTTATACACAAAAACGGAAAATGATAAACTTTTGATTGTGGTTGTATATGTTGACGATATTATTTTTGGAAGTAATGAAGAGTCTATGAGTCAGAAATTTTCTTCTATTATGCAACAAGAATTTGAAATGTCTTTACTAGGGGAACTAACATTCTTTCTTGGCTTGCAAGTGAAATAAGCAACAAATGGCATATTCTTATCACAAGCAAAATATCTTAAGAAAATTCTGAAGAAGTATGGCATGGAAGATTGCAAACCTGTAAGTACACCAATGGTAACTGGATGTAATCTCAGTTCTAATGATGACTCCCCCACAATGAATCAACCAGAATACAGATCTATGATAGGAAGTCTACTGTATCTCACTGGGACAAGACCAGACATTGTGCATGCTATTGGGATTGTTGGACGATTCCAAGCTAATCCAAAAGAGTCTCACCTCCACGCTGTCAAAAGAATATTCAAATATCTACAAGGAACTCAAGACTTTGGACTATGGTATCCAAAGAATGTTGATCTTACTCTTCATGCTTACACTGATGCAGATTGGGCTGGAAATGTTGATGATCAGAAAAGCACTAGTGATGGTGCATTCTATATGGGGCCGCAGTTAGTATATTGGTTCAGCAAGAAGCAAAGCTCTATTGCCTTATCTACAGCAGAAGCAGAATATGTGGCTGCCGCATCATGTTGCACTCAACTTCTTTAGATGATGCAAACCTTACATGACATTCAAATCAAATTTTCACCTCCGATCTCCATTATGTGTGATAATACAAGTGCCATCAGTATCTCAAAGAATCATGTTATGCATTCCAAGACCAAGCACATTCCCATCAAGTATAATTTCTTACGTGAACAAGTGCTTGAACAAAAGGTGAAGTTGGAGTATGTCCCCTCCAGAGAACAAGTTGCTAATATATTTACCAAACCTTTACCCAGGGAAGCGTTTGAATATCTCAGACAGAAGCTGGGAGTTGTCTCTGCCTCTCAGAAGATCAGATCTGCTTAAATTCAGAAGATTAAATTGGATACATGGATTTCTTGAAGGACAGTCGCGTATATACGCAAGTTTATAGATAGAAAACCGCATATGGGTGTTTGCTGACAAATTTTTCTAGCTCAGCATTCTTTAGCACAGCTGCAGTGCTGTTGGGTATCTCTGATGATGTTCCAGCTCTCATATTTCTGTTTCATTCTCTAATGCTTCTGATGAATATGCCTTGATGATTTGATGTTCAGTATGCACAGGCTAAGGGGGAGCATTGGTTATGTGGAAAGGATGAATTTTTGGCATTCTAATTATCTATTGTAGTCTGATCTCATGATTGAGAATATTTGATCTTGATTGTATAAGTCATTTCTGTAATTTGATGAAAATGGTCATGTTGAGACCTATGATGTAAAATTGTAATATTCAGTCATGCAAGGACCTGTTCAATTTTGTAAGCCCACTTGATTGGGTAGTTGAGTCAAAATGTGTAAACCCACTTGGTTGGGTACTTGAGTCACATATGTAAATCCACTTGGTTGGATCATTGATGTAAGTATGAGTCCTTGGTGATAGGAAAGGTCATAAATTCATTGAAAAAAAATATGTTTAAAGATGCAGCATGATCTCAGGGGGAGCATGGTATTTCCAGTACAAAGGATCTTAATCTACCCTTTGCCCTTGATGTCAAAGGGGGAGAGTATTGTTGCTGAATGTATTTCTGGTCATGGTTGCCATCAAGTTCAAAGGGGGATATTGTTGGCAATATGATGCAATGTGTTGTCCTTGATGAAAACCTACTTGATGAAGTTGTCTTTGGACATCAACCTATTTGTTAATGATGTAAATATGATGTATCTACATAGCAGTTCAGATGTAATGAAGAAATAAATTACAGTAAGTGCCAGAGTAATGATGAAAAAAGTATGTCACAAAGCATACGCGGGTTTGTAAAGGCTAAGTAGCGTATATACGCAGAAAACTACATGCCAAGTAGCGTATGCCTATTTGCGCTCTAAATTTATAAAACCAAGGGGCATTACCATGGTATTGGCCCACAATATTGAGCGTTGGGTTGTCAAATTGATCCCATCCAAGAATACCATCTGTGGTTGCGTGGTTTTGACTCATGGTATTGGTAAAGGCTAAATCTATATAAGGAGAGGAATATCATAGTGCAAGGGTGTGCAAGAAAAATGGTTGTTGATGAATAAATTTCTCCAAGGAATATCTACATGGATGAACTCTATTCTTAATTGATAGATATGAATCTATGATGCACCCATGGATCTGATGATGGTTCAAGATCTCTAGATCTGATGATGATGAATCTCTAAAATGATCTGCATAAGAAGAAATGGTAAAGATCTGTTGCAAATTCTGTTGAAGGTAATGAAGAAATCTGGGTAACTTTATAGATCTGGTTTGTTCTACAATTTTTCCCATTTCCAGATCTATACGCTAGTTTGTCTCGGCAAAAGTGCGTGTATACGTGGGTTTGGTTAATGAAAACGGCGTATACGGTTTTCTGAAAAATTAAATACACAGAAGGATATGTGGGTTGGTGTGCAGGAAAGCGCGTACATACACGACTTCAGTAAATAAAAGTAGCGTATGCTATTTGAATTAATGAATGTTCAAGGTTGCGTTTGTATCTACATATCTTTTTTGAAGTTTGGGTTATTTCTGATATTCTTGCTACAGTGGTCTCACTGTTCTATTTGAAGTTTGGGAAAAATATGTTTGTTGATGTTAAGTGAAGGGTTTTGTTGAAGCTATTTGATCCAGTATGAAAAGTTATGAAACGTGGTCTACAATGGGTCTGAAGGTTGAAGCCTTCAGTATGGAAGTAGAAGCGTTCAGCCAGTAGAATCTGGTGTTGAATTCAGGGGGTCGAAGCTTCCTTCCAAGAGAGGCTAGTAAATGAGTTCAGGGGGTTGGAGCTCCCTTCCAATTGTAGCAGGAAAATGAGAGAAGGTTACAGCCTTCTGCAGGTAGAAGCATATGTACTGATATGAGTCTGCATCAGTACTATGTTGTAAAAGGTTTTCTAAATAATAAAGATTGAAGACAGAGATGACAGCAGCAGTGGTTTTCTCCCGAATTGGGTTTCCACCTTAAATCCTGCTGTTCATGTGTGTTTCTTATGTGTGATGATTTATTCTGTTCTTACTGCACATTCTTACAGCTTACTAAACACTTGATGCACTGATCTAAGTAAATAATTACATGCATAATAAGATCTCTGGTAATATGCAAGTTTTCTTAAGGATATCTGCATGTATACATGGGTTGGATTCAATAAATTAGCGTATGGGTTTTAGAGAAAGAAAAATTAATAATTATTCATTCCGATCTAAATACTGATTCACCCCCCCCCCCCCCCCCCCTCTCTCAATATTTTTCCCAACACTAATTTTCTTCATGCCACATCACCTCGACAACACAGTTCTTTAAAAATGTGAATTGCCAAAATAGTTCACCCTCGCCAAACCAACATCGCATTAGCATAATGTATTTTATTTTTAAATAAAGAAAATACACCTAAGCTTCACAACAAATATTAAAAGGTAAAACTTGCCTGATACCACTTAGATGTTATGTGAAAAGACGTTACATCAAGCTGGCTATCAAATTATGGGCTACTGCCAATCTGTGATAGATACTCATCCTCATGTGAAATATAAATTTAGCTGAAATTATTAGCTACTAGATCAATTACACTTGATCATTACGTGATTAATGTGGGGAAAAATAGAGTACATCTGCTAGGGTTTCACAGGCTAGTCTGAATAAAGATGCAAAAATAACCAAGTGCATCCAACAAAAAATCATATTTTTCTATGGGTAGTACCGTAAATCAGAACCAGTGACTCGCTTTTCTGTCTACAAAAGAGAAAATTGATTATATAATTTTCATGAATCAAAAATGACGAAACCAATTGGGATCTACACTTGTGAAAAACCAAATCTATCATGGACTTGAAATAAATCAGAACTTCAACTACAACTTTAGGGTCCTAGAAAATCATTCTTGTTACTATTAGCATCAATCTAAATCAGAATTGTTATGAAATTCTCATCCCTACTTGTACAGAAGCCTCAAAACTAGACCTATTAAAAATATATTCCTAATCTGAATATCAGGTTATGCATTACTGGTTTCTAAGCCAACGCCCCAATAGATCTACTTTTACTTATAAATAGTTGTATAAATTTGGATAAAATCAAGCTCTCCATATCATCAAAATTTCTACTGGTGACCAACTTCCATGTCTTCTACAACCAGAACTTCAGAATGAATCTTTTTCTGGTCTTCTAACTGTGCTCCTTGCTTGACACAACTGTAAGGATAAGAAATTTGATCCAATCTATAAGTTCTTAGGCCTCAAGTTCTTCTTGGAGCTCCACCTCCCAGGGAAGAAACATCCGGAACATGTCTGCAGCCCAAAGAGTTTTAAAAATTAGTGCCCTAAATTTTTTATTTAGGAAACAAAGAATTCCCAGATAGGCAGCAGGGTTAAGCAATTGTCTGATAAAGACGCCAAATTATTAAATAATTCCATGGCTAAGTCAAAACTGTTAATCAAAAAATTTGTTGTCAATAGTCAGAACGCTGACATCAAATGTGTCACCACTAAGATAAAAAACAACAATATTTTTCTCTCCACCCTTCTTGTCCAAGCGATATGATATTGCTACAACTGTGGGTTCATTGATAATACGAGCTGCATTCAAACCAACAATAACACCTGCATGATACTGCAATCTCCTTCATCTTAATCAAAATCACAACATGTGTACCAAAACCAAGAGTATCAGCTTTGAATTTGATACAACCCAATTTGCAAAGTAAATAACCATATGTGTACCAATGAAGAAGTCCATCTGGTCCAAGGAAGCGAAGACATAGTGAAGAGCTCAAGAGAACCCACTAAAAGGTGAAGGAAAGGGTTTGAAACCCTATAATAAAAATGATCCAAAAACCTTAGTTTCTTAGCCCTTAGGGAAAAATGCAGTATTCACATCAATCAACTATATACTCCAAGAAATGTCACTACCAAGCAATCTTGTTAATAAAATATGAGAAGCACTTTCACTTCAAGCCATAAAGAAGAAAATCTCCTAGTTCTACAATAGAAATACCACTATAAAAAGTCCCATAAAACCTTGAAAACTAGGAGAAAACCACACAATTCCAGTGCTAATCCAAAAAAGAGCAGTGAATTTTGGCTGAAACAAAGAAAGATGTGATGTGCTTCTGTAGAAGAGCAATGTTTTGAAAAACAAATCCTTTCAGAGTACTACTTACTTTCTACAATAGCAATACCACTACAAAAAGTCCCATAAAACCCTGAAAAATAGGAGAAAACCACACAATTCCAGTGCTAATCCCAAAATAGTAGTGAATTTTTGCTGAAACAGAGAAAGATGTGGTGTGATTCTGTAGAAGAGCACTGTTTTGCAAAACAAATCCTTTCAGAGTACTACTTACTTTCTCCCAATGAGTTTTTTGACATCAAAGATGGTTCGTTCGGCATTGACTGCAGCCTGTTTTTTGGCAACCTCTCCAATCAACCTCTCATTATCTGTGAATTCCACCCATGATCATTAATATTGCTATAATAAACTGAACCGAAATTTGGGATGTCGTCGTAGAACCATGTTTTCAGGGAACATTCCTCGTATGGAAAAGAGCATGGAGTATGACTCGCTACTTCTGTTGATCCATCCACGGTTGCCTTACAATTAGGAGTCTCTGACAACCCAATATATGATTCCAAAGCACATAATTGTTTGGAAAACTGAAGCTGCATGATGTTATCCCCTGTTTTGTAGGATTTTGTGCCACCTTTGATCTGAATAGGGATATTCACAACAGAACATTGTGTCCCATCGCTGACCTCCATAGAAGTATTCACACAAATATGAACAGATGTCAAGAAACAAACTATTAACTAGGCATTCAAGGTTTGAATTTTTATTATTGATATTCATGTTTATATATATCTTAATTTTGGTAGATTTTAGAAATGAAAGAGGTAAAATTATGATATAAGGTAGGCCAATTATTTGGCTTTACTTTATACCAATTGGATTTTCAAAATATTTTAAAATTTATAAAAATAATCTTGCCATCAACATAAAAAATGGCCTATCAATATCAAATCTGGAGTGTATAGATGTAGAGAAATAGGTGATCCTGGCAATACAGAGTAGATGAAGTCATCAGCATACCTGTTGTAGTTTTGCAGAATTGTCAAACTGGCCATCAAGACTTTCTGCGTAAGAGTGACAAGCCATTAGCTACAACGTACTGAATATATGCTCTATTCTGTGTTGCCTTGTGCAACCATGTAGCACCCCATAGGAATTCATCATGTAAACTATAATTGGCATTACTCCATGCATGTTGTCTCCTGGTCAAAAAAAAATCAAAGAGTGGTATGTTTTCCATTCAATTGCACATAGATTTCGCATATCCATAGAATTGTGAATATAAATACCGTATTCCTCCTTTGTATGACATATCGTTCATGATGAACTGATTTCTAGCTTGATAGAAATAGAATTTTAAAAACAATTACAGCAGAGCCTAAATTAAGAAAATTTCTTGTTAAGGGGACTACTTGTAGATTTGGGCTCTTTTTAGGGCAGGGCTTTCCTCTTTTCCGCCCAAAACTACACTTTTCAGGGAAATACTGCTATGAAATTAGGATTTTCATTTTTCCACCCTGTTTTAGCATGGTAGCATTTTTTTAGAGTCTTTTTACCCTCTCCCCCACTTGCACCGTCCTGTGTTTGGTGTTTTTTGGTTATTTCAGTGATTGAGAAGGATTTGTTTTGCAAAACAATGCTCTTCTACAGAAGCACACCACATCTTTCTCTGTTTCAGCCAAAATTCACTGTTGTTTTTGGGAGTAACACTAGAATTGTGTGGTTTTCTCCTCTTTCTCAGGTTTTTATGGGAATTTTTGTGGTGGTATTGTCGTTGTAGAACTAGGAGATTTTCTTCTTTATGTCTTCAAGTGAAAGTGCTTCTCATATTTGATTAACAAGATTTCTTGGCAATGACATTTCTTGGAGTATATAGTTGATCTATGTGAATACTGCATTTTTCCCTAAGGGCTAAGAAACTAAGGTTTTTGGATCGTTGTTATTATAGGGTTTAAAACCCTTTCCCGGGCCTTTTAGTGGGTTCTCTTGAGCTCTTCACTACGACTTCTCTTCCTTGGACTAGATGGACTTCTTCTTTGGTACACATATGGTGATGTACTTTGCAGATTGGGTTGTATCAAATTCAAAGATGATACTCTTGGTTTTGTCTCCAATTTATTTGGAGATATTCTTTTTATTCCAGGAATTGGCACATTATATCGAACATTGAAATTGGTGATGCAAGACCAACTCCTTGACTTTTAGTAGTGATTCATAGTGATTCATCCCACTCTATTTTATTAGTGATTCTACAGATGACTGCCAGCATATTTGAGTCGATCACTTCTTTAGTTGACCAACATACTTCAGTGGCTCTCTCTTTCAAATCTCCACTAGAGTCCCCCTTTGCTTAGTTGTGGAACCCTGTTGGAATTGATACTACGCAATTTTGGGGATGTTTTATCTTCAGATGGCCAACAATCACCATTAAGGGGGGAAGATTTGATTTCTTACTTTCTCTTCATGGCCTACTATTTACTTTCAAGGAGGATGTTGTACATAGGAGCGACCCTATGTTGATCATAAACCCTCTCACTTATTTTTTTAGATTATGGTTGATCACCTACTTAGTTGAACATCCACGCACAAACTCACTCTTGTAGTTTAGCCACTAATTTGGCCAAACTTGCTATTTTGGCCAGAACCACTCTTTGTGAGTTGGGAATTTGTAAATCCATTCCCACCTTGTACTAGAGCTTGCTTTTACATTATCCTCTCTATAGTGCATTTGTTTTGGGTATTATTACACCCAAACCTATTGTATTTGAGCTCTCCAAAATATGTTTAATCTCTCAAATTATATTCAAGCTCTCTTCTCTGCTATGCTCTCTCAAATGTATCTATGTTGGGTATTCATCCACCCACTTCCTTATTTCATTTTTAACATTCCCAATTATGTTTGAGCGGTTGAATGAATTTGGAGGTTGGTCTTCATTCATGTTTATTTTGTCTTCCCAATTATCCCTGCAGAAATTTCAAAGAAATCGATATAAACTTATATAGAAAACGACAAAACCCCAAAGGAAGTAAACATATAAACATATATAGAAATCAAGTATTGATTTTGGTTTAGTTCAGTAAGAGGAGATGGAAGTCATGTCTCATATATGTAGTGATGATCTATGATCTCCGATGCGTAGTGTTCCTGGTTTATGGGTTACTTATTTTTCTGGCAATAGTAAATGTTGTAGCCATATCTGGTTTCCTATCTCAAATTTTGTAAATATACCATTGTATGAAGGGCATTGAAAAAAGTAGCAAACCTTTTTAAATGTTTAACCATATTTCTTCCATAGAAATTGCAATATTCATTCACAGTACCATGTTATAGGGTAGTCAATTCCAAACATGCAATATGAACTATGTAAATAAAAAGAAAACATGAAAATGGGTTTCACCTTAGGCACCAAAAGTTACAAGGTGCTTTATTCAGCCTAGGTAGGGATCATGGTGATCTATGAATTATTTGTGAGTGCACCTGTCTAATGGTGCATTCAATCTAGATGGTATATTGTGTGCATTAAATCTGGACAATGGACACTGGCCCAGACCCATCTGAACCTAGGGCCTAATATACACCACAATGTTCTGGAGTTTGAGGTTGCACATCTATTGTTGAGTTGTTGCCACACTAAGCTAGAGATTGTCTTTATTCTTATTGATTATCACCCAACACTCTATGTAACGAAATTTGATGACAAGCTATTTATGTTGTTGCTAGATACTCAACTGGGCTATTTATTAGATGCCTATAATATTACAAAAAAACTAAGATGGAAAACATATCTTATGTATCCTTATTATTTGCAAAATTATCCTAAACATATGAAATCAATAAAATATAACTAATGTTAGACTATTTAAGGTATTCACCAGTTCTTTCAGCTAACAACCTCAATACCCTTAATATTCCTGAAGGGACAAGGTGACCATTATTTCTATTTGAGATTAAAAATTAGTAGATGAGAGACATAGAGGTTTTAACATAGAACAAAGCATAATAGCGTGACTAAAATGTGAACACCTTGAGATGGAATAAGAAACTGAAAAAAGCTATGGTATAATATAATGCTCCTCTTGAGAAAGAGTATTTTGAAATGGGTTAAAAGAAAAACAATGAAGTAAAAGAATGTTACTGAAACAGTTGTAATTAAATTGAATGGTATAGTAGTTGAACAGAGCATGATTTCTATAAAGACAGATATACAAATTTGAAGGTGAATAAATATACATGTGAACACTAAATGTTTGCAATGTCTTATACATGTAAATGATAGTACATATATAATCATATATACATGACAATGCACGGCATCGGCAACACCAATTGGTGTCTATTGTGACCCCACGTTGAGAAAGGCATTCTTGCCAATCAGAACACATTTTTCAATGTGTATCTCTTTCATGTATGTGGATTTTTTTTCTTAGGATTTTTCAGATCTTCTGTAACAAGGCAATAGTTGTACGCAAACGGTACAGAGGCAATGCCTGTGGTGAAAGGAATCTGAGCTTTATATCATGTAAAGTAACTTCCTATTGTTGAATCTCTTAGCAGCATTCATAGAGCCTATTTAAATACTATGAATCCATATCTGTTGGGCATTAAAAAAGAGAAAAAATAAGTGTTAGTGTAAACTGCTAATAAAAGTGTACTAAATGTAGAGTTTTAAAATACTTAAAGTAAGCATAAACTTATTTTGAACATTAGGAACATAACCAGTATTATAACAAATGTAGAAGCAAGTAATTTTGTATCGAATTTGGAAAAGTTTAAGGTTTGTTTACTGTTTGGTGAAGATGTAACAAAGAGTTTATTGTTGGATAGAGTGTAATTGTCTATATAGATTTCGATGTGAGAAATGACTCTTCTTGCGTTCTACGTTGTAGATATGGATATTCTTTCATTCGTGATATGCGTGAGAAAGGAAATGTTGCATGGATTCAGAGGTCTAATAGAGATATTACTCTTGAAATGGCGGTGAATGCTAGACCTTGGCATTATTTGGGGCCGATGTCAACTGTTTCTTTATCTAATGTCATTCCTTGGGACTTGTGTATGGTTAAATCCCATGCCATTCAAAGTGGTATTTGTCGACGTGCACCTCTTGTGATAGGGTAAATGGGCACATATGTGGCATGTGAAATGTCCCAGGGTGTTCCTCTGTATTGTTTAAAATCAACTTCCACAAAGAATGGAAATTCTGGAGGCTTTGACTCAAGTGCATAGAATATTGTAATTACTATGCCAAGTGCGCCATTTACAAGCTTTGCATGTACCCACAAATTTCAAGTGAGCTTAAATTTTTGTTCATTGCATAACACAACCTTTGTGTCTAGTTTTTCTTCTTCAGATGTAGCAAATGCTTCGTCCCAATGTTTCTCCATTGAGCACATAGCTATTGGCATGTTTAATTTTTTAAGCATTGATTTGCTATGAAAGGCAACTGAATTGTTTGTTGCATATAAGTGCATGGAGTCTTCAAATGTTTTTTTTATCAAAATTCATAATAGAGGAATCTGTCCTCAACATTAAGAATCTGGCCGAAGGAAATTTGGGAAGGGTCAACACCTTGTTGGCAGAAAATAGTTGTTAGCGTTATGACCATTTCGAAGCTGCGCCAAAGTGCAGTGCCATGTGATGTGCCAACATATAGATGAATTTATTTTATAGGTGGCAACTGGCCTAAATCACCGACAAGGATAATGGAGAGATTACCAAATGGTGTATTTCGATGAAGGGGAAATGCCTCTCGTAGGCGATCATCAATATGGGAAAGCATTTTCAGCTCGATCAAACTCATTTCATCAATGAGTATGTATTATATATGGCGGAGATATTCTTGGAACTGTAGGAGCTATTGTCCCTAAAGAGGATGCATTGTTTGGACTGGGGTATGAAGGGCAGAGTGAATTGTAAGGGCATTTATGTTGAAATCTGCAACACCCGTGGTTGCAACTAGAAGCAATGGGCTTTTAGATGTTGAGGAGTTTGCAATAAATGCACATTGCAGAGATTTTATTAAAGAAGATTTTCTGATTCAGGTTGTCCCTTGTATGATGGTTCTGGTTGGGGGTTTAGGTAGAGGGTTTTTGAAATGAGAAATAATATGTGTGAATGCATTTTTTTTGGGTAGGAGATAATATGAAATTTTCGGTAAGGTTTGAGAAGGGACGATGTTGGTTTTGACTATTTGAGCGATTGTGTTCAATGAAATTGATGGCATTTTCCTGCAAGTCGAGAGGTAGGTAAGTGTGATACCAATTATGATTAAGATAAATGTCACGATTGCCAATGATTCCAAGGTATCAATTTTGATGTTGTCACATGGGTGAAGGTGAGAGAGGATTTCCCATTGATTCATTTCGACGAGGTCAACGGGGATGTCAGGAGGGCTAGATACATGAGTAGATTCATCTTCAGATTGTGGATATTGTGGTGTTTCATTTTCACTATGAACATGCCATGATGTATATGTTCCTTTTTTTTGTTCCCAGTGTGCAATGATTTCCTCATTGTTAGATCCAATGTTATTGGGGAGGGTACGGAAAGGGAAATACAATATTAATTCAGCCCAACAAAAAGTGGTGTAGCTTGGATCAGTAGGGGAAGGGATTATGGTGTATCATGGCAAGATATGGACAACCATTGGAGGGGAAATGTGTTTCCATTGATTTTGTTTATGATGAGGAGAAAATGACCAAGAATGTGCATCTTCAATAATGGGCAATGGCTCTAATGAATAAGGTCTATTCATGTATGTGAGTATAAATGGTGGTGTTGAGGGTGGATTTTCAAAATCATGTAGAACATGTCTGAATACAGTTCTATTAACATCTAGAGAAACAAATGTACAACTACAGAGTGTGAGTGGTAATTTCTGCAACATATGGCATATTTCTTGTGCCCCAATGTCTCTTTCTACTATGATTTATGTAAGGATTTTTCAGACAACCGTGATAGTAGGTGCATCTAGAGCAACATTGTTTGAGAGGCGTAATAAAAATTGGCTATAGATTTCTGATTTTGTTTCTGCTTTGGCAGCATATTTAGAAATATAAGGTAACACGACATGGCATGGAAGTATTGGCTGGAAATCAACATTTTCTCTCCAAATGGAGATCGACGTTATGGATGTTGAATCTATCATTACGCGCAGGTTTGTAGGTTTTTTGACCTTTGTTGTCTATGAAGAGTGAAGATGTGGGGTTCAAATCCCATGGTACTCCGTAGCAATAGCTGAGAATTTTTGTTTTTTTGCGAAGACAAGAAGATGCATGACACTTTGTATGCCGTTGGACACAACTCACAAGCTCTTCATAGTCTTCTGACTGGGTTGACGCAAAAATTGATGATGTATCCAGAAGACATGGGTTGTGCTCTGCTGATTGGTGGAGTACAGATTCGCAATGTTGGGGTTCTCGCGAATTCCAAGCAGTGACATAATGGTCAAAATATATTTTAGCATTGAGAAATTCTGTGTCATTGCTCCAATTGAGAGAATCCATGTTTGGTGCATTTTTCAACCAAAGGAATCCATGTATGTGTGCAGATCCTCGATGTTGCGATTCGTATCTGTATGTAACATTGGAAGATGTTATTGCTCAATATATATTATAAATTATTATTAGGTTTAAAGAGAAGTGGTAATTAAAAATACCTGCACCAATAGTCAATTTTATGGAGGCCCTTTTGTAGAAATTCCTCAAGGAAAATTGTAAATTTGCAATGCATATATTGGGATGTTAAATGTGGATTGTTAATTATACTTTGAATTCTCCACTTGTAATGAGTGTTTGAATCTAAGGGCATGTAAGTAGGCATAATCTTGTGTAGGTCAGGCCTTTTGGTATCAACAACGCTGAGAGTGAAGAAAAAAGTTGGGCTTCCAAGTTGTGTGATCATGTCAGTTAGCTCATTACGACACTTGTTCCAGAAAGAACGTGTACCTCGTAGGGATGATCCAAAGTGCATGAATTGTTCAGGAATTTTTGATTGTGGGAAGTCATGAAGACATTGTCGCAAATCCAAAACAGTTGTTGACAAGTTGTTTTCAATGTATTTTTTGACAAAAACATTGGCAGTTGATTGGCTATTATGCCGCATTAGCGTGTTATATATGTAGTAACAGAATCTTGGATGCTAGCCCAAGCTATTGTTATGGTAGCGTAATAGGTGAAATGCATATTTGTGCATCTCAACTTTTTTAATTCTCGGTTGTGCGATCATGGCAATGCATGTTGGGAAAAGTGTGGGGAATGCCATAGCAAAGAGGCCCTCAATAGTGTATTTGTTGATAGGTGATAGAGATATTGTAGGCCAATCGATTTAATTGGTTGAGTTTGGATTTTTGGAGTGCAAGTAAGCACGAATGTGATCAAGTTCAGTACATGAGTTTGGGGGAATTTGAACAAATGTAGAAGGTTGGATATCAAATGGAGTTAGCATGACATCAAGATCATGAGTAGAATCGATTATGGTTTCTTGGGGTATAAATGAGGACGTGGTTACATTATAAAGAAGATAAGAAATATCTGTAGGCTGATCTGGTAGAGCATAAATTGCAGATGGGCAAATTTCAACATCTCTGTAGTAGGGATCATGAGTGAGTTTGTATTCTAGAGTTGCTAGTACACATGATTTAGAGACGATGAATTCATAAGATGTTTCAGAAGGGTTTTGTCTTCTGACAATGAGGATATCCAACTCGGAAACAAGGCGAGGTAGGTATTTCACAATAGAAGTGATGTCTTGAGGGAAGCTGATTGTATGGACACTATATTTGTATTGACCACCACAAGCATGAGTTACTTGTGGTATGGGATTTACACGTGCGATCAACATTTCCTCAATCTGCGTTAAATTTTGTAGGACACTTGGTTTCTCACAAGGGTCAATATTGTTCACAATAGTGAAACAGTTTGTAGATTTAGATGTTGCACACTGAGAGCAAGAAAGTGTACCATGTGAATTTTTTGTTTTCATACCTAGATATGATCCTTTGCATAGTGTGAAAACATGCAATGTAGAGAGTTTATATATTCTGTGTCTAAAGCGATGGTTTTATTCAATAAGGGGGGGTTATATAGGTTTTGATGAAGGTAGGGTGAATTGGAATGCATATTTGGGAGAGCACTTGAAGAGGGAGGTTGTATAGTGGGAGAGGGAGTGATTTTTCAATTTTTATAAAGAAGTCGTCGATGTGCATTTATTGTTTTTTTTATTTTGAGCATAAAGAAGGCGTGGTCATTCTCTTTTATCCACATCTTCATCATTTGATGACATATCTAAGAAATTACAAATAAATCTATGTTAGTCATGAGATGTGAGGAATTTTTAGCAAAGAAAATTGAGTTATGAATGCATATGAAATGTATGACATTTTGTGAGAAGTTCAACTTTGTAAATAAATATTAGTAAGTGATAGAGAGAGTTTGAATTGAATATGACATACATGTTGATAAATACTATTGTAAAGAATACCACTTTTTTGGTGCCAAACATAGGTATCTATATATTTAAATTGTGAAGGGGTAAATATACATATTTGTGAGTATTGAAAAAAAATTTGCGAAAGAAAAATTTTTCATTACAACAACATGGTTTTATGTTACAATGGTATTGAAAATTGAACTATACAAAGATGTTCCTTTATGTGCACAAAAGTATCATGGTGTGCATCTAAGAAAAGAGGTCAAAGGTGACGAATAAAAGAGCGTTGCGAATCAGTAAGTGTGGCAATGTCTTTTAGGACCTCCTTGCATGTAGCATCATACTGAATTTATTCTGAACTTATTACTATAGGTTGCAGATGTTCAACACCATTGTAGAACATTGTTTTGACGGAAGGTGATAACATGAAGTGGCGGCCTGATATTCGGCTACAGATTTTGTGAAGATCAACTGGTTTAATAGAGAGGAGGAACAAGTCTTTAGATGTGATGCCCATGAGTTCATTTCCTGCATCATTGAAGGCAGTGACATTTTGAAGGTGTCTGGCATGGTCATGTATTTCGAATTTTACTTTGTAATGATAGTCACATTCTGGGAATTCACCATTACACTTTGTACAATGCCAAAGATTGTTAGAATGGTGCATTACTTTCTTCATGCATTGTTTTCCATTGAAATCTAATGGACAAGCAAGAAAGTAGAAGTCGTCCATGTGTAGAGTAGTCACTGTGGCATGAACCGAAACCCATACTGCTTTATCAGAGACTTCCATGCTTGATATTTCATGAATTATCTTTTGTGGTAGAGCTTGTTTGGAAGCCAAATTATAGTTTCTGCTCAAAGAAGGAGATGAAGAGTTGTAGCCTGTATCATGAAACCAAGTATGGATTTGGTGGGTTTCTTCAATGTTCGGATTGATGAGAAGGGTGGTAGTAGAGATTATCCCTATAGTGATTCCATTAAATTCAGTTAACCGACCTCCTTTGACACAAAGGATTGGCGGGTTTTCAGAAGAGTGAATTTCAGCTGGGTCCTTTCCTATAGAGACACATTGATCTCCCCATATTGTTAAATCGATGCTAAAACCTTAGTTTTCCTTCAGTGTGAGTGTTTTTCTAAGTGTTTCAGTCCCATTTCTTCTCCAAATTGTTGTAGTGGGAGAGGTGGAGCTAACCATGCCAAGAACATCTACAATGGTATTTGGGCTTATGGACTTGATTTCAGCGATCGTTTTGAATTGAAAAATTTGGTAAGGGAAGCTTGGATCATCTTATGAACATGGTTTAACAGTTGACGTAACAAATAAGTAAATGTCCCATTTTTTGTTCAAATGGTTGTAGTTTGGGTTGGTTTGTTTAATTGTTCCATTGGAGACAATATATAGTTGCCCAACTTCAATGAGACTATAAAGGGATTCAGCTAATTCAGCAAATGTAGAAAGGTGAATCTCATCTCTGTCACGTCCAATGAGATCAAAACCGAAGACTTTTCCTAAGCCACGTGTGGTGCTGTAATTTTTCAAGAGTGTCCTTGCTGATGCTCTACCTTGAATTAACCAGTACTTTCGGTATGGATTGAGTGATTTTAATGATACAAGTGTTTTTGTGGATGTATTTGTAGGAGTTAAAATATTTGGCAGAGACTCCCTTTCTGATGAAGAGCTTCAATGGGAGTCGCCTGCCTTGGCATGTAATAGTGTTGAAGAGTCTTTAACCAGAGGTGAGCTACGTGGGACAACCTCAAGTTCTAGGATTTGAATGGATCTGAAATGAATTAAGAAATTTTTTTAAAGGAAATAAATAAATGAAAAAATCATTGTTGTGCATGAATAATGCAAATAGAATAAAGGAAAAAGGTTAATACACAATGTATTCTTACGAAGAGTTTTGAGAGACTGTGCAAGCTGCTTTCTTAAGAAAATGATCGAACTGATCTGTATGTCTTCAGATACAATCTATGTGCTATAAAAAATTGGTAGCAAAGTTATGTGTTGATACATCCCATCAGAAAGAGTAATGTGGTAGTGTGAAGAGCTAGTTTTTGATGAATAGACAGATCTGATGTTGATTATTTGGAGTAGAGGTTGAATCTTAGTTGAACCATTCAGCAATATGGAGATGGCATTCTCAGTCAAAGTTGGCTCCATCGCAGTAGCAGAGTAAAGCTTTTTTTTTCGTAATGTAACACTTGTAATTCATTTTAATGCATTAAATAAATTTCAAGTGAAGCATGAATTATCACTTCTTTAATCCCTAAGTAATAGATTAGTTCATAATGAAAACTTAGATTTCCAATTGGAGGCAATGCATTAGAGGAGGGTATAATAAATTAGCGTGGGACTAAATTTTGTGGATATGAATGTGAAAAAGGCATACGTTTAAAAAGAAAAAGATAAAAATTGTGTTTGTTTTTTTTTTTTTTTTTTTGAGCTAGGAACACTATGTAGGTTGAAAATTTAGAGGTAGTACACATTATTAAATTTCTTGTCAAATTATGATGTAGGTTCGTCGTATAAAAAAGACACGTTCATAGCTGACATTTGTCCTTAGAAATCCATGTTTTACACGTGGGACACGTGATGCTAAACCATCTAGGGGGTTGTTTGCTGTTTTAGGGTAGAAGATTATTGTAAATAGGTGTTGGTCTATGTAACCATTCACTAATGCTAACACTGTAAGAGACAATTATTTGATGCAGATAGCTTCTTTTTTGAAACAATACTGAAATTGAAATCTGATTAGCTATCCATATCTACAAAGACCTCACCATTCAATACTTCCAATAAAGATATCACCATTCAAGACTTCTGCCAAACTGAAAGGAGTTTATCTAAATTAATGGACATATCACCATTCAAGACTTTTTCTAAATGTGAAGGAGATTATCTAGCCAATACTGAATGAGCAAGTGCTCCACCCCAACAGTCATCGGATAAGTGTCTTTCTATAAACAAAATTCTAGCCATGTTCATGATTGTTCTATTTTTCCTTTCTACAATATCATTTTTCTATGGTGTGTACCTGGTTGTGAATTGTCTCTTGATTCAAAAGTGTTCACGGTATGTTGTAAACTCTTTAGAGTCATATTTTCCTCCTTCATAAGATCTTAAGAATATATTGACCAATTTATTTTTCAACCATGCCTTTAAACTCTTTAAACATGTTAAAAGTTCAGATTTATTTTTCAAGAAATATACCCAAGTCTTCCGACTGAAATCATCAATGAATGTAAAACAAAATCCCTCCAAGAGATTGGGTTTGCATGGAGCCACACAAATCAATATGCGTCATCTCTAATGGTGCCTTTTTCTGGTTAGATGCACTAGTTGGAAACTTGTCACTGTATAGTTTTGCCAATATACAACTATGATAATAGCTGGCTAGTTTATGTATAATTGGTAGGCCTTTAACCAAATTTTTTTACTGCAATAAATCAAGTCCTCCAAATACAAGTGACGAAACCTAAAATTCCAAAACCAAGACTCATCTAGTCTGCTTACTTGATGGCTTTTCATAGTCAACGGATACATACTATTCTTGGTCATTCGAATCTTAACAGTCAGATTCTTGTTAAAAAAATTATCGAGTTTGTACAAGTATTGTTGTTGAAACTGACTCTGAAACCATTTTGGGTAAGTTGAAAAAAACTCATATGATTATGCTTTAATCCTTGGAATAAATAGACATCAGAAGTATTTTTCTTTTCACATATTTTTACCAAGGACACTAATTATCCCCTTACTAACATCATTTATAACATTGTGATCTTCCAATTTAACTGCAGCCTTAACAAAGTTACTTAGCCTTGTAAACAGGTTCCTATCTTTGGTCATATTGTCACTACAACCACTATCTAACAGCCAAAGGTCTTTATTACTCTCTTGCCCAACATTACAGATAATAAACATAAACTGTAAAGTACTTCTATAAATTGGCATCGCTTTTAATTAAGATTACCTTCCTTTTCTTTGCTATAGTAGCTTATTTGGAAACCGAGTGAGTGTAACAGGAGCACATTTTTTATAGAAATATTTGACACATAAATCATTCCTTTATCTCATCCCAGCGTTGCTCCCATTCTTAGGGTCGCTAATGAAATAGAATAGTTATGTCAGGTAGATTTTATACTGTTGAGAAAGCACACAGGTTTGACCCAACCTCTTGTGGGAGAAGCATAGGACAATTCAAAACTGCTCTACTGCAATGTCGGAAAAGAGTAGTAATTTTTTTCAAGACTGTTTTATCTTATGCTCTATATGCATATTTTCAAAATTCATTTTTATGATTCTATCTTGGAGTACACCTTTTTATATTGTATTTTGGGAATTTTTGAGCTATCACAATAAAAGGGCGGGGATTAACTTCAGACGTTGTTGCAGGACATGCAACTGCTCGAAGAAAAAATGGACCCTTATCAGCCAAAATATGCCACAAATGACTTCTCTGTTCAGTGGGTTTCTAGATTATGGAAAGCTCCAACATATACAAGTAAGAGAGAATATTGAGATGATATGGCATCACTATTGAATCCAGAAACCTAAGTTGTAAGTGTTACAAGAACTATTCACAATGTCTCTGTTATGTTTGATTAGGATCTATGAAAAATGGATTTCCTAACATGTATTTGAAAAAAAGTTTGAGGTTTATGGAGTGGCAACATAGAGCAAGTCCAACTCTCCCATTTGGGTTACATATGTATGTGAAAAGTATTAAAGGGCCAAGGATAGATTTGGTTGAACCTGTGAACACCCCCAATTTTGGATATATTGAAAGTGGGGGATTTTGAGGAAATATTTCTCCTTCCAAAATATGAACACATAAATTTTTCTGTGTTTCCCGTAAGCTAAAATTTCATTGATGGGCAATGCTCCAATTATTAAATATTATAATAAATATCACTCATACCATGAAATATTTCCATGATGAACCATTTTTCAACACAGAAATCGATGATGGGTGTCACTCCAATCCCAAAATTCTCATAACAGAAATTGTTCAAACATTGAAAATGACATTGTTCAAACATTGAAAGGATTATGAATTCCAAAAATCAGCTTCTATCACAACCATACCCAATTTTTCTTTACAGAGAAAGAAGATCAATTGGGTGGGACATAAGAGTCATTGGCAAAGAAGAAAAAGCCTTCTGGAAAGCGAGAAGTGGTAAAAAAGTACAGAGAGAAGAAAAAGGCATATACTGCTTTTTTAGAAGATAAAGTGCAAGAGTTGCGTTCATTGAACCAACAGTTAAAGAGGAAGTTAGAAGATCAGGTAACCCTTGAGCCTGAGGTGAAAATATTTAGAGCAATTTTATTTGAATTGAAGGGAAAAATAGATTCCGAGTTAGGCTCTGTTCCTTATCAAAAGACATGTAGTAGAAATGTGAAAGGGGGAGACTGCAGTGGCCTGTATTTACTGTTGAAACATGCAATAGCTAAACATATCCTTTACTTTTGGGACAACAGAATTAGAGACAAAGAAATGTGGAAGAGACATGAAAAGTAGATAAATGATTTAAATTACGCACAAGAAAACACCAATTCGGCTTAGTATTGAGGTCAGAGAAGCTAGAGTAATGAACCAAAAGTGAAGCTAGTTAAGGTGAATGTCAACATCAGCGGGAAAAAACCCTGATTTTCAGGGTTCTTTATACTCTGAGAAAATGAATGAGCTTAGTAATAATATTGACTTGCAAAGGTCATGGCTAGAACATGAATTGTAATATTGTAATTACCAGTTAATACATACCTCTTGTTTGATGGGTGAACTGAATATCATTGAGCAGAAGGATATGGTGTCCGTTGAGCAGAAGGCTGTGATATCCATTGAGCAGGAGGATGTGGTGTGCAGCTGCAGGTGGGAGATAAATTGAAACGGGTGGATTGCACCACACAATACATAGATGTTCATCGTGGGAGTCATGATACTAGCTGCATTATCTATGGAATCTATTATTCATATGAGTCGTGATAATAGGCATGGAGGTCATGAAGAATAATAGACTACACCTCTCATTTCATTACCCAGTCCGTTCCATTACTCTCCATTACCCACTCGTTCCATTAAACCATCGAATTCGGAATAGGGTTCATTACCCACGAATGAATAGCAACAGGTGTAGTGTGTACAAGCTAATGAACAACAATAGGTGTCGTGTGCACAAAAAATATGTTGATGAAAAAAAAACTGGTCTCTTTCAAAAGAGAAGGCCTGTCGGCCTAATTATTTCAAAATTTCCAAAAAAATTTATCAAATTTCCAAAATATTCCAAATTCAATTTACTATGACCCAAAAATATCGAATAACATTCGTAAACATTCTACTTGAGACAAGTTCGCAAAAATCCATTCATATTTATCAAATTTCAAAAAAAATTCTAAATTATGATACTGTGGGTTCCCACGGTATTAGATGACATTTTTAAAAGTTCTACTTGGGACAAGTTTGCAGAAGAAGGCAAGGAGTTTTAACACACAAATGCGTGTCATTGAAAAGACATTAGGATAAAATATCATCCATTAACGATTAAATCAAATTCTATGGCAATAGTGTGACAATTTAGGTATGCCTTAGCTCTGGTAGGTTAGAAACCGATGTGGATACTATGAAATGGGCATAGACTGCCAAAAAAAAAAATCTGTTTTTATATGCTTCCACATCCTAGAAATTCAACTGTTTTCAAAGTTCCAGAGGCATATGGGTTCCACGAAGATGTCAACCTCCTCCTCGTCCTTTGAAGTCAGAATGAGCTCCAACGCCAATTCCTCTTCAATGGAAGGAATCTTTTTCAAATTCAAGTATTGAACACTATCTGGTTCTACAAACAGAGATTTCGAAAACACCGAGTCCTCCGATTTCTGTTGGGTGCCATTCGACAATTCCATGTCAGATACCGAAGGTGACTATGAAGGATGTGAGCGCTCTTCTATACTATTACTGTGTAGAGAAGGCGAAATCCCAAGGATTTCGTTCAAGGCATACTTAGAAGTGGCAACCTTTATTTGCTGAGGCAAATTTGGGCATGGAAATAAAAAAGGTGGATGGAATGCCGGGCACAACATCAGGAAAGTTGGGCCCTCTCAAGAAAAACATTGCAGTGTCAAAGGCCCACACGACCAGCTCGACGATTTTGTAGGAGCCAAGCTAGATCTTGTCCCTGGATCTTGGTATCCGAATTTCCAATACCCACTTCCCCCATTCTCATTGTTGGATTCCCTTAAATTTCCCAGATTTTTGTCTGCTAATTTTGTTAGGTTGAGCATGGCCATGGTTTTGTTCCTCCCGCGAAGGTATCTCCATATTTGGAAACTCATAAACCCTATGATGAAAATGGTAATTCAACGATGTATACGTATTTGGAAATGTTGTCACAGAAAGTGGAGGCTGTGGAGAGAGCTTACTAAATGGAAAGGCCATTTAGTGCACCGAAATGAAATATCGTTCTCCCTCTCTATATATACACCCGTGTATCCAATCAGCGGAGTGCGGAACTGAAGTTTTTCATGTGCTTTCAGTGGGTTGTGCCCTCTCGGCTAACCTCAAACTACAAACAGACCCACCATCATGCTACATATCAGTTCAAACAGGGAAGGTGAACTTCATTGAATTTGTAACTTACACCGATTATTTTACATGGAAATTCAAGGAGTTAATTTTTTTTTTATACAACTTACTCACGCGTAACTATCCAAATCACTATTAAATATTCCTTACTCATCACTAGATATAATTTTCACCAGTTCATAGTGTAACTTTAGTATAATAATAGTAAATTGCTTAACCATTAGGCACCTCTATTGTAGTAAATTAACATAAAATTTTATGATGTAACCTTTCATTTATTTCATCATTTTTGTAGTCATCACATACTAGACATTATGAACATCACAACAAGAAAGGAATCAACATCATCAATTTGACACAATAATCAATCATATCATTGAACACCAATATACCCTGGAAACCTCGTAGGGTGAAAACCAACAAACATTTAATTTTATTATTAAATGCTTGTGCGGGTGTTCACCCCTCACTCAATGGATTATAAGGGAGACCATCCCTTATAAGCCATCATTCGTACAAGTCACCATCATTCCCTACTAATGTTTCCTTCAACATACATTGATGTCAAGATTCATAAAGTATTAATCAACCATTTCATAAATCTATACAAGAGAAGCTTCTCCATCTACTCATGTATATTCATGACATGAAAGTAAAATATCTTGACATGCTTCCTTTAACAGCACATATTGCATATGAGCTAGTTATAAGTCATCACATTAACTAATGTTTTCCTCGCATAAGCACACATTCCTGCAAGAAAATAACTACATCTCCCAAGCATCTCTTTAAAAGAAATCTGATACATAATTTACGATCTTCGTGCATTCGATTTACATAAATTTAATCAAAATAACTAACCCTTAAGCTATTACTTTTGGTGCATAAAAGGAAAGCTAACTTAAAAAATTTTGTTCACATGCATGCAAATGCATATAGATTCTAGAGGAGTCTTCCCAAAGGAATGCTTAACACCACAAAGCACATAGCTTCCAAAATAGTCTTTACAAAGGAATTCTTAACACAACAGAGCACATAACTTTCAAAAGAGTCTTCCCAAAGGAAATCTTAACAGAAAAGAGCATGAAAACAAATGTTGCTAAACACAAGATAACATGAAAATGCATGTTTTATTTTCTGTAATACTAATGTAATGAAACATACAAATACATGTCTTCTTTTTGAAAGATTATACTAACAATCTTTTCCAATGTAGTGTAACACAACATGCTATCTTTTCCCACATACATATATGTATATTATTTCCAATGAAAGCTAATACAAATAGTGCATCCATATGCATGATCTTATTCAAAATGAAACTAACATAATAGTTATGATAGCATAAAGTACACACATATAGGTTTTCCTAAGGAAACATGATAACTCAATATTTCTTCTATCCATGCAAAAAGCATATCTCTATAACAAAATGGCTATTATTTGTGCATGCAAGAACTTATCATAATAGCTCTTCTTTAATGTATACACTACATATTCCCTTCTTTAGAATTCTACCATCATTTAGTTATTATTTTCATGTAACAAATACATACTTCGTCTTCATCAAGAATATAATATAAAAAAATTTCTCTATATTTATACATGTGAGTTTCTCATGCCTCATTATTTTCATATTCTCAAGAGGTCATTCTTTTCAAGTAAGAAACATATATAAAAAAACATAATATTTTACCAAGAAGTAATTATTATGATTTTTCCCAAAGAAAAGATTATGAGAAACTAACATGTGTTCTTCATGAAACTCCTTAACTTATCTTCCAACCCATGAAATATCTTCAAGAATTAACTAGTAATTCTTTTCAAGAAAAATAACCATATGAACTTATCTTTTATGTGCATAAACTCCATTTCTTTATAGAAATGTTTAATGCTTATTAAAATTTTCCAAATACCACGAAAATACTTGGTAGATTTTTATATATTCCATTTATAATATGATTCATAAATTCATAAGGAACTAGAGTTCGCTCACATTATAACCTTAAGCTTTGAATAAAAGAATTGTTAAATTAAGCAGTTAGGTTTTTAACAAGATTTAAAAACCCAACATTATTAATGCTAATCATGAAGGGTTATTGCATTCCTTGTAAAATCTATTCATGATTGTTTTCTTTTATTTTTATAAACTTATCGATGAAGTTTACCATGGCATTCATAAATGATTATTTTTAGCACTTCGTGAAAGCCTTTAATAGTTAATACTTCAACATAGGATATGAAAACATTTTCGAGAAGAAGAAAAATGAAATAGAATTGTTAACTTATCTTCAAGTGGCCGATTCATTCTCCTGACTCCTTGATTGAGAAATCATACCAAAAGAAAAGAATTTCTTTGCAATGGCACCAAATCATCACTCTTCACTACTACAATTCTCTATTCATCTCTGGATTTAGAAGTGCAGACCTAATCGAACTATATTCCACATAGCTTCCTCTATGGGATCATCCATTTTCTCTTCAAATAGATATACCCACTTAACAGTAACCATACTATTTTGCAACTAGCAATCAACATAAGCCTCACTTGTAATTACAACGCAGACGTGAATTTGCTACTCCCAACCTCCATGTCGATATATTCCAGAAACAAATAATTCCCTATGCTTTCTCTCCAGCCAACCCATAATAATGAAAATTTTGAAGAATATTGAAATTAGTTATATTAACTAATTCACAACGGGTTCTTGGTTTCCAAAATTTTAATCAAATGTGAAATAGGGTAATTAGTACAATAACTAAAAATATGTTACGAGTTTCGAAGGGATGTTAGATACTCCCCCCCTTAAATATAACATTGTCCTCAATGTGTTTCTCTCATTGAGACTTTAACCTTTATCATGATATTGTAATCTAAATAACCCAAAAGGGGATCCTTCCTCTCCAAAATGGAGGATCTAATTCTTAAGAAATACAAATAAGTAAAAACAACAATGTTTAATCGATAAACATAAGAATTTATAGATGCAAAAATATGCAAGTTCTACTTGCCATCACTTGAGAATTTTTCAAATTCATAGAAGTAAAATCAAAATCTCTATACCAACTTATTGTTTCTTACCAATTACTCTTGGAAATCATGACGACTTATACACAATCACCCTGAGAATGGTTGAACAACCCATCAACACTCCATGGAAAGTAGTCTGTAATGTATGAATAACAAATCCATAATAATAACATTAGTCACAAAATTTCAGTGAAATGGAATATGTTTAGGTATCAATTATTTATGGAATGTCAAGTGATTTTTTAATCATAGTACTTCTACAAGTTCTTAGAGAGCACCAATACTCTAGTCATCAAAATTACAAATAATTGTACCACATACACACTATCTTTGCTCCTCCTAAAGACATCCACACAGTACTTCCAAAAAGTACTCAGAGAGAACCTAGCTCTATAATCATACAAATGGTCAATCATGCACCAAATACATATGGTCCTAGCCCCTGCTAAGACATTCAAAATATTAGTAATACAATAAAAGGAACTTATACTTTTTGTAATTCCTTTCTGAGTGCTAGGCTCCTTTCCTCTCAATATCTACATAAGATATTTACACAATCATATACAAATTCATTTTAATATAACACATAACTGATTACTTACTTGTCCAGCTATGATAACAACAATGGTAAAAAAAAATGCTCCTCCCAATCCATGGGAGTTGGTTTCCACAACCAAATCAAGTAATTTTCAAATCCAGTTAGTTATTTGACAAAAAAAACCATTCCAGGTCCAGTATGGAATTCCACTGGCAAACCAGCTTGGGAATTCCAATAACCTCTCAAGGTCCAGTATAAGATTCCTCTTGGAAACGTCATGCCTATTCCATTTTCTACGTCCTGTCTATGAGGAATTTTGGGCCAACTCCAACAAGCTCCAAAATCAATAGAGTTGCCTCAGGTTTTCCTCTTCACCATCTTGGCCAACTCTTTTCCCTTAATGAGATCATCCATCTCTAGGAAGAGGAAATCTGGGAAGGAAAGCACCATCAACTCCTTCGGGTAGGCAACCTCCATCAACCCAAGGCCTTCTAGCCTTTCACAAATTTTCACAACTATTTGGCATGTTAAATATCTCTTTTAGCATTATTTCCCATAGTAAATTACATAATGAATTATTTGCGCATCATAAATAAAGAAAAATAAACTTTATTTACATCATACATCATACTTGGCCCTCAACATGGGTCCAATGATATATAGATTAACAGGGAACATGAATAAGATACATGTGTTATACATTATTATTTTCCAAATAACACAGTCATGCACATTCTAACATGATACCATGTGTTATACATTATTATTTCCCAAATAACAAAATCATGCACATTCTAACATGATACTTTATCAATTACCATTGAAATTTTCATGACAAATATTTTACTTTCACAGTTTTTTCATGTTTCCATTAAGCTAACCATGCTTAATCTCATTAACGACATTAATCATAAATATGGATTGTTAAAAAAAATATTCACTTTCAAATTAATTTTAGTTTCATGCATACAATGTTGTCATGCATCAATTATATACACATTTTCATTAATGTGTATATGTCATTGACGGTTAGGGTAACATTCCAAACATTTCCAATTCCCACAGTGTTATTTTACCAACAGACTGACACATGAAGTAATTACCATAATCACATGTTCACAACTTTCAATAAGCTTTAATCAAAATAAATTCATGCATATAACTTTCATCAGTTAGTCATTCATAAATAATCAATGCTATTAATAATCTTAATGCAGCCATGATATGACTCATTCAACAACTATCCATTATAGTCAAGTCTCACTACTTGACTCATTATGTATTTTTTAACATCTAAAAGGCTTCAGTCAATTTAAAACATTCTATCATCCTATTCAAGGGCTTTCCTCATCTTTTGCATTCATGCATTAGTGTCACACACCATCACTATATACACTCATCATTTTCAAGTAGTACATGGTAACTTTAGTTATGTTCAATAAATGTATGAGTAATATGTCATATACCAAAATGTTAATAGTCAACTCTCACTTTCACTAGTGAGTACTCAATTTTTTCATAAGTACAACAAAGGTTTTATTTTCTTTTATCCTTAACAGGATTCCAATATTATGAAAACTGTTTTGCAGCAGCATTTATTACTTATTACTCTTCAATATAGTTATAAACATGAATCACACATTTCATGTTAAAAGTCAACTACTGCATATATCAATCAATATGTAGATTTATAGAATCATACCTTAACTGATGTTCATTAGTAGCATACCTGAATTTCTTTTTTCTTAACCAATGCCAAAGGCGCCAGTGCTGCAACCTTTAGCTCTAATACCACTTATAACTTACACCAATTACTTCACATGGAAATGCAAGGAGTTAATTTTTTTTTATACAAGTTACCCATGGGTGACTATCCAAGTAACTATTAAATATTCCTTACTCATCACTAGATAGAATGTTCCCCAGTTCATAGTGTAACCTTAATATAACAATAGTAAATTGCTTAACCATTAAGCACCTCTATTGTAGTACATTAACATAAACCTGTATGATGTAACCTTTCTTTCATTTCACCATTCTTTTAGTCATCACATACTTGACATTATGAACATCATAACAAGAAATGAATAAACATCATCAATTTGACACAATAATCAATCATATCATTGAACACCAATATACCCTGGAAACCCTGTAGGGTGAAAACAAGAAAATGTTTAATTTTATTATTAAATGCTCATGAGGGTGTTCAACCCTCACTCAATGGCTTATAAGGGAGACCATCCCTTAACCATTCTTATAAATCTTACAAAGAAATATACAAATATCTAGATTAAAGTGATTACAATAAATATGATAGCATTTACTCACTAATCTTCATATCTTCATATCTTCGTAGCATGGATGTACCTACAATGGACCATCACACATTGGATCATCCTACAACTCGTAGTCATCTGCATGAACCATAATCATTTACTTGCCACCATGTTAAGCATAATATTTCATTTGTACAAGCCATCATCATTCCCTGCTAATGTTTCCTTCAACATATATTGATGTCAAGATTCATAAAGTAATAATCACCCATTTCATAAATCTATAATAGAGAAGCTTCTCCATCTACTCACGTATATTCATGGCATGAAAGTAAAATAGCTTGACATGCTTCCTTTAACAACACATACTGCATATGTGCTAGTTATAAGTCATCAAATTAACTAATTTTTCCCTCTCATAAGCACACATTCCTTCAATACAATAGCTACATCTCCCAAGAATTTCTTTAAAATAAAACTGATACATAAGTTACATTCTTCATGCATTCGATTTACATAAATTTAATCAAAATAACTAACCCTTAAGCTATTAATTTTGGTGCATTAAAGGAAAGCTAACATAAAAAATGTTGTTCCCGTGCATGCAAATGCATATATATTCCAGAAGAGTCTTCCCAAATGAATGCTTAACACCACAAAGCACATAGCCTTCAAAAGGGTCTTCCCAAAGGAATGCTTAACACAACAGAGCACATAGCTTCCAAAACAGTCTTCCCAAAAGAATTTTTAACACAAGAGAGCATGAAAACGCTTGTTGATTAACACAAGATAGCATGCAAACTCATGTTTTATTTTCTGTAACACTAATGTAATAAAGCATACAAATACATGTCTTCTTTTTCAAAGATTATACTAACAATATTTTCCAATGTTGTCTAACGCAACGTGCTATCTTTTCCCACATACAAATATGTATATTCTTTCCAATGAAAGCTAATACAAATATTGCATGCTTATGCATGATCTTATTCCAAATGAAACTAACATAATAGTTATGATAGCATAAAGTACTCGGATATAAGTTTTCCTAAGGAAAGATGATAACTTAATATTTCTACTATCCATGCAAAGAACATATCTCTATAACAAAATCGCTATTATTTGTTCATGAAAGAGCTTATCATAATAGCTCTTCTTTAATGTATGCACAACATATTCCCTTCTTTGGAATTCTACCATAATTTAGTTATTATTTTCATGTAACAAATACATACTTCGTCTTCATAAAGAATGTAATATAACATTGTTTCTCTATATTTCTACATGTGAGTTTCTCATGCCTCTCTTATTATTTTCATATTCTCAAGAGTTCATTATTTTCAAATAAGAAACATATATAAGAAAACATAATATTTTACCAAGAATTAATTATTATGATTTTTCCCAAAAAAAGATTACGAGAAACTAACATGTGTTCTTCATGAAACTCCTTAAATTATCTTCCAACCCATGAAATATCTTCAAGAATTAACTACTAAATTATTTTCCAGAAAAATAACCTTATAAACTTATCTTTTATGTACATAAAATCTATTTCCTGATAGAATTCTTTAATGCTTATTAACATTTGTCAAATACCACCAAAGTACTTGGTAGGTTTGTATATATTCCATTTATAATATGATTCACTCACATTATAACCTTAAACTTTGAGTAAAAGCATTGTTAACTTAAGTTAGGTTTTTAACAAGATTTAATAACCCAACATTACTAATGCTAATCATGAAGGGTTAATACATTCATTGTAAAATCTATTCAGGTTTATTTTCTTTCTTTTTATAAACTTATCGATGAAGTTTACCATGGCATTCATAAATGATTATTTTTACCACTACGTGAAAGCCTTTAATAGTCACTACTTCAACATAGGATATGAAAACATTTTCGAGAAGAAGAAAAATGAAATAGAATAGTTAACTTATCTTAAAGTGGTTGAATCCTTCTCCTTACTCCTTGATTGAACAATCATGCAGAAAGAAAAGAATTTCTTTGCAATGGCACCCACTCATCGCTCTTCACTGCTACAGTTTTCCTTCACTGCTACAATTTTCTATTCATCTCTGGATTTAGAAGCCCAAACATAATCGAACTATATTTCATATGGCTTCCTTTATGGGATCATCCATTTTAGACCCACTTAACAGTAATCATGCTACTTTGAAACTAGCAATAAGCATAAGCCTCACTTGTAATTACAATGCTCGGAGAATTTGCTACCCCTAACCTCCAGGTTGATATATTCGAGAATAACAATTCTCGACGCTTTCTCTCCCGCTAACCCATAATAATGAACGTTTTGAAGAATATTAAAATTAGTTATAGTAACTAATTCACATTGGATTCTTGGTTGCCAAACATTTAATCAAATGTGAAATAGGGTAATTAATAAAATAACTAAAAATATGTTACGAGTGTCGAAAAGACATTATAGATGTTACAGAATTATAGACATAAAATAATTTTCATTCACAAAATCTAGAATGTTTTTGAAATTAAACTGGAAATCATCATGTTAATCTTCATGTTTCATATCAATTCATGCAAGGAAGGTGAACTTCATTGAATTATAGACGGAAAATAGTTATCATTAACAAAATTTGGAAAGTGCTTAAAATTTGAACTGGAAATAGCTATTATTGACTCTTTTAAAGGTCGGGGAGTATGTGTCATCGACGTTGATATACATCAAAAATACCTTTGATCATTGATGGTGTGTCCATCTTACTTTTTCTGAAAAGTTATCTTTTAAATTTTGTTGATTACCGACATTGGTTTACTTTACTAAAGCAGTGATGGGAAAATATAAAATACTTAACTACTATATTTTCAATTTATAAATGGGTTTTGTTAGATTAGGATGGATTAATATCATGATTTATTAATATTACTTATTTTAAAAAAATTATAATTAATTTTACATTTTTTTTTATATGTTTCGCTGCGTTTGTAATTGGAGAGATTTGATTCTTCTAGCCACTTGATATATCAAAAGTTAAGATGGATCTAAATAAACTATAGAAGCAATCGAAATCAAACCTAAAAATCAATTGCAGTTCTTACTCACACAAATAATTTCCCACAAATATTATTTTCCACTTAGCACAGTGCCCAAAATCCTTTCCCACAAATATTATTCCACTGTTAGGGCTCTCAGAGAGATACTTAATTCAAAACTTTATTTTTATGTTAAATTTATATATTTAGGGAGATAAGCAATTTGTCATTAGGGTCAACATTGGATTAATTAGATTAAATTTTAAATTTTAGATGTCAAACAATATTTTACATTTACATTTACTTTTACATGTTCAAGTGATATAGCAATGCATGTAGTGTACTCAAATACAAACTTTAGGGATCCAAATTCATTAAATTTTATAATATTAATATGAATATTATAATTAATAACACTAATAATATTGATCTTTTAATATTAATATTAGGGTCAACAATGTTTTTTTTTGCATGGTAGTGATAATAATTTGGCCTATGGTATTTGACTCATAGGCTTCACCTAAATAAAACCTCTTTTTTAACCATAAACATAAATATAGAAAATAGGTTTTATTTGTTCACCATACCTCTGATTTATTTATATTTTATCTATTTTACCATACCTCTTTTATTTACCATGGTATTTGGCCCATAAGCTTGGTATATAATTATATGTTGATTTATAATCCTATTTGATATATTTTTATTTATTTACCACAACTCTTTCATATTTATTTGTTTACCATACCTCTTTTTTGAGTGTCATTAACCCTCTTTATATTTTAAATTTATATTGTGTTTATACATAATAATAATTAGATTGATTTTAAATAGGGCTCACATTAGATTAAAAATGTTAATGTTAAACCATACATTTATGTTTATATTTACATTTATGTTTACATATTTATGTGTTTACATGTTTACATGTTTTTGGGTGATGTCTACCACAATATTGGGTTGAATTTTAAATTCTAAACATTACCTTTATGTTTATATTTATGCTTACATGTTTATGCATTTACATGTTTACATTTATGTGTTATCATTTTTACGTGAGATATACCCATACTAGTTCAAAGTTAAATGTTAAACATTACCTCTATGTTTGTATTTACGTTTACATCTTTATGCATTTATATGTTTACATTTTTACTTGAGATATACCCCATACTGGCTTGCCTTTTACTTGAGATACACCCCCCATACTGGTTTTCCTTTTTACTTGAGATATGCCTTTTTACGTGAGAAATACCCAGCTTCAATGTTAAATGTTAAACATTACCTTTTTGTTTGTATTTAAGTTTACATGTTTATGTGTTAACGTGTTTCAGTTTTTACCTGAGATTTAGCCCACATTGGGTTGTAGAGTCATTCACCCAATAAAAAAAATTTACTGACAAATTTCATTAAAATGTATAAAGAATAGCTATTTTATGATAAATACCAATTTTTTATTTGTGATTACTACTAATAATATTTTAAAACATTTTTTGGACTTTAAATCTCCACCATCACATATACATTAAATTAAAATTCCAAAAACTCAATTCCAAAATAGATACACATAAAAATAACAAACAAACCCATATAATTTAAATGGTCGGTAACCACATATAGATATGAATATAGACAAGTTAAAAGGACATAAAACCATACAAAGAAATTCAATCAAAATGATAAGGAAAATGAATCCTTGGTAACCACATAAATATATGAATATAGACAAGTTGAAAAAACATAAAACCATACAAAGAAATTTGATCAAAATGATAAGGAAAATGAATGTTTTCTAACCACATATAGATATGAATATAGACAAGTTGAAAGAACTTAAAACCATACAAAGCAATGTGATAAAAATGATAAGGAAAATGAATTACAATATACTCGACAAGAATTCTTGTGGGGAAGATATGTAAACATGAGTAGTCACATATACCAAAGAAAGGTTGTAAAGAAAACACAAGAGTTGGGAAAATTCAATTCTCAAAGTAGTTTTACAAAGAAGCATAAAATGTTGTTAATGATTCCAAATATCGACATCTTGGAATATAAAAAATGAATATATTTTTAAATGAAAAAAACATATAGTCCAATTAATCAAATATAAAATGTACGATTGGGAATATGCATTCATTTTCCTGTCACATTGATTCCAATAAATTTGATAATGCAATTATTGAAAGAATCGGGAATAAATTTTGAGAATGTGTTGATGGTGTTGGAAATTCGGCAACAAAGGGGTCTCCCAAGTATGAATCCCCAATTAGAAATCAGAACATTTCACGTAGGAGCCCCATACGGATAATAGGCCCAACAACCATTATTCTTACCGATTTTTCTTGGTTGAAATTATCAATATAAGAGATTATGCAAATAATTTTTCAAACAAGCAAGTAGGTTGAAATTGCAAGGCCTACAATTGCAATGTAGATAAGTTTTTTTCGCGAAAGGGGAAAGAGAGTCAGCCTATAGAAGAAAATTAATAGTACTATCCTAAAGGATACACACAAGAGTATGGAAATAATTGTTGATTGACGTGCAAAGTAGTTCAGATGATAATGATGATCATAAAATCAAGTAAAAATTAACATTCAGCAAGATGCACACTTAATCCATAAAATAGTTCATTTTCATTAGTATGTCTAAATATAAGCATACACAAAAAACAATGAAACAATAGTCTTACAATTATTTAGGACATATACATGAAAGTGCATTGACTCTGAGAGGTTCATATATTAAGTCAAAGTCGCAAAATACATAATTTCAATGATGTGACAACAACCCCAATAGTGGAACATTATGTCACCACTTGCTCCTCCAAAGAATTATCTTCTCTCCTATGTTATTTTAGAGAAGCCAAGGTGAAAATTTCAAAGTCATTTTACTAAGCTATGAGGGTGTATTATGAGAAATGAGGTGACTCTCCACCTCCTATGTGACTCTTTACCTCCCTCGTGACTATTGAGCTTCTACTATGACTTTTTGAATTCCTATGTAACATTTGAGTTCCTACATGACTCTAAAACATTCTAGTGAATTTTCACATTCCGTGTGGAATACTTGGGCTTTCACAGATTTTACATTTTCTCATTTTTAAAAATCGCATAATTACATTACACAAGTGATGTGGAAAATTACATTGAGACATGTGACTTTTTTTGTGAGAATTTAAGAAGTCGTGACATGGTGATTGTGACATAAGATTGTTGATCAACGGTTGTCATTGATGTTAACCCAAGTAGCACCAGGGGCTAAGTCAATATTGCATGAGAATTTTGACATATCAAATTAATATATTCTGGGTCAACAATTCTTTTGATGTTTTCTACTTGTTGAGATGTTTTCGTTGATATATGGCACACCATGTAATTCTTCACAGTTTAAGATATATTCATGTTTGAAGTTTTTACCCCCAGTTAGTGGGATAAAACACCATTGGGTTGTGGCATGGGTCATTGAAAATTCATAATTAATATTTTTTAAGCTCCTAAAATACCTCCCACATTCACTTGTTGAAGACCCTCTCAACCTAAGCATTTATATAAATTGTGATCCTGATATCCTCCTCATGTAAGGGATTTCGCCATCTGAAACAGGTCATTGTGGAATTTTAGCTCTAAGTTTTTTCTAAGAGGGTTGAAAAGAAAAACTTTTTATGAGGTGAAGCCGAAATCCTAAGGAAGCTGCTGTGAAAATTTCAGATCAAGGTACATGATATTTTCGGAGATATGATCTGTGGAAGTTAGTGTTTTTGCAGGCTCCTGAAATTCATCTCAAAGAAGTGACCTTCGAAACATTGTCATAACTCTCTCTCTGAGTATCGGATTTGAATTCCATTAAAAGTGACAGATAGTACACAGGTTTTAGTGTTTTTTCTATCAATTTCATAGCTGAATGAAGAAACAGTGACACCTGGTACGTCGTACAAGTTCGCTCTACTGAAATAGTCCATAATTAGAGCATTGTGAGAGATTTGGTATAACTCTCCCTTGAAGAATTAAAATTTGGTCAGACCTATGGCATTAGAAAGATAACCCAGAGGACTACTACAGTACCTAAAATCATATATTGGGGATGTGAAATAACAGAGATACACCAGATTCAATATCGAGCTCCTAGAAGGCAAAGAAAAATCTAGATCATGTGTTGTCAAGGGCTGTAAAGGAGTAGAATTTCTAGGTAAGAAAAGCAAAGCAAGGTCCAGCAGAGGGTAGCATGAAAATAGTAGCAACCAAGGTGCATAACAACAGCAAGAATTTCATCACATGAAGTCTTCAAGTGGGCGTTACTGCATACAATCTTGTAAAGATATCATTGTACTAAGTCATTGTAAAAACATTATTGTACAAATTGTACTAGTGTCTATCTACCAAGAGTTGAAGAGGCAGTGCCGGGTGGTATATGATCATCATTAGGTGGTTGTGTCATATTTGGGGTTATGTTCTAGTCCATATTAATCTTCTATATCATTCTATATCATTGTAAAGTGGACCATTTTCCCTATTAAGAGAGTCCATTCTTGTTTTATTATTCTATAGGGTGGTAGGGTGGTGCTAGGGTGAGTTGTAGCTCATTGGGTGTTGGGGCGTCTGTTCAGTTGACTATTGAAAAATCTCAGGCATTGGAGCATCCATCCAGTGGGAGGCAGAGAATAATTCTTTTCTAGATTCTAGGAAGTTGGAGCTTTATTTTCAATTGGAGTTGAATATTAAAGAATTATTAGAAAATCATTATGTGTTTTTTGTCACGAAGTGGGTTTCCACCTTAAAAACTGTGTGCATTTGTGTTCCTTTTCTTTGATTATATCATTGTACAAACACTTATAATAATTGAAGATTAACTACTGCTCTAATTGAAAGGAATATTGATTTACCCCCCCCCCCGCTCTCAGTATTTCCAATAGTTGGTATCAAAGCTTGGTTCCTTCAATAACAGTTTAACAGCTGGAAGGAGGTCATGGAGCATAGAAAGAATGGTGTACCTTTGTTCAATGAAAATAATTATGCACTATGGAAAGGAATAATGGAGGTCTATCTCTTGGCGCAAGGTTACGAAGTATGGGACACTATTCAAAATGGTTTTACATCAACCACGGATGAATAAGGTAAGAAGAATTTGGTAAATGATGCAAAAGAAAATAATATTATTATCAATGGACTTATTAAATCTGCTTATCATAAGGTGTTGGGTTGTAAAACCACCAAAAATGTATGGGAAAATCTTGAGAATATATATGAAAGTGACTCAAATGTCAAAGAAGCAAAGCTTCAAATATATAGAGCAAAATTTGAGCAACTCAGAATGAAAGAAGATTGCAACATTGCTACATACTTCCAATACGTTGATGAAATAACCAATACTTTGGAAGTATTGGGAGATCCAGTTGATGAGAAGACTATTATACGAAATATTCTTAGAACGTTACCAAGGAGATTCAACCCAAAGGTATCGGTCTTAGAATACAGTGCAAATCGGGACAAAATCAACAAAGAGGAATTACATGGAATTCTCATAGCATATGAAATGAGACTTGATGAATAAGAGGGTACTTAAAATAGAGAAAATGCGTTCGTTGCATCTAAGAAAACCAATAACGACAAGAAACCTTCAATTGAAATGACATGCACCTGCAAGTGTGAAGAAAAGGGAGACGATGGAGAAGGTCTTTCAAATGAATAATATGCTTACATCATGAGAAGACTAAAAATTAGTAAGGGAAAATTCAAAGGTAAACTTCCATTGATATGTTTCAGCTGTGGTGAGGATGGGCATTTCACAGAAAAATGTCCAAACAGAAGTGATAGCAAATCAAAAGGAAAGAAAGGTTTTAAGGAATTCAACAAGCAAGGATCCAAAAGCAACTTTCTGTCTAAAGAAGATAGCTCATCATCTAATGAAGACAGTGACAATGAAGAAGAAGCCAATGAGAGAGTATTGTTTATGGCCAAGCACAATAAACAAGAGGTATCAAACAACGAAGAAGAAGGATTGACCACAGAAGAATTTTATAAGGAAGAAGTCAAGCTTATAAAATATCTCAAGGCAGATAAGATTCGTTCTAATACTCTTGAAGAAAAAGTTCAAGGTCTCAAAATTGAAGTTGAAGAATAGAAATGCATTGAAAATTCACCTCAAAAGAAGTTGGAAGAAAGAAACCAAGAAAGGGAAGAATTATAAGCTGAAGTAGTCTCGTTGTGTGAGGAAGTGAAGAAAGGAAAAACTATCCAAAACTATGCCAATAGCTCAAGGGCATTGGAAGAACTCATCAACAATCAACAATCTTACAATAACAGAACTGACATCGGTTACAAAGAAGAAGAAGAAGGACCTTCTACAACAAAATACAATGAACCTATGAGATCTAACATGCATGTAGACTTCATTGGAAAAGATTCGCAAGAACAACCTTGGAAGACAATTCCTCGACGAAAATTTCCATCCAGGTACCAACATAATTTTTATGGCTACTGTTATGCATGTGGAAAATTTGGTGATAAAGTTGTAGAATGTCGCACGTATCCTAGGAATGAATACGATTCCAGGAGATATGTCAAATATGAACCTCCCAAGGCCCAGCGAAACATCAATAGATTTGAACATTTAAGAAATAATATTGAATTTTACAAATGTTGAAACTTTGGACACATAGCCAAAGACTGCAGACTTGAAAATCCTCTAGAAGAATCTTTGAAGCCACAGAATGAACGAACATGGAAGAAGAAGAAGGCTGGTAATTGTGATCTCTCTTTCAAGGCTCAAAACAAAAAATATGTGTGGTATGTTGATAGCGGTTGCTCAATTCATGTGACTAGATATATAAATAAATTTGTATCTCTGAAAGAGAAGAAGGATGGAACCGTGTCCTTTGGAAATGATGGATCCTCAAATGTTATAGGATCAGGTATTATCACTCTCGGAAGCAAAGATGCTCTAGCCAAGAATGTTCTATTGGTTAAAAACATGAATCACAATCTGCTCAGTGTTGGACAAATTTGTGATCAAGGACACACAATACTATTCAACTCCACAAAATGTGAAATCAGGAAAGGCATGTATGGTAAAATTGTGGCTACAGTAAGTCAAGCTCCAAATGACATATATGTTCTGGATGAAGCAACTAAAGCATGTATAATAGCTAAAGAGGATGATATAATATTTGGTAGAAATGATGATCGAATAAGTAAGAAGTTTTCTACAAAGGTGCAAAGTGATTTCGAGATGTCTTTACTTGGTGAGCTAACATACTTCTTAGGGTTTCAAATATCTCATCAAGAGAAAGGAATATTTATATCTCAAGCCAAGTACATCAAGGAAATTCTCAAGAAATTTAAAATGGAAGATTGCAAACCCATCCTTACTCCAATGGTAACAGGTTGCAAATTGAGCATAGATAAATCATCTAAGGATGTGGATCAACGGTTGTACAGATATATGACTGGTATTCTTCTATATGTAACAGCCTCCTGGCTAGATGTTATACAAGCAGTTGGAAAAGTAGCAAGATTCCAAGCAACACTAAAAGAATCACATATTATTTCCATCAAAATAATTCCTCGATATCTAAAGGGAACAACAGAATATGGCTTGTGGTATCCCAAGGGTAACAATCTCATTATTAATTCCTCTAAAGATGCAAATTGGGAAAGAAGTGTTGATGATCGTGAGAGTACTCATGAAGCTTTGGAATATCTTCGCTAGAAGCTTCGGATTCTCCTAAGTTCTCATTAGATTTTCCTTATTAAGAATATAAATAGGGAGTGGAAGTGTGTATAGGTCCACAGGATGGTTGTGTGTCAAGGGGAGTTACCCTTTTCCATTGATGTCAAAGGGGGAGAGATTGTTGTAGGAAGAGGTGTCATGATCGTAGGGGGAGTACTTCTGTTGCCATCAATGCCAAATGGGGAGATTTTTGTTCAGCAGTTGTCATTGATGTCAACCCAAGCAGCACCAGGGGCTAACGCAATATTGCATGGGAATTTTGACATACCAAATTAATATATTCTGATTCAATAATGCTTTTGATGGTTTCTACTTGTCGAGATGTTTCTGTTGATATATGGCACACCATGTAATTCTTCATGGTTAGTTCTTCATGGTTTTAGAGATATTCATGTTTGAAGTTTGTACCCCCAGTTAGTGGGCTAAAATCCCATGGGTTTGTGGCATGGGTAATTGAAAAGTCATAATTAATATTTTTTAAGCTCCTAAAATCCCTCCCACATTCACTTGTTGAAGCCTTTGTCAACCTAAGAATTTATATAAATTGTGATCCTCATATCCTCCTCATGTAAGGGATTTCGCCATCTGAAACAGGTCATCGTGGCATTTTCGCTCTAAATTTTTTTCTATGAAGGTTCAGAAACTGAAATGTTTATGAGGCGAATCAAAAACCCTAAGGAAGCTTCTGTGAAAATTTTAGATCAAGGTACGCAATATTTTCGGAGATATGATCTGTGGAAGTTAGTGTTTTTGCAGGCTACTGAAATTCATCTCAAATAAGTGACCTTGGGAAAATCATCATAACTCTCTCTCTGAGTATCAGATTTGAATTCCATAAAAAGTGGAAGATAGTGCACAGTCTTTAGTTTTCTCTCTATCAATTTCAGAGTTGAATGAAGAAACAATGACACATGGTACGCCGTAAAATTTCACTCTGTTGAAATAGTCCATAATTAGAGCTTTGTGAGAGATTGGCTATAACTCTCTCTTGAAGAATTAAAATTGGGTCAGACCTATGGCATTGGAAAGAAGACTCAGAGGACTACTGCATTATTTAAAATCAAATATTGGGGATGTGAACTGACAGAGATACACTGGATTCAATATCAAGCTCCTAGAACGCAAAGAAAAAGCTAGATCATGTGTTGTCAAGGGCTGCAAAGGACCAAACTTTCTAGGGAAGCAAAGCAAATAAAGGTGCAGCAGAGGGTAGAATGACAAGATTAGCAGCGAAGGTTCATAACAATAGCAAAAATTTCATCACATGAAGTCTTCAAGTGGGCAGCACTGCAGACAATGTTGTAAAGGAATCATTGTACTAATTCATTGTAAATACATTATTGTACAAATTTTACTAGTGTCTATCTGCCAAGAGTTGAAGAGGCAGTTTCGGGTGGTCTAGTATCATCATTAGGTGATTGTATCATATTTGGCATTATGTTCTAGTGCATCTTCTTCTTCTACATCATTCTATATCATTGTAAAGTGGACCATTTCCCCTGGTACGGGATTCCATTTTTCTTTTATTCTTCTATAGGGTGGTAGAGTGGTGCTACGGTGAGTTGTAGCTCATTGGGTGTTGGGGCATCCATTCAGTTGACTACTAAAAAATCTCAAGCGTTGGAGGCTCCATCCAGTGGGAGATGGAGAAGATTTCTTTTCTAGATTCTAGGAATATCGAGCTTTATTTTTAATTGGAGTTGAATATTAAAGAATTATTAGAAAATTATTAGGTGGTTTTTGTCCTTAAGTGGGCTTCCACCTTAAAAACTATGTGCATTTGTGCTCCTTTTTTTTGGTTCTATCATTGTACAAAAACTGATAATAATTGAATATTAACTAATGCTCTAATTGAAAGGAATACTGATTCAACCCCCCTCTCAGTATTTCCAATAAAGACTTCAATGTATCAATGCCAAGCTCTCTTCTCATTTTTGCAATTAGTTCAACTTCTTCATGATGGATCTTTTCTTCTACTTCATATTCATCTTATAAAGGTTCTAAGTAGGTCTTGGAAGGGTCTAAGTCAACACAAGTTTCTATTTATTTATCTTGGTCCAATATTCCTTCATGTTGTGCATAATGTCATCTTTGTGTCTTGTCTCCATGAATGTCCTTCATGTAATTATTTCGTGCTAATATCCCTTGAACATCACCCTACAATGCTAAGATGATAACATATGGAAATGAATTCGAGTCATAACAAGCCAACATAAGTCTGAAAACCACCCATTCTACATTTTATTACCCATAGATGATGTTGATTATGTTGGGAACATCGAAAAGGGTTTTGAGAGAGAAATTGTGAATTACATAGTTGGGCTCAATAATGACCAAGGGGTGATCATTTTTCCACTAGAAATATGCAATGCATAATTAGGGGTGGATCCTTCAAGGCTATGCATAGTGGGAAATTCGAGGGGAAAAGGGTGATGAGCTTGGTCACCGTATATGCACAATGCATAGTGCTCCAGGAAGAGAAGGCATGGATTATGAAGTTGAGCTTCACAAGGATTGAGGGATAACCCCATTATCTAATATAACTGTGAATTTCATAGTAGGAGGAAAGATAGGAGAAGCTATTGTGTAGTGAGGGGTTTTAGTTAGTAGGAGAGATAGAAATAGACACTATAACTGCAAAATGCATAGTGATTGAGGAGAAATATCTAGAATTGCACATTTAATATTTGAACTGATCTATATAGAAACCTACTAATGACTACAAATACAAAATGTACCTAGAGGAATAATTGGGCGAGGTTCTTTAGACATGAAGACCAAAGGGAGAGGAATGAAACCATAGAAAACAAACATGTTGAAAGGTATGTGAAAAACTGCTAGAGATGATACTCTCTTTCCATAATGAACTGTGAAGTGAAATAAGTGGCTCACTTGGTGAAGGGATTGTGTAGTTGACCATTATAGCCAATAGAAGACTCAATCACTATACATTAAGGATGCTCAATTCACCATGTACCAGAGAGAGGTATTGTTTTGTCTATTTCTCTTCAGCCTTGATTAGGACAGGGCTCCACTATCAACTATAATTATGTTGTGTGCAATGGAGGTAAGCATGCGTTATTCTTGGATGCAATTTTATATTGTAAGCGGGAAGAGATTGAGGGATTGTAGTTTAAGATTGCATAATATGTTTCTGGAATAGGATTCCCTAAGGAAAACATAGTGAAAATTTTTAAGAGGTGAGTGATGAATCCTTTCTCACTAATAATTCTGAATGCACTCATCCAATATCTTAGAGTTTAGTTATGCAAAGAGTGAAGACAAGGGAGAGCCCCAAAATGACTATGTTTTGGCTCATTGGAACAAGAGAGAACACATGATGAATTTTTTTTCCAAAACAGATTAAAACTCATGTATATCATTAAATTAATGCCAAGAGAATGTGAAATACTCAATATCCACATACATATAATGAAACAATAGCAAAGTGACGCTTATTTCTAAGTGTGACAGTTGAAACGTATATTTGTGACACTCAAAACACAATTTACGACACAAGTGTTAAATGCAACCAAAAAGTGTGCTAAGATGTGGTAGAGTTTCCAACACACATTCTTATTATATATAAGATCATCTAATGTATAAGAGTGCACTAGAGCTTCCCATAGTGGTGCACCAAAGTGCAACACATGCAGGAGTAAAAAAAATAAAAACTGGCACTTGTGATAGTAAGAATAAGTGAAAATGACAGTTACCAAAAGCTAAAGGAATCAAAAGTGCCACTTGCGAAAGAAAAAGAAAACAAAATTGAATTTTTAGTGAAAGCAAGAAAAAATTATAGTCACAATAGTGAAAGCGACACTTATTAAAGAAAAAGTGATAGTTGAGAAACTCATCTAGATGATGGTAAATTTTCAACTAAGAGTGGGAAGAATGTCAACATAAATCATACAGTGGTTATCCACATGGATTGCATAGTCAGTATCCCTTTCAACAACAAAAGCAATATCATTAGGGAATGTGCACTTTCTAAGATATATGCAATGTCTTCCAATAAATATAATGTAATTACCATTAGCAAGGATTGTGCAAGGACCCTCTTCTAAGACTACATAATGTCCATCGTCAAAGGATATACATGTAATGCTAAGGTTGATAGAAAAAGGTGCACTTTTAAATGCATCAGAAAACTAATAATGTGTAAGAAGGTGGCTTGAATAGTTAGAATTTCAGAATAATACTTCAACAATTAGTAAAATATCAACTGACCATGAAGGGACTATGATCAAATTGCAACGATATATAATAAGAACATAAGGAGGATCCAAAATTCAAGTGTAGGAAAATTTTTGGAGGGTGTTTGTTGTAGCAAAAGCACGTGATGAGACACTGGAAGAACTACAAATTCTCCTATTAGGTCTTCCTTTAACCTTGAATTCCTTCTCTTTTAGGGAGTTTTCATTACCATTTGGATTCCCCATTTACTCCAAATATAAGTATAGTATCTCCTATCCCATTTTCCTACTCAAAACTTTTACAAGGATTACCATATCTAAATTATTTTGATCTAGAAAGAGGACAACATATATTCAAGAGTTCAATATTATCATTTTTTTAGTTCCATCCTTGGTGTTGCTCTGTTGTAAGCATGCCTATTCAGTATCATGACAGAGTCAGTATAGGAGAAAAATCAGCTCTTCACTTCCAACAAGGTTGTTTAATACCCCGATGAAGTTTCTTCCTTCACCTCTCTACGCCAGAATCCTTTCTCTCCTTTCACCCTTTATTTTGTTTCCAATATTCTCATTGGAATTTTATCATCGCTTATATAACCAAGGTCGAAGAGGGATATTGGCTTATTGAGATAAAGAGAGGTTATTCCCTTAGAGGTTTTTCTACACCTTTGAAATTAATGTTATCGCTCTTGTTTTTATCCCTTCTCTTCTCTTCTCGATTGGATCAACAATGAAAACACCATTCAATTACCATATCGAGTCAAGGAATGAAGCTCCTAAAAAATATACAAGCATCATGGTTATGTTTATCGTTACCCATTTGAATGAATCATATTTTCCATTCAAACATTATTGACCTTAAAATATATGTAAACACAAAAGAGGAAGGGGATCATAGACTATCCAATAATTTCTCATCATTACAATTTCCCTTCAAAATATTCACAACATTTTCTTTTGAGTCGAACAAGAATAGTTTTAATTCACGGTATTATTAAAAAAAATATGAAATAAATACCTAACATAATACCAAAGGAGACCATATATCACAACAAAAGTGGTGCCATGTCCATACCACTTTAGTCTGGGAAGCACCTCATGTCCATCTACCCATCATGCATCAAGTCATGTTTTATCATATAAAAATAAAACCCCTTCCTCGGATGACTAGGTTTTTGAAAGCATATCGAAAGCGCATGACCGTGCCTCACATTTGGCCTGCCATACCTCCATCAGCATAACCAATCTACGATATTTTTCCATCCTCTTTATCAACCTCACACATGAGACCAACCAATTAGGCCCCCACCCTTAGCAAAACATCCTCCTCACACCATCAGTGATTGAACCCTTTCATGTTTTGGGGCACCCGTTTCTGTGTTTTTTACCAACCAAACCCCATTTTTCTTACTCTTTCAGTAAGTGTACAAATACTGCAGATGGAGCACTATGTCCCCCACCCATCTCATTCATTTTTTCTCCCATGGTAGCAATCCCTAATAATCCTTGGTCGGAGTATCACACTCGCACAGAAAAGGCACCATGAAATTCATAACCAGTTTATACGCACCTTGGAATTCCTACCGACTCTAGGGGTTTCCCCATTAGAAATAGTTATGACTGCCACCAAGCTGATTTTTATACTCCAACCTTGGGCCACTGAATCCCCATCATCAATTTTCAGTCACTCCTCACCATCATGCCTATGTTAAAACCACCACATCCAGGATCTTAATCCCCTGAATCAGTGACACCCTCGTTCGGTTGAGGCTTCCTTTTTGTCGACTTCAACACCTATTTTCCAAAAAGGAAGTGATACCTTGGATCACCCCTCTCCATAAAAGGGGTATCCTTGGGTGGCACTATGGGAGATGTCATTGCCCACATATGTCATTGATCCTCATGACATTCGACTACAACATAAGATTTAATGCCAAGATGGTATCATACCTTACAACCATTGTAATTTGATCAAATTCGTCGAAGACCCGTACCTTCATAAGTGTCTCTTTCAATAATGCTTACAGAAGAAGGTCCTAGCCAACACCTATGTGTAAAATACGCAGTTATATGCCATACCAGGTTTACGCATATGGGTACCACATTGCACCTATTTTCAAAGAAAAAGCACCCCTAAGGGCGTTAGTAGTCGTCGTCATAAACCAACAGATCACTACCATATTAGTGATGCAAATAGAACATGTATATGTCAAATAGATTTGTTTAACTAGCCACAACATTACGAGTATGGGGCATGCCCGCCTCCTAAAAATTTTGTATATATTGCATTGTATTTTCTTACAGGGGTCCCACAGAACATGGTCGTTCTTCAAACTGGTGTAGGGTGTCTCCAATTCTGAGTTACACGTAGGTCTCTCTCTCTCTCTACGCACAGTATTCAAAAAATATACTGTAATGTATTTCGGCTATACAGTTCTTCCTACACCTCACACATTAGGGGGCAATTGTTATCACTGGAAAAGGAAAAATTATTTAATGTCAGGCAGAAGGATTTAGAGGGCTAAAAGAAATTAGATTATCTAGAAGTATTTAAAAATCTTTAAGGTCTTGGGAAAAAAAAATTGAACTATTCATAAGTTTTTTTGCACTCAAAATCCTTCTATAAGCGTGCATTTTCCCGCCTTTTGACCCAAAAAGTGCACAATCCTGGGAGTGATGGAAGTCACTTTCTGGGACCACAAAAAGCACACTCCAGAACATTGATTCCACACTCAAAGCTGCCTAAGGACAACCACCCAAGCCTTCTTAGGACATCAAGGAAGCACATAATGGAATAAATGTGGCACACAATGGAATCATCCCCCTCTCTTGGGTCACCATACACAATGTACCAAGAGAGGGAAGAAAGAATTTAATTCTCCTATAAAATGCCACTAATAGATGAGTAAGTTGAGGGTACATTGTTATGGTTGCCAGAATTTCTCCAAGAAATACCAGGAGTGTGTGATCCAGAGCCGAGATAGAGGGGACTCATTTGTTGGCCATCCAACAACTTCAGTCCACCATAGTAGAGAGGGGGGGACTTTGCGCCAAGGCATCTCAGAAGTAAATAATCCCTGCATCAGGACTTATAACCCCAAGTTCTAAGGGCCCCTTGGCAAGTGGGTTAGTTTTTCATCCTCATTTCCTACCAACACTCAATAAGAGGGGACGTAAGCACTGTCGTTTGGATTATTGAAGTTGTTGGACTCTATTTAGAGCTTTTCGGTTATTTTTTTAGTTTTATTTGAATTTTTTTTGTTTCAATATGCATGCTATTTCTCTATATAGTATGTTTATGTTCTAGAATGTTCCGCTAACTTGCTTGACTGCATATATTTTCTGCGTGTGACCAATAAATTAAGAGGGAAAACCACAGTTGTTAAGTTGGTGTGATTTCATACATGCATGAACAAAACACACTAACACACTCACCTAGATGATGGTACATTTACAACTAAGAGTGATGGATATTGTCAACTAAAATTGTGCATTGACTATCCACATGGATTGTGTAGCCATTCCTGTCAAATAAGAAATCACAATCATCAGGGGCTACGCAATGTCCGAGAGATGCAAAATATCTAACACTAAATACTACATAATTACTATTACCAAGCACTTCGCAGACACTATTTTCGAAGAATGAAAAAATCCTAACTTCAAAGGATAGACAAGGACTTCTTAGCTTGCTAGAAAGACGTGTTCTTGTAAATGCATCAAAAATCTAAGCATGTGTAATAAAGTGGCTTTAATACTTAGAATCTTAGAAGAAGTCCTGAACACTTAACAAAACATCAACGAACCATAAATTTGTTATGATCTACTTCGAACAATAGATAGTAACATCACAAGGAGGCTCCAAAATGCAGGTGTGGTAATCATTTTGGTGGGTTTTTGTCACAATGAAAACATTTTTCAATCCACTTGAAGAACCCCAACTTCCCTCCTTAGGTCCTCCTTTAATCACCAAAACTTCTCTATCCTAGCTATAAGCATACTTTCTCCTATCACCTTTATTGACTAGACACATTTACAAGGCTTACCATCTATCAATTATTTCAGTCTAGGAAGCAAATAGTATATATTTTCAAGTCTAAGATGACGATAGTTTTAGTTCCATATCTAGTTTTCCTCTACTGCCAACCGACTTGTTGAACACCTTTGTGGATTCACTATAGAAAGACAAGCATTGCTTCATTGCCAACAAGCTGTTCAGTACCCCAATGAAGTTGTTTGCTTCACTTTTTTATGCAGGAGCCCTTTCACTTGTTTCACCCCCATTTTTTTTAAATGCTCGTTGGAATTTTATTAACACGTATATCACTAGGGTGAAAGATGAATCTTTACTTATTGAGTGAAAGGGAGGTTATTCCTTTAGATATTGTTATATACCTCTGAAATTAGCATGCTTGATATTAGTTTTCTCCTTTCCCTTCACTACTCGATTAGATTGAAAAGAAAAACACCATTCGATTACCATACTGAGTCAAGGAATGAATCTCCTGAAATATATACGGGCATGATGGTTCTACTTATAGCTTTTCATTTGAATGAATAATATTTTCCATTCAGAGATCATTCACCTTAAAATATATGTAAACACAAACAAGGAAGGGGATCATAGAGTAGCAAAACATTGCCCTCCATCAAAATCCCCCTTTCGAATATTTTCCAAATTGTATTTCTAGCAGAAAAAGAATAGTTTTCATGCATGGTATTAGTAAACCAAAAATGAAATAATCACATGGCACAAGGAAAAAAACAATTATGAAACTAAAATTAAAGGCAATACGGGAACAAAGAAAATAAAGAAACTGAAAATATTAGATAGAGAGACAAATGCAAGGGAGAGGCAATGAAAAATTAAAGCTAAAACGTGACTAGACCTACTACAAATCTAATCGGTTAGAAGTTCAGGGCTAGGTGATGTGAAATTTCCGATGAAAAAAACAATATACTCCTGACCTGCAAGTAGAAATATGCACACAATTGTTACCAGTATGAAGGAATGTGTAAAAATAAGGATATGATCTTGAATGTCTTGTAAAAGAAGTAAAAGGTCTTTCCTACTAACATAAAGTTGTGCGATGACAACTACCTTCAAGAATCTGCAACCTTCCCCTTTTTATTACAACCACAAACATCCATAACTTGAAATTTTCTCATGAATGTTCCTTCATCTATGTTCTAATTCTTAGCAAACATCAAGAAATATTGAAACATATTATTGATTATAGACATTTCTCATAATATGTTCCATCCAATCATAGATTAGATCGTGAAATTCAAAAAAATCCTTCTAAAAACCATGAAATTCTTGGGAGAATGAATTTTCAATTAGCGCATTCAAATCATGGGGATAATCTTGATAAGTAAAGATAACTCAGTCCCATTAAGAAAGATTGTGAAGATAGTGAGGGCTTGACATAACTGTAATTAATGGTTGAAGTTATGCAACTACTTGACAAGTATTTGAAGAATGAAATGATAAATAATAAACATCAATGGCTCCAACAAGATCAATCGAGGTAAAACAAATATCATCATATATACTACTGGGAAAATGATTATTTGAATGACAACTTTTAGACAGAGATATTATTGGTTCTCGATAATATCCCTTTCTCTTCAATTCCATACTAGACTAGTAATGTGAAAGATTAATAAATTAAAGACAATTGTTGGTGTTTTCAATTGGGCAAACCAATTAGTATAACATGTTGTAAAAATTTTAGAAGGATATGTCAAATCATATCTAGTATCCACATCAACATGGTTGTTTTGATCTAATAAATCATTTGAGCATTGAATCCTACTCAAAAGGATTGATTAGGTCAAAACAAAAATTATTAGCTTCATGAAATTCACAATAAATATCTAGTGTTGAATATTCAAAAAGGAACTTAAGAAATATGAATTCTTCAGGCGACGATGACCTTTATCTTGAAAATCATAATGAGAATATTCATAGCTTTACACATCAATGAAACATATACATTCTTGGGTTTAGTGAAAGAGGTTTACATGAATATGGATTAAATAGAACAACATCCTCTGTCTAATCATAAAACCAACCTTGAAAGTTATAAAAATGTCTTAGAAAAAAAAATTTTCTTTCAAGAACTCATGTGCATCGAGTGAAACAACGTCGATAAAAGAATTAGGCAAGAAATTCCAGAGGACCTAGTTTAGGGACCCCATCAGGATTGTGAGAAACTGGCATAACCATAAAAAATATTTGGAGTGCCTAAAATCCTTGACAAGTCCCGAAACATTCCAATGTTGAATAATTATAATTTGAGAGATGATTTAGATAAAAAATTCCATGCAGACAACTAATATCAATTATTTCCACAAAATCGCTATTATCTAGATGGAAGCCAACTAGATCACTACTTTGATTATATTTTTCAATATGAAGAAACATATTACACACATCATAAGATTCTTCTTATTATGTATCTATGTATATATACATAGGAGAAATATCATGAGCAACATGATCTAAAGAATTATCCGGAAGTAAGACTGGAAATAAAAATGCAACGAATGTATGGTATATGATTTCATTGATTTCTTCTTCATCATGGGTGACCTCACTGCCTTGTGCCAATCCAAAAATGGAGAAATGGATTTTCTACAACACCTAATATACTTCTAAAAAATTCAAATTTGAGTTTACCAAGAGGCTTCGTAAAAATATCAGCCATATTATCCTTGGTATTACAAAATACTAAATCAATTTCATTTGATTCAATCTTCTCTCATACAAAGTGGTATTGCAGCTCAATGTGTTTTGATTTGACATGATATATTGGATTGTGTGCTAATTTGATAACACTTTTATTATCACAATTTATTCATGTTGAACCACTTTGCTTCTCTTTGAGATCTGCAAGAATTCTCCGCAACCAAATAGCTTCACAGGTGGCATTGGTCAAAGATTTTTACTCAGATTCTGTTGATGATAAAGAAACAGTTGGTTGTTTCTTACTACTCCATGACACAACCCCTGATCCTATATGAAATACATAGCCAAAGGAAGATCGTCTGTCATCAGGATTTCCTGCCCAATCTGAATCAGAAAAACCTGTCAGTGCAACATCAGATTCATCAATATGCATAATACCTAAATTGATTGTTGATGTCAAGTATCGGAGAACTTTATTTGCAACGTTCGAGTGATTTCCTGAAGGCTTAGCCATAAAATGACTAAGGATACTGACTGAGTATGCAATATCTGGTCTGGTAGTGGTGAGATAGTTCAGACTTCCCAACAACTAACGATATAAAGTTCCATTTACCTCTTTAGTTCCATCTTTTTTGTATGAGTTTGCATTGTGTTCTAAGGGAGTTGACATAGCTTTGCAATCACTCATATTGAACTTCTTAAGAATTTACTTTGTGTGTTTACTTTGAGTGATCAATGTTTTACCATGCTCTCTCCATACCTCAATTCCTAAACAGTAATGAAATTCACCCAGAACTTTCATTTCAAATTCCCGAGACAACTGAATCTTAATTTCTTTAATTAACTTGTAATCATCGCCTGTGATAATGAGATAATCCACATATAAATATACTAAAGAAACATTTCCTACTTCATCTTTCTTAACATACAGGTTAGGATCATTTTTTCTTTTCACAAACCCATTCTCATAAAAGAAGGTATCAATCTTTACATATCATGATCTCGGCACCTGTCTCAAACCATATAAGGCTTTTCTTAACCTGCAGACTAGATGCTCCTGTCCCTATTTGACAAACCATTCAGGTTCAACCAGATAAACTTCTTCCTTTAAATCACCATTCAGAAAATCAGATTTGACATCCAATTGATGTATATTCCAATTATGTTTTGTAGCTAAGGCAATCAATACTCTAATTATATTCAATTTAGTTACTGGTGCAAGAGTATCTTCATAATAAATTCCCTCCTATTGAGCATACCCTTTTGCAACTAATGTCACCTTAAATTTATCAATGCTACCATCTGCTTTAAATTTAGATTTATACAACCATTTGGTTCCAATTGGAACTTTGTTTTCAGGGAGTTCAACTAATTCCCATGTTTTATTTTTCATAAGAGAGTCATATTCATCATTCATAGCACTTCTCCATTCTTCATGCTCTTTAGCTTGTTCATGATCAACTGGTTCTACAAAATTCATGATATTAGACATCAAGGCATAATCTCTATACCTTGCAGGAAATTGGGTTTATCGGGTTGACCTTCTTGATTCTACAATACATGTTGGAGTTCCATCCATGATTTTCCTGCTTTGAGGTGAATCTTCCTCTAGTGATGAATCAATGCTACTAGATGTGCTCATGCTGCTTTCATTTTGATCATGAACCTGTACATGTACCTCTTCCTATTCCTATTTAACCAAAGTATCAATTTTGACATGATCATCATTAGATATATGCTAAGCATCATTCATTGTATCACTTTTATCAGCATTCTCATGAAACACCACATCTCGACTTGCAAATAGTTTATGTGAACTGGGATCAAATAGTTTATATGCTTTCCGATTTGTACAATACCCAATAAAAATACACTTGATTGACTTTGCATCAAGCTTTCTTCTGTTATCCTTAGGAATATGTGCAAAGGAAGTACATCCAAATACTCTTAAATGACTAACATCAGGTTTATGACCATAAAGAATCTCAAAAGGAGTTTGAAAATTTAATTTCTTAGTGGGACTTCGATTCTTCAAATAAACAGCAGTATTAATGGCTTCTGCACAGAAACCATTAAAAATGTTTTTACCTTGAAGCATACTGTGAGCACACTTCAACAGTGTTCTATTCCATCTCTCAGCAACACCATTTTGCTAAGGAGTATGAGGTACTCTAAACTGTTGTTGGATCCCATGAAATTTACAATACCTGTTGAACACTCCTGATTTATATTCACCACCCTGATTTGATCTGAGAATTTTAATGTATTTGCCTTTTTTATTTTTAATCAAAGTTCTCAATTCTTTAAAATACTCAAATACATCATTTTTTCTTCGTATGAAGTAGACCCATGTATATCTAGATCTATCATCAACAAAAATAAGAAAGTAGGAAGCACCACCAAGCGACCTGGTTTGCATAGCTCCACATACATTAGTGTGAATTATTCAAGTATATAATATTGTATTTTCTCTGTATGAACGAGAAACTCCTCTCTATGCTGCTTACCAAGTGCAAAAGCTTCACATGGTAAATGTTCACACTTCATAATAGGAAGACCTTCAACCATTGTTTTTCATTGCAACAAAAATAAATCATTGTAATTTAGGTGCCCATACTTGTGATGCCATAACTTTGTTGTTGACGTTGCTATGGATGTCAATGCAACATGACGCTTCATCTTCACATCCAATTTATATAATCCACCAACCCTGATACCTGTGGAAACAATCTTGTAGCAATCCTGAACATCTTTCACAATACACACCAATTTACCAAATTCCACTTTTAAATTATTATTAGTGATAGTTGAAACATATATCAAATTCTTTTTAATACCAGGAACATACATCACATCATCAATCTATCTCATTTGTCCATTAGGTAAGTACACACTTATTACACAATAGCCTTGGAATTTATGTGACCTGTTATCTCCTAGGTAAATGTGTGTGCCATCAATTTTCTTGTAATATTTATCGTACAATTCTTTATTACAAGTCATATGACCTGATGCACCAGAATCCATGAACCAAGCAGTCTCATCATCAGTTTCAGTAGACAATGCAGCATCAGAAAGAAACAATTTAAGATTTTTAAATCCATCAGTAACTGAAGTGTCTTTGTTCATGAAATTTCCATTATGCCTTCTATGTCTCTGATTTGATTAATGATTCGTTCTTCTATAGAAATATTTAGCTAGATGTCTAGGTTTTCCACAATAATAAAATTCCATATTTCTCTTAACATAAGAATAAGGATGTGTCATACCTTTCTTCTTTGCTTGAAAATGGCCTTTGTTGCTATCCCATGGTCTCCCTGGAAATGATATTTTACCTCTTGCAATCAATGCCAAATCAGAATCATTTGAATCCACTTCAAAAAATTTCATTCTCTCTTCTTCTTGAAGAAGAATTCCAGCCACTTCATCAAATGTAGGAGGTGTTTCTCTAGATGAGAGTGATGAAATAAATACTTTATAGTCTTGGACTAAACACTTAAAAGAAATAGTTACTAAATCGCTACTAGACACTTTTTCACCAATGTCACCAAGCTTATCTCTTAAGAATTTAATTCTAGAAAGAAAGTTGTTGATGCTTTCATTGGCTTCCATTTTGATAGATAGTAGCCTCGTTTTTAAAAATAAAATTCGGTTTGCATTAGTAGTTTCATACAAACCTTTGAGAGTTTCCCACGTTTCCTTTGAATATGTATAGTCCTGAATGTGAGCAATGATGTTGTCCTTTACACACATGCACAACAACACTTTCGCTCTCATTTCTCACTTATCCCAATCTGGAATCACAGCGACAGCAGTAGGCTTGGGCTCGTCACCTTTGACAATCGTCCAGAAGTTGTATGCCTCGAGAACAGTGACCATCTTAAAATTCTAATTGATGTAGTTTTCGCCATCAAGTTTGGTGGATTCATTTAAATATGAATCGGCAAGAGGATTAGCCATTGTTTTCAACAGCGATGACCAAATTCAATTGCAAGAAATTAATTTACTACAATGATCCTGCACCAAATTCGATCTATACTCGACTTCAGAGGAGACTCACTTGAACTTATAGTTATATGACATAGCTCTCACGCTGAAATTATAGTCTGATTCAGCTCGCCAAGATTGTAGTGGTGCTCAGCTTGAATGAAACAGAACAAATCTCTTATTATATTGCAGATTTGAAAAACAAATCCAATGACGTTAGTGCCAGGCAGGCCCTTCAGGATTGTGTGGAACTGTATCAAGATACAGTGAAACAACTCAATTCTTCGCCCTCAAAATTGGTGCACTTGAATTCCAATATTTTCACAGACGATATAGATGATGGGGGGCGTCGTGACTACGGTTTCCTGGAGCGATAACAATGAATGTAAGCTTGTCGCACTTCTAGAAGTTGCTCCGATTACCGCTAATGAAGTGAAAGGGGCCATGGCGAGGTAATCTGAAGATGGTGCTCCCGCCTTTGTAAGATGCAATTGGGATCGACTTGTTTCAAGAGTCGTAATGATGTGCTGTAACTTGCACAACGGAGTCCTCGGCAGGATTGTACTTGCACAAGAGCGTATCCCCGATCAAGAATCGATTATGGCTAGACCACTGCTGGTACGTTTCGGGCAACGGTGGGGAGGCGACGAATGAGCGAAGCAAGCTCAACGACACAACAAACACCAATGCTCTGATACTAAATTAAATAAAGAAAATGCAACACACAATGTGAGACAGAGCTCACACAACTTGTTAACTAGCTTCAACGACAACATTACATATTTATAGCATAGGCACTCACCTAATCTTCCTAAGTTTGGAGCAACAATCATGAACTGGTGGAACTAAACTCTAATTATCAAACCATAACCGCTCCTATTTCTACATTATTCTAGACTATTCTCACACGACATATTGTAGATTTGAATATATGGCTCATCTTCATCAAAAGGTAATTCATTATATGTAATCGGACACAAGTGATAGTAATATGAAGAAAAAGGTCATATAATAATATCTTCTTGAGAAACCATAAGATTGGCTGATACACGACCCCACAGTGTCCGATGTCATTTGTAAACGTTTACTTGGGAAAAGTTTGCAGAAGAAGACAAGGAGTTTTCACACACAAACGCGTCACTAAAAAGACATTAGGATCGAATATCATCCACTGGTCGGTTAGAAACATTAGCGCGACAATTTAGATATTCCGTGGCACTGGTAAGTTAGAAACCGATGAAGATATTTCGAAGTGTTGGACGCTTGTCACTGAAAAGACATTAGGATCGAATATCATCCCCTAACGATTAAATCAAGTTCTATTGCAATAGTGCGATAATTTAGATATTCCGTGGCACTGGTAGGTTAGAAACCGATGTAGATATTACGAAGTGGGCATAGACTGCCAAAAAAATTAAACTCCATTTTTATATTCTTCCACGTCCCAGAAACTCAACTGTCTTCAAACTTCAAAGTTCCGAAGGCGTATGGGTTCCACGGCGATGTCAACCTCCTCCTCCTGCGAAGTCAGAATGACCTGCAACGCCAATTCTTCGTCGATGGACGGGATTTTTTTCCAAATTCAAGTACTGCACACTATCTGGTTTTGCAAACAGAGATTCCCAAAACGCAGAGTCCTCCGATTTCTGCTGGGCGTCATTCGACAACTCCATGTCAGATACCAAAGAGGACTGCGAGGGATGTGAGGGCTCTTCAATACTATTACTGTGCAGAGAAGGCGAAGTCCCAAGGATTTCGTTCAAGGCATACTTAGAAGCGGCAACGTTGATTTGCTGAGGGGAAAGAGAAAAGGCGTACGGAATGGCGGGCACAGAATCGGGAAAGTTAAATTTAGCGTTGGGCCCTCTCAGGCAATACATTGCAGCGTCGAAGGCGCCGGCGGCCTGCTCGGCGGTTTTGTAGGAGCCAAGATAGATCTTCTCCCTGGATCTTGGTATCCGAATTTCCGAAACCCACTTCCCCCATTCTCGCAGTCGGATTCCCTTAAATTGCCGGGATGTTTGTCCGTTAGGTTGAGAATGGCCATGGTTTTGTTCCTCCGACGGCAATATCTCCATATTTGGCAACTCAGAAATCCTATATGGTAATTCAATGATGTATACGTATATCGAAATGCTATTACAACAACTTGAGGCTGTGGACATTCAGTGCTCCGAAATGAAATATCGTTCCCCCTCTCTATATATACACCAGTGTATGCAATCAGCAGAGTGAGGAAATGGAATTCTCCGTGTGCTTTCTGTGGGCTGCGCCTTCTCGGCTAACCTCAAACTACAAACAGACCCGTGTCACCTTTCATTGAATCATAGACAGAAAATAATTCTGATTTACAAAATCTGGAATGTGCTTGAAATTTGGACCGGAAACCATCATGTTGCATATCAGTTCATGCAAGGAAGGTGAACTTCACTGAATTATAGACAGAAAATAACTGTCATTTACAAAATCTGGAACGTGATTGAAATTTGAACCGGAAATCGCTATCATTGACTCTTTTAAACGTCGGGGAGTATTTGTCATCGACGTTGTCATACGTCAAAAAAAACTTTGATCATTGATGCTGTGCCCATTTCAATTTTTAGGAAAAGTTATTTTTTCAAACTTTGTTGATTAATGGCTTTAGTTTACTTGACTAAAGCAGTAATGGTAAAATATAAAACTCTTAACCACTGCATTCTTAATTTATAAAATAAAATTCTTAACCACTGAATTTTTAATTTCTAAATGGCTTTTGTTGGATTATGATGCCTTAATATTATGATTTATCAATACTATTTACTTTAAAAAAAATTAAAACTTTTTCATATATATTTATTTCATATAACATATTTTTTATTAAAAATTTAATTAAACTAGTATTTATAGTAATTACTACCAAGCGTCAATTTTATATTTGTGATTATTACTCATAATATTTTATAACATTTTGTGGAGATAAAATCTCCATCATCCATCTAATAATTAAATTAAAATTTTAAAAACGCAATTACAAAATATATACACGTATAAACGTAACAAACATATAAACCTAACAAACACACCCATAATGGTTGGTAACCACAAATAAATATCAATATACAACAAATTGAAATGACATAAAAGCATACAAAACAATGTGATCAAAATCATAAGGCAAATGAAATACAATATACTCCACCAAAAATCTTGTGGGCAAGACATGTGAACACGAGTCACATATACCAAAGCAAGGTTATAAATAAAATACATAAGAATTCGGAAAAAACGCCTCTCAAAGTAGTTTTACAAAGAATCCCAAAAATGTTTGTTAATGATTTCAAATATGGACATCCTGGAATATTGTCAAAAATGAATTGCGGGTTAAATGAAAAAAAAATCGTAGTCCCATTAATCCAATATCAATTGTACATTGGGAATATGAATTGATTTTCTTGCCATATTGATTCCAATAATGTTGAAAAGACAACTATTCAAAGAATGGAGAAGTAACTTGTGAGAATTTGTTGACAGTGTTGGAAATTTTCCAACAAAGTGGGTCTCCCTTGTATGAAGTCTCAATTATACCTCACATCATTTGAAGTAGGAACCCTATCTGGATAATAGTTCTCGCCACCATTATTCTTAGGGATTTCCCTTGGGTGCAACTATCAACAAAAAATATTATGCCAAAAATCTTTGAAACAAGCAAGTATTTTTTAAAATTGCAATGTATATAAGGTTCTTTAAGAAAAGGGAAAATATTGTGGGCCTCTTGAAGAAAATTAATATTACTATCCTAAAAAAGGACACACAAGCGTATGGAAAGAATCATTGATTAATGTGCAAAGTAGTTCACAAAATAATAATGACCATAAAATCAAGTAACAATTCACATTTAACAAGATGCATACCAAAGCCAACAAAGTAGTCCATTTTCATTAGTATGTGTGAATATACACATACACCACAATCAATGAAAAAATAGTCTTACAATCATTCACGACATATACATGAAAGTATGCCAACTCTGAGAGATTCATATATTAAGTGAAATTTCCAAGATACACGATAAAAATGATGCAACACTAGCACCAATAGTGGAAGGACAAGTTATCACTTGCTCCTCCAAAGAATGATCTTCTCTCCTATGTGAAGCTAGATAAGCCAAGGTGAAAAGTCCAAAGTAATTTTATTGAGCTATGAGGGTGTATTTATAGCAGATGAGGTGAATCTCCACATTCCATATGCATCTTGACCTCCCTTATGACTCTTGAGATTATACTATGAATTTTCGAATTCCTATGTGACCTTTCAGCTCCTACATGACTCTAGAACTTTATAGTGACTTTTCACATTCCATATGTGACTCTTGGGCTTCCAAAAATTTTAAATTATCTCATTTGTTAGAAATTACATAATTACATTGCATAAATAATGTGGAAAAATACACACATATGACTTTTTTGGTGACAATTTGAAAATACATGACTTGGTGATGGTGACATATGACTTCATTGCATCAATTCCAATCTCTTCCCTTTTCTAATATGACTTTAACTCCTTCATGACCGATCTTTTCCTGTACTTCATCTTCACCTTCCAAAGGGTCTAGATAGGTTTCAAAACCTTCTAAGTTGACATGACTTGGCATTTCCTTGTCTTGGTCGTAGATTCCTTTATGTCGTACATAGTATCATCATTATGTGTTACCTTTGTGAATGTCCTTCTTGCAACCCTTACTTGCTAACCTCCCTTGAGAATCACCGCGCCATGTCGAGATGATAACACCTGCAAATGAACTCCATTCATAATAGGAAAACATCAGTTTGAAAGCCACCTATTCTACCTTTGCTTGCTAATGGAAGATGTTGACTGTGATCAGACAATAGGAAAGAGATTCTAGAGAGAGAGACTAGGAGTTTCATAGTTGGGCTTAGTGATGCAACACAACTGCAAATTTACACAATTCACGGACTTTTGGGTTATGGGTCCACAAAAATTTCCAAACACGTAGCAGATTGCAATATCCAGCAGCAAGGAAAATATCACAATATCATCTCCCAAGGAATATCGCACATTGCAGAGTTAACATGCATTGCAGATCACATAAATTAAAGAACTCCGCCAATCGCACATAACATATATCGCAATGTTTGCGATTTTGCAAATTGAAACGGATACCTTATCACATGCCACAAGGTTTACGATGTCACATATCAAGGATCCACTTATCATATGCGATATGTGACTACATCGTAACCTCTAATCTTTATCAAAATTCCACCACTTTAACTCATCCGGCACTTTGCAAATTGTGCTACCTTTACCGATGTGCAATATTCCAAAGGGATTGCGATTTAATCTGGATTGTCCATCTCCCACTTCAGATCTATGATAATATATCGTCCATCCAAATTTCACTGTGTTCCTGCGACACTATCTCAATCCCACTGGGTATCGATCACACTATCTATCGGTGGAATCACTTCTTCAATAAACTCGTGTTTTTGAATAATTTGATTTACAACGAAGTTCATAGGAACTTCGTCACCATTCATATCCATATAACCTATCAATTAACAGAAATGAAAAGAATACGTATACACAGTGAGAAATCGAATTTCAATAACACACACAGATACCACAAGATCTAGATTATTCCTGGATACATAAAAACACACGAATTCTGTTATTATCTCGAGCTCAAATTACAGGCTAAGGCCACTATGGGCCTGAATCACAAATTCACCTTGAGGTTACATTGTGCTTCCTCTCTCATACAACACAGACTTGATATTTAAAAGAGATTACAAGGAGTGGATCATCTAGGATCCATGATTTCCTCCCACAAATCGCTTAAATAATCCCTAGAATCACTTAATTTTAATTACATGGAAGATTTTTAAAACAAATTATATCTTCTAGATGCATGGATTTCACCTATGAGGAAACAATTTTATCATTTTAGCCAAATTTCATGTAAATTAGTCCCCTTTTCAAATGGTTTCCCACGACTCTCCTTTAGCAACATTGAATTTGAATTTTGTTTAAGGGTGGTCCGATGCTCCTGCATCAGAATCCTAAGGTACAAAAAAATTCTGACCTCCTGGTCATATCTATTCTTCATCTCTATAGAAATTCTTCTATTTTCTAGTAGTACAAATATCTCTTCTTTGTATCCTTTCATTTCTCTTAGAAAGTATACCCACACTTTCAATGGAATTATGTTTTTGATTGTTTCGTAACAACACTCGTGGATTGCAACAAAACCTTTGCAGTAGCAAGCCTCCTCCTTGATACAGAATACCTCACTATGCTTCTCTCCTCTGAGCTCAGTCTTTCATCATCGCTCTCATTCTCACTTGTGGAACTGTATGAGCACTCCTTGCTCTAGGTTGCTGCAAATATTCTCACCTTTCTTTGTCGCTACCTGTACAAAATATAAGTACCACACACTTACCAATTTTCAACATATTTGTACCTCCTTCCTTTACATGTAGAATATTCTTCTACTCTGACACCACTTGATGTATCACAGCTACAAATTTACACAATTAGCGGACCTATGGGTTATCGGCCCACAAAAATTTCCAAGCACACATCGGATTGCAATATTTGGCACCAAGGAAAATATCACAATATCAACTTCCAAGTAATATCACAGATTTCAGAGTTAACATGCATCGCAGATCGCACAAATTAGCAAACTTCGTCAGTCGCACAAAACATATATCTCAATGTTTGCGATTTCGCAAATCGCAATGAATACCTTATCACATGTCGCAAGGTTTACAATGTCATGTATCAAGGCTCCTCTTATCATATGCGATATGTGATCGCATCGCATCACAAACCCCACTTCTTATTGCATCATAACCTCTGATCTTTATCACAATTTCGCCACTTTAACTCATCTGGCTCATTGCGAACTATGCTTCCTTTACCAATGTGCGATATTCCACTGGGATTATGATTTAATTTGGACTGTCCATCTCCCACATCGGATCTACGATAATATCTCGTTCGTCCAACTTCCACTTTGTTCCTGCAACACGACCTCAACCCCACTAGGTAGCTCTCACATAGTCTATCGACAGAATCACGTCTTCAATAAACTCATGTTCTGCCATACTTTTATTTACAATGAATTTCATACAAACTTCGTTCACCATTCATACTCATATAACCTATCAATTAACATAAATGAAAAGAATACGTATACATAGTGAGAAATCGAATTTCAATAACATACATAGATACCACAAGATCCAAATTATTCCTGGATACATAAAAACACACGAATTACATTATTGTCTTGAAATCAAATTACAGGCTAAGGCCACTATTGGTATGAATCACAAATTCACCCTGAGGTTACATTGTGTTCCCTCTTTATACAACACATATTTTGTGTTGAGGAGGTAAATCCCCTTTGCGGACAGAGGCGATCCCTACTAGCCCAAATCGGGTCTAGCAACAATCAAACACGCTACAGTGCAGGTTCCTAATCGTAAATAAACTGACTTGCGAGGAAGGCTTACCTGGAATCTGACGTTGTCATTTTTAGAAGAGGTGGTGCTCCCGTTCCTTTGCCTTGGCAGATCACAATCCTCACGATCTCCGTGATCAGACACCTGCACATGCAAGAAAAAACACAAACGCAAGCATAAAATCCAGTACATACAACTATATGTCAGTCGAAGAGGACATAAGTCATGAACATGATCAAGAACAAGAGTGGAACCATAACCGATAGTCGCTTATCATTAAAGAGACAAAAGAAGAATACAACCATAGCTTCGACGCAGCACTCTCCTTTAGAGGGTCGTCAGCACAACATGTCTCAATAAAGCCTGTCAGGGATGGGACAAGCCTCTCTCTCCGGATACTTGGCAATAGTCTCCTTGCTTGGATTTGGCCTTAAGGGAATCAAGAAGGCTCTTCCAGCATAAGGATGTGAAAGCTCTTGGGAACTTGGAGATTAGCTTGCCATGGATCTGAGCAAGCTTTTATAGAAGGAGGAAGGGGAGTTGGGATCCCTATAATTAAGGGATTGGCCCTATCATCAAGGAAGCTTCCATGAGAGGTGGCAAACCACTTCCTCTCTATGGAAATCCGTAGCCAAACCTCCCAACTCAAGATTCCTTTTATTTTTTAAAAACACCTCTTAATATGGTTGGCGCGGGTGCGGATCTATGACAGAGCGCCAATTGGCGTGGCCTCTTTGGAGGATTTTCCCCTTGGCGTGAGGGCTGAAATGTGGAACCTCGCCAATGGAAAAAGAGCTATTTTAGGGTTTTTTGCAGGGAGATGTCTTCAGGGCAATTAAAGCTCATCTTTAGAGGGATGCAATGAAAGTATTTTCAAGTCTTAACTCTGCCCACAGGTCATGGAATGAGCCCTCCAATGTGTGGGATGGGGATTGTAGGGACGGTGACAAATTGCTGTGTAATAGATGCCCCCTAAAGCATGAGGCCCGAAAGAGAGAGAGAGGGGTGAAATGCTTTACAAGAACATGCCGACTGAAAACACCACCATCAGAAAACCTACGGAGCGAAGTACAACTGACGTCTCATATACATGATATATATGTGTGGTATGGGCGTAGCCATCCATAACAGAGTGTACAATAATCTAGATCCAAGGCGTGGACGCAGCCATCCAGTGAAGATCGATAAATAGACTCAGGCATGGTCGCAGCCATCCAATCAGTGAGTCATGTAAATAATCATAATAATCTACAATATCACAGCCTAGATTACAACAGACACAATCCAGGGTCTTGCGCTCCATCTCGACTCGAACAAAGTACAAGTTCAAGCATGTGAATATGTGAGCTGAAGTCGAACATGCAAGAACATCGTCTGATTACCAGCCAATGATGAAAGATGTTAACAGACGCGAGAGGAACCACCAATAATGACAATGGCCCTCAAGGGACTATAGGTACAATCTATGGCATGTGAATCAATGAGCTGGCGTCAAACACGCGTAGAATCACCCGATCGGAGGCCAATGATGAAAACCTCACGTCAAATGCGATGAACCTACCATTGAGGCCTGCAGGCTCCAAGGTACCATAAGAGAGTCTCTAGATCAACTTCCTGGATAATGAGCTGAAGTTGACAGGAAGTGACCTTGATCGAAGGTGGGCCATAATTTTTCCCACATCATCGACACGAGACAGAGGAACATGATGTTTTTGTGAATTAGGATCAAATGAGAATCAGAGGAAGGTTGATACTTTGCAGAGGTCAAATTCTCTTGAACATATAAACGGCACGATAGTGGACTTGGCGGTATTTGACATCAACGGATCAGAGGTCATGGCGACAAGGCAAAGAACAGATGAGATGTCAAAAGGGATTATCCAAACCCACGGAGGCAAGGTGAAAAACGAGATGAGATTTCCCCAACCCGACATGAATGCAGATAAGTGCCATGTTCAAGAGCAACATACTGCCGACACAACAACGATACTGGTTCCATTTTCCCCACCCATTTCCGGCGAGTACCCCAATTATTTTTCATAACAAGCTTGAAGGGGATAGCATATTCTTGTAATATAAGTCCTCCCTTCCGACGAATCCATCCTAGTACATTTAACGAGCCCTAGGAAGGAGTGACTCGAATAACGTCATTTCAACTGAATCCAATGTCATCAGGGTTTAACGAGTCTGACAAAGGAAGAACTCGGCGTCTTTTCATATTTAGAGAGTTTGAAAAGACAACAGAAAAGTAAACTCCAGCGGTCCCTTTTCGTAGATATTTCCTCGGACCCGAAAAGGTAGAAAACAATATCCGAGAAAACCTCCTAGTCACGATAGGCTAGGGTATTCCTTTTTTGTAAATAATCCATCCCAGCCCGAAAAAGGGGTAAACGTATACTAGGTAGATGTCGATTCGTGTCCACTTTAACGAGATCGAAACGACAAGGGCCTCGGCAATATTTTCATGTTTAGAGAGTCAGAAAAGAGCTAAAAGATGACTCCAGAGTGACTTTTTCGTGTATTTACCGAGTCCGAAAAAGTATAAAATACAACTCGTTTCACCGTTTCAGTTGCGTAAAAGACCTGTTGCTTCACAAAAAGGCAAGTGTAAAACCCATTTTCGACACAAATATATTAAAATATTCAGAAAAATAACTTTCAAAACCTACTTTGAGTTCAAAAAGTTACAAATATGTCAAATGGTAAAAATAAAATTACTTTTTACTATTTACCTCACCGAAGAGCAGCAGTGGTCCATTTTGGTGTGCAAACTTCTGACAGTGATTACGACCGATCCGGGCTACCATTCAGAGTTCCATCAGTTCCAGGTAAGAGGCGCTTATTTGTACTCCATTTCAATCCATTTTTTAATAGTTTTCCATCATGCATTAGATTTATGTGGCAACTTTTTAAATTTTTAGGGCTCCGCTCATTGGCGCGGGTATCGGGCATGGACCCGTGCCAATGGGATTTTATATGTAAAGGGCTCGTGCCGACTGGCGTGAATATTTAGGAAACAGTGGTGCCAGTGCTGGAATCCAAATTTTCGCCTGAAAAATCGAGATTTTAATCAATTTGGATGAATTTTGAAGCTCATCAGTGATCTAATTAAGGGTTTGTGACCATGTTGATGTAGGAAACCAAGAAAAATGGTGATTGAGTGGAAAGAGAGGGAGCACGGTGAAGAGGATGAACAAGCCATGGAAAATGAAACTTGCATGAATGCCCTCAAGAAATGTGGGCTAAAAAAGTTCATCCTAACACCTTGTTTACGAGCTCAGCCTGAGCTTCTAAAATACTTGATCAATATGTGGGACGCAGATGAACAAGTATTCAAGCTGCGGGATCAAGTATTAGAACTGGAGGTTGGTGACGTGTACTTCATAACCAGACTATCGCACAGAGGTCTGGTGCCCATATTGACAGGGAGCAGACCGTCTAGTGATAAGATGGAGCAAGTGATGGCACGAGTGTGCCCAAGGGCACAACTGGGATCTGGAAGTGGGAAAGTATACATTCACACCATTCCTGATCTGGCACTGAGAGTGGTGCTACATACCATCACGCGGGCTGCGGGGTCGCAGGCACCACACGAGGCAACAAAGGCCCAACTTTTGCTAGCGTCAGAGTGTATGACTCCTATATTGTTTGACTGGGCCACAACAGTGACGATAAACATGAAGAGACAGCTCATGAAGTGCAAGCAAGCCAAACTGAAACAGTTTGGCTACGGTTCAATCCTGGTATCGTTCATTCTGGAACGATTACCAATCTTCCAGGGCCAAGGGGCCATAGTAGCTGAGCCGATTCCACGAGAGCCAAGAATGGCTCGCTGGGCAGCACTGATGCCTAGGGCTGGAGGGGGCCAATAGATGTCCTGGAGGTTAGATTTTTTTGGGTGGTTGCGGCCTCAGTTGATCGTAGTGGAAGACTGGCCATATGCAGGTACTAATTTCACTGCTGATCCAAATCTCCCACTGCCGGAGGGAGATGATTGGGACGAGGAGTTGGGTATGACCCCTTCTCTTTTTTATTTTTATGTTTTATGATTTTTTTGTTAATATATGTTCTTCCTGACACATTTTATATGTATGCAGACGTGGGTCCAGAGAGACCAGCCGGTATGTCTCCTATCGCACGGACGACTCTTCCCGCACCTGATCCTCAGGAAGAGGGTGCAGACGGGGGGAGTTAATCCAGAATCTCGAGGGCATTGCCCGAGGGATCTCAAACTACGCCCCGCTTGCAGATGTACCGATGGAATACCAGCGGCATACAGTGGGAGTGCCTAATCGCCTCCACCGACTTCTGAGACGCTTAGTGCGTGCAGTCACTTGTTATCATGAGCACCATGCAGATTAGACTCTTAGGACTTTTATCATGCATATTTTTTGAGAGACATGTCATCTTCGGATGTATTAAGACGAACATATATATTTTTTGATTTAATGTGATGCACATTATGAAAACATTTCGATATATATATACATATCTATTTCTGGATGGATCTTTCTTTTTCATGTGATGTTGTTTTACAAATTGCACAAATGTCTATCTAGCACCAAATTAGCTACTGCATCTGTTAATGTATTCATATGCCTGGGTATATGTTGATATGTAATATAGTCAAGATTTCTTTCCAGTAAACGAATACGCGGATACAGACGTAAAATGGATGGGTTTCTCACCGAATAATGACTGTTCAGTTGTAATAGCACAAGTTGCGAGTCTAGATACACAAGTAATTCACAGATACCAAGGTTTACATCCTCGGTTAATAATTGTCATACAACACTATATTCCTCAATGTTATTTGTAGTACGTCTCAAACACACACCTTGCAGGTTGACCAACTCACCAGCAGGATCGTAGATTACCCAGGCTGCTGAAGACAAATTCCTGGTACTGCGGGAGGCACCATCCGCGAAACCAACAAACGGATGAATGGACATCTACACAATTAGGAAGACCCGATTAGCAGAAAGATGTTTACATTGCAAACCACACCACACATGCACACAAATGAAAAACACACACTTATGTACACACAACACACCAAAAATCACTTCAGTCGTAGTATTTTTTGAGGTACAGCCCATTTTTGGGCTGCACCAGCGAAACTCCTTCATAATCTATAAGCTCATAAGCCCCGTTCTTCAAAATGCGTTCTACTATGTAGGGCCCATGCCACATAGGCTGGAACTTACCAGCTCCAAGCTTGTCATGTGCTTGGTCGTACAGGAGGACGAGGTCTCCTTCGATAAAGGAACGTGGAGAAACGGATTGATCAAAGTGAGCTTTGACCCGCTTCTTTTGTGCTTCAATGACTAAAGCAGCTAAGCAACGGGTTTCATCTAACCGTTCCAGATACAAAAGACGCTCTTCCTCAGCAGAAGTGTCGGGTAGAAGTGCTACCGCTAATTTCAACGAAGGAATCTCGCATTCAACCGGAAGAGTTTCTTCCAGACCATATACCAATTGAAATGGTGTGAATCCAGTTGCACTCTTCGCAGACGTCCGATATGCCCATAGAGCTGAGAACAGTTGGAGGTGCCAATTGGATTTGTGGATACCAACTTTTCGTTGAAGCATAGTGACCAGAACCTTGTTCACTGCTTCAACCTGGCCATTCTCTTGAGGGTAATACGGCATTGAGCTATCATGGCATAAGCCCAACTTTGAAGTCAGCTCGACCATCATATAATCTCGGAAATGAGTACCATGGTCAGTAAGGATGGCTTGCGGGACCCCGAAACGTGCAATGATATGGTTGAATATGAATTGGGCAGCTGTCTTACCGTCGGCAGCTAGTGTAGGCATCGCTTCGGCCCACTTGGTGAAGTAGTCGACAACGACAATGATATACGCATGCCCCCGGCCGAGTGAGGGTTACACATCATAAAATCCACGCCCCATTTCACAAAAGGGTTGACAGTAATAACAGGATGCAAAGGGAGAGGCGGCACACGCATCTTGCGCTGAAATACCTGGCATGAGTGACATTTACGAACTGCAACTATACAGTCTTTGAATATGGACAGCCAGAAGTAACCTGCTCATAGAATTTTCTGGGCAATAGCATATCCGGACATATGTCCACCACAGGTGCCACTGTGGCAGTCATTTAGAACCCTTTCAGCCTCTTCCAAGGTTAGGCACCGACGGAGCACCGAATCTACTCCAACATGGTATAAGGTATCTCCTACGATGCGGTAGGGTTGAGACTGATGTTGAATTCGACGTCGAGCATCTTTAGTCAACTCAGACCGAAAAGTGGAGGTCTGAAGATACATGATTATGTCGCCATACCAAGGGTCGCAAGTACTGATGAGGAAAAGAGTTTCGTTCGGTATATGATCCTCAGAGTGCAAGGGAGTGGAGTCTGTTGGGAGTGAGCATATAAGATCCGCGAAAACAAGTGATTTCGTTGACTTAGCGGTAGTGAACTCCAAGTCAAAATCCTACAAGATAATGATCCATTTGGAGTATTTTCCCCCTAGCAATTGTCTAGAGAGAATATATGTCATGGGGTTGCAATCCGAAACCACTGTTATCGTACACAACAGGATGTAATGGCGAAAACGCTGCACGGCGTGTACTGCGGCTAACGCCAACTTCTTGACGTGAGAATAACGCGTTTCTATATCGAGAAGGTTTTGCGATAGATAATAAATGACATGTTCATTACCATCATCATCATCCCGCACCAGAACCATAGCAATGGTGCTAAACGCAGCGGCGAGATACAAGGTGAAATCACGGCGATAATCAGGAGGACAAAGCAAAGGAGAATTTACCAGTAATGTCTTTAGCTTCTCAAAGGAATGCTGAGCAATTTCGTCCCAATGGAAGGGAACATTCTACTTTAATAGGCGTGTGAATCCTTTAAACACCTCCGCGTAGTTCGGGATAAAGCGTCGAAGGAAGTTCGCTTTTCCCTGTAGACTCTGCAACTGATACAGCGAGGAGGGCGATGGGAGGTTGATGATAGCCTCGAACTTTAAAGGGTCAAGGAAAATTCCGTCTTTGGAGACTATGAATCCCAAAAGACTGCCAGAATCCACACAGAAGATGCACTTATGAGGATTGAGCTTAATATTGTAGCGCCTACAGCGAAGGAAAATATGGCGGAGGTGTTCAGGGTGATCCTCTCACCTAGCTGAATGAGCTGGCAAGTTTTCCAGATAAGGCTGAACGATATGGCGAATGTCATGGAAAGAGTAAGAGATCGCATGCTGAAAAGTAGCTCCAGCGTTCTTCAAGCCGAACGGGATCTTTTTATATGTGAAAGTACCCCACGGACAGATGAATGTAGTCTTGTGTTGATCCTCAGGTGCAATATTGATTTGATTATACCCTGAGAAACTGTCCATCAAGGAATAAATCTCACTTCCGGCACATTCGTCAATGATCTGGTCTATGAACAGAGTGGGATAGTTATCTTGTGGACAGGCACGATTGATGTCGCGGTAATCAACACAGAACCTAATAGTACCTGCTTTTTATCAACAAGGACAATGTTGGAAACCCATTCTGTGAGGGGGATGGGATAAATAAAGCCCGCGTTCAAAAGTTTTTCAACTTCTACCTTAATTGTAGCGGCTTTCCGAGGATGCATTGGGTGTAAGCATTGGCACACGGGCTTTGCACCAGGATAGGTTGGAATCTCATGCACCACGATACTGGGATCAATCCCCAGCATTTCCTCGTAGGACCAGGCGAACACATCTCTGAATTCCTTAAAAAGATCAGTATAGACTTGAATCTCATCAGGAGAACAAGTCACTCCCACGTGCATATTCTCAACGATCCCCGTTTTAACGGAGATGTTGATCGGGATGGTTTGAGTGATATTACTCAGGTTTCCCTCCGAAAAAACCTCGTGCGTCAAGATGGGCATTTGGAGAGGAGGAGTAGGAACCTAAGATGCATAACGCTCTATACAATCTGACATTGCCCCCAAGCTAGGCATAAAATAGGAGTGATGATGTCCATCGCCCCAAGGAATCTCTTCAAGAGACATAGTTTCAATGATGGCTTCATCGGAAGGAAAAGTCTCTTTGAGAGGATCAGGTGAATTGGCCTAACCAAGCCAGGGGGATTGAGAGTAAACATCTAGAGCCATGCTCAAAGGAGCATGCTGAGGAGGTGGACGATCAGATGCGGCAACAATTTCATAGTAGCTAATCTCTACTAAAGTCAAGTGCACTGATTCTCCAAACTCAAACACCTACTCAGGCGTAGGAATGAGCCAGGGGTCATCAGACCTGGAAATCATGTTAACTTGAGCGGTGTGTGGTGGTGGTGCGGGAAAGATACCCATGAGGATGGGGTCTTTGAAGAGACCGGGTCCTACACTTTCAGGGGGATTCGGAATCTGATCCACGTATGGTACGTCATTCTCGGAGGTGGAGGTGAAGAAGGACAACTGATCCACCGTGACGATTTTGCCCTCGTGAGGGAACTTAAGAAGTCGAAATATGGTGGATGGCACGCATAGCATGGCATGAGTCTAGCTACGGGAAAGAAGTATATTGTAGTTGAGCCTGGCGTCGACTACTTCTACTTCTACGTTGACAGTCTTCCCCTGTAAAGTGATTGCTAAACTCTCGAGAACACCCAGGGGTTTGGATTCCCGACCATCAAATGCCTCGAGGGCATGACATGACGTAGGTAGAAGCACCTTCATCCACAACGGCCCTATGAATGTTTAGACCGTTGATCCCGACTTGAATAACAAGAGCGATCTGATGTGGAAGTCGAGGGGTGAAATTCTCCAAATCGAAGGTGAGAAGACTCGAATCAGTGGGATCAATGCCACCGATTGCAGATAGTAAAGCCTTCCGTTGCGAAGGACAGCTTTGAATAACTTCTAGTGCAGACATAGCAGAAGGCGCCTATGCCAAATCCTCAACAATAATATAGTGTTGAGCAGCACGAGCATTCGGATTATAAGAAGATCTTCGAAGAACACCTTTAGAAGGTGGCTTCACAACAGGTTCAGGAGTAGGATTCTCGATTTCCAACGAACTGGAGACAGGTGGGGGAGGTGGTCCATCCGCAACTGCCTTCCTGGGTGCCTACCGCAATTCGTTGTAATCCTTCGAATGCGTAGTGACAGAGATAGGTGCAGCACCATTCATCATAAAAACTTGGGACCCAAATGGTGCAGATGGTGACGGTTGTTCAACCATCTGGGTCTACTGAGACGGGAATGGCTCTTTTAAAACTGCTGGAGTGCCTTTGGAGCCTTTGAGAATTTGAATAACTTCAGATCATCATGGACACTCCTTAGTATAATGGTCTCCTTCACAAATGAGGCAGGGGTACTTTGGTTTACGTTGAGAACCATCCTCAGTACGAGATTTGGATTCTGGCCTTGGGGCATCAAATTTGGATTTACCTTTTCCCTTCTTTTTCCCTTTTGAGGATTTCTCCGTAGGATTGGCCTGAACGACGTTCACCTCCGCGGTTTTGCTAGAATCTGACGGGGCGGCATTAGCAGGAGTATTGTTGGAAGAATTAGACTTCTGCTTCCCATTCGAAGATTTCTTCGAATTCTGAGACACAGAACTAATGACACCATCCACTGCGGGGGTAGGTAGAGCCTTAGAGGTTTCGGACCGTGGGGCATTAGGCAAGATATCATAAAGCGTGCCAGACTGAGAATACACAAGATCCAGGTATTGGGCATGCGCAATGGCTTGTTCCTCCGTCACACACGCTCCCATCGCAATATCTTGGGCGATTTTATTCACGAAGGAGGTAGTGAACCTGTGAGTTAGTATCTGATCAGGTATATGAAACTTGATCAGTCTACGACAACGCCGCCACTCATGAATGTGATCAGAAATGTGAGTGACTTTATCCTGCTTCAGAGAAGTCAGGAGGTGTGTCCTGGCTTCATAACGAACCGGTAACTGAAAGTGCGTCAGAAAAGCCATGGCTAAGGAATTGAAATCTTGGAAGATGCCACGGGATAACTCGATGTACCACTTAGCAGCAGCTCCAGTCAAAGTGCGCTGGAAGAGGCGTAGACGAATTGAATCATCGACCCAAGAGTTAGACGAACACCAAAGATGATACGTCATCACATGCGCTTGGGGGTCCTCTCCAGCTTTTCCCTCAAACTTGGGGCAACCACCTGGTATCTTGGTAGGAACCGGAGGTGAATACGAATTATGCAAAATCGGATCATTGGTCAGTTTTGAAACATCCGGCAACTCCAAGGTGGCCAGGAATGACAATGGCATATTGACCGGCATGCCAGGCCCGGGATGAGGACCAGTACCCGTACTCCACAATGGTTTTGAATATCCTTGCCCCCATGGGTTCTGTCCCGTAGGATTCTGACCGTAGGGGGTGTAGGTCGTATAACCAGACTGATTTGGAAGCTGGTAACCCGTGTGTGGGGCTTGATAACCAGAGTACAGACCCTGATTATGTGTCATCCAAGTATAAGCAGCATTTGGATTTGGCTGCTGAGTATAGGTAGAACCGGGTGGAGGAGGATAATATTGAGAGCCTCGAGGCTGATTATAATTCAGTTGAGATTGAACATGAGGATAATAACCACCCTGAGGATGAGTCGGCTGCTGATAGGTGAAACCCTGCGGAGCCTGATAACTAGGGTGCAGCTGTTGATTTGGCTGCAGCATCGAATGAATCGGCTGCTGGGCAGGGTTGATGGAATGAGCAGGCTGCCCTGAGTGAACAGGTTGACCCGGCTGCCCTGAGTGAACAGGTTGACCCGGCTGAGAGGGCTACCCTGGGTGAAGAGGTTGACCCGGATAGAGAGGCGGCACTGGTTGCGCAGGTTGACCTAGCTGTAAAGTAGCCCCAGGTTGTACCGAATGGGCCAGTTGGCCTGGAGGCAGAACACCAGGTTGTACCGGATGGGCCGGTTGGCCTGGTGGAGGAATAGGGCCAAGCGGTTGCTGGTAACCGGTTTGACCTGGAGCAGAACAATAGGATGGTTCCGGCTGATATGCAACGTTAGAAACAATAGGATACTGTGGTTGCATAGGTTGAGAAGGCTGGATTTTCCCCCCAGGACCATAGACCGGTCCCGGTTGGTACCCTGGCTGAGGTTGCACAGGTTGACTGGAAGGGCTATAATACTATCCTTGCGGACCATACGATGGCCCTTGCTAGCCCGCAGGATAGCCTTGCATGGGCTGCCCCTGTGGGTCATAAGGATAGCCAGGTTGGCCCGAAGGTTGGCCTTGGAAAGGTTTCCCTTGTGGGTTATAAGCCTGGTTATAAGGTAAACCTTGAGCATGGAGGTAAGCTTCAGGAGTGGGTAGACGTAAAATGTCCCCGTGTTCATCATACTGACCTGGAAAAGCATACACGGGCATACAATCTTGTGCATAATGCAAAAAGTAAGAGCGGTTGGGATCTTGGGAGGATGGTCCAATCTCAGGGTTCAACTGTTGCAAGGACAACCGATACTCCTCCGGAGAGATGTTCTCCAGTATAGCAGTCGCTAAATAAACGTCTTCAGGAGACGGCATAACCCTGGCGGAGGGTGCCATGACAACAGGTGCAGAGGCGGCCACACAGAGAGTGGGTTGAATGGGTACAGAAGTAACGGGCATCTGAGGAGACACCCCCGGTGAAGGAGCAGCTGGCCTCGGAGAAGGAGCTGACACTCCCATAGAGGCAGCGGCGGAAATGATCTGAGCCAAGGACCTGTACCCCAGTGGTAATGAGGGACTAGATGTTGACATGACAGCTGTATCAGAATTGTCTCCTGAAAATAATCTTCGTGGGAAGAGCTGATAGTCTTCACCAGACGTTGGGATTTCCTCACCAGAATCACTCATTTTTGAGCCTGCCGCTAGATCTCGCAATAGACGGCGAGGACTAGGAGGAAAAACAACAGCTATAAAAGGCAAACCCGATGTAAGAGAAAGGAAATTAGCTCCTAATCTCAATTCAGACACAGGGTCCGAAAAGGGCCAATCGAACTCAACTGGTCCCCCAAAGGGTTGCTCGGAAAGAACCGGTCCCCCGTCAGGAAACTCGGAAACAATGGGCTGCTTTGGTTCAGCAGAGGATTGGGACACCTCTGATGAATCGTCTGTGTAAGGACTACCAGTAGACGAAACCGAGGGTTCCGCCACTGTGGCAGCAATGACAAGAGAAAAAGATCAAACACACACATGGGCAGAAAAAGAGTCAAGACACATGATCAAACGGTCAACAAGAAAAATCTAATAGGGCGTGTAATCGTGGGTTATTAATTTTTACCACATTGAAAAATAAGAAACTTCACCATTTCATGTTTTAAGAGTCGAGAAACGGTTGAAAAGGTGACTCTATCTCTTTCAGATTTGACACAAGCGTGAAAGGACAAGCGCTTGGTGATCCTTTCAAATTTAAGGAATCAGATAGGATCAAAATGACTACTCAGGAATACTAGGCAAAAGGGTGTACCAAATAACCGTGAACTGCAATATACACCTTGGTTTCAATAATGAAAGAGAAATCAACCAAGGACTTTCTGTACGTGCAGGCAATCTTTCCGAATGCTGTGTCCAGTGTATCACGGGTATAGGGCGGTAGACTTGGCTTCCTATGGATAAAGGATTGAAACCTAGAGGGGTCTCCCTTTATATACGCAATGGTATGGGGAGCACAAGTCCGTACTAGCGCTGTCTAAAGCCAAAAGGCGAACGACAGCTACTAGGTTTAAAGACGCCGGAACACGTCTCTAGCCTAGACCTCTAAATGTGTTTCGTTAGATTTCAATGCTACCTTAGTGTAAATTGAGCAAATTTTAAAGTTGATCTTCAATTACGTTTCAATTTTCAGGCCCTAACGAATGTGCTGTCTCGAAAATCTCCTAAATGCAAAACTACATGCCACAGTATATCATTTTGTTCGATGAAAACTAGTTACAGAAGAGTTAAGAGCTTTTTACACAGACAAAATGATCGGAAGACAATCAGCGATATCTCTAATGCAGCTAATGAAACTAAAAACTTTTCTTCAAAGTTACTAATTACTAATAACACTGAAAAGATTTTAATTTGCACTAATCAACCAAAAGCAAAAGAGATTTTTTTATTTTCAATGTTTGATAGCTAGATGCACTAAACAAACCGAAAACAAATAATGAGCAATTCGAGAAATGATATTAAGAGAGCAAAAACAAGTGAATTTCACTCAATGGCACAAACAATTAGATCTCAAATCGACCAAAAGTCTCTAAAAACCAAGAAAAGTCCCAAAGACACCAATGAGCCATGTAATCTAGGCCCAAAATGAAGGAAAGCGAAATTCGAATGAAAAAGAAATCAGTCACTCGAAAAGCACAATAATATGATAGACAATTGTCAAACTAATGCAAGGAAGCAATCCCAAAGTCGACTGAACGAACGAAAACCAAAAACTCCTAAGGGAGGCCCGACTCACAAAGGCACCTAGATGCCCTAGGGCTCGTATGAAAAATCGAAAAAAATAGGCAAACAACCAAAGGATGGAGGTTACAACCAGTCAAACTAGGCTCCAGTGCTCAAACAGCCGAAAAAACAAGATCAAAATCACAAGTCAGCCTCAGAAAGTAGGAAACACAGCAAACCCTAATAGCTCACAGGATTGGCGCGACTGTGAGCTTGAAATTAGCGCCAGAAAGGCAATGGCGCGAGTGATACACAGGCAACCTGGGCCAATGGGCGCGACTGTCACGCTTAAAAGTGCGCCAGCCGATTTTACTATGGAAAAATTAAAAACAAGCAATCTCAGACACAGACAAGTGAAGACAAGGCTAAAACAAAGCCAAACAAATAGGAAAAACTAGTCCAAAGAGCTGACCAAGCAAGAAAGACCAAGAAATTAACCGGAAAGAGAAGACAAAACTCCAAGTTGTTCAGTCCGTAAACCAAACCAGAGATTGACTGAAGCAGCGTTGATCTACTCCGCTAATGTAGAGCAAAAGCATTTCAAAGGCTATCTGGCTGTGCTTCAGACTCCGTCTATAGTTTACAAATCAAACAACAAGCTGACTCCCCAGTGGAGTCGCCAAATTTTTGAGGAGGTAAATCCCTTCTGCAGACAGAGGCGGTCCCTACTAGCGCAGATCGGGTCTAGCAACAATCAAACACGCTACAGTGCAGCTTCCTAATTGTAAATAAACTGACTTGCGAGGAAGGCTTACCTGGAATCCGACGCTGTAATTTGTAGAAGACGTGGTGCTCCCGTTCCTTTGCCTTGGCAGATCACAATCCTCACGATCTCCGTGATCGGACACCTGCACATGCAAGAAACCACACAAATGCAAGCATAAAATCCAGTACATATAACTATATGTCATTCGAAGAGGACATAACTCATGAACATGATCAAGAACAAGAGTGGAACCATAACTGGTAGTCGCTTATCATTAAAGAGTCAAAAGAAGAATACAACCATAGCTTCGACGCAACACTCTTCTTTAGCGGGTCGTCAGCACAACATGTCTCAATAAATCCTGCCAGGGATGGGACAAGCCTCTCTCTCTGGATACTTGGCAATAGTCTCCTTGCTTGGATTTGGCCTTAAGGGAATCAAGAAGGCTCTTGCGGCATAAGGATGTGAAAGCTCTTGGGAACTTGGAGATTAGCTTGCCATGGATCTGAGCAAGCTTTGATAGAAGGAGGAAGGGGAGTTGGGATCCCTATAATTAAGGGATTGGCCCTATCATCAAGGAAGCTTCCATGAGAGGTGGCAAACCACTTCCTCTCTATGGAAATCCGTAGCCAAACCTCCCAACTCAAGATGCCTTTTATTTTTTAAAAACACCTCTTTATATGGTTGGCGCGGGTGCGGCTCTATGACAGAGTGCCAATTGGCACGCCCTCTTTGGAGGATTTTCCCCTTGGCGCAAGGGCTAAACTGTGGAACCGCGCCAATGGAAAAAGAGCTATTTTTAGGGTTTTTTGCATGGAGATGTCTTCAGGGCAATTAAAGCTCATCTTCAGAGGGATGTAATGAAAGTATTTTCAAGTCTTAACTCTGCCCACAGGTCACGGAATGAGCCCTCCAATGTGCAGGATGGGGATTGTAGGGACGGTGACAAATTGCTGTGTAAAATTTTGTATTTAAAATAGATTACAAAGAGTGGATCATCTAGGATCCCCAATTTCCTCCCACAAATTTCTTAAGTAATCCCTAGAATCACTCTATTTTAATTACATGGGATATTTTTAAAACAATTCATATCTTCTAGATGCATCGATTTCACCTGTGAGGAAACAATTTTATCATTGTAGCCAAATTTCAAGGAAATTAGTCCCCTTTTCAAATGGTTGTCCACATCTCTCCTTCTACAGCATTGAATTTCAATTTTGATTAATGGTGTTCCGATGCTCCTGCATCACTTAGCAGTCACCAAGGCGTGACGATCTTGTCTACTCTAATTGGGAAATGTGCAATAAGAGGAGGTTTCTTGAAGGTTCTCCCTAGTGGGAAAGTGTAGGGGACAAGGGGGATGAGATTCTTGACTGAATATGCTAGGAATAGAAGGTAGGGATTGTGAAATTGAACTTCATATGGAATAAGAGATTTCCCAAAAATTGACTAGAAATAAGCAATGTACAATAGAAGGTAAGACAAGAAAATGTACTGCAAAGTTAGGGGTTTCAGTTAGTAGGAGAGACAAGACTAGCCATTGTAACTCCACAATGCATAGTTATTAAGGAGAAAACTACAAGATTTCATAATTAATATTTGTAGTGAGATAAAGAGGGACTTAACACCAAGTAAAACTAAACAATGTGCAATAATGGGCCCACTTGGTGAAAATATTGCGTAGTTGACTATTGTAACCAGTAGAAGGCTCAGCCACTATACATTGAGGATGCTCACTTTACCATGAAGGGGAGAGAGCTATTTTTTTGTGTATTTATCTTCAGTCATGATCAAGAGAAGGCTCCACTATCCACTATAACTATGCCATGTCCAATGGATGCAAGAAAGAGTTACTATTGGGCACAATTTTCTAGGGTATGTAGGAAGAGATTGAGGGATTATAGTTCAAGATTGAGCACTGTGTTTGTTGAAGAGGCTACCCTAGACAACACACTATGAAAGGAATGTATCATTTTTTGATAAGAACTCCCAATGCACTCATCCAATATCTTATAGTTTAGGTATGAAAAGCGTGAAGACAAGGGAAATAAAAAAAATGGCCAAGTGTTGGATCATTGGAACAAGATAGAAGATATGATGAAAACGAGTTCAAAAAGACAGTAAAACAGATGTATATCATCAAATACAAGCCAAGGGAATGAGAAGTACTCAAGGTCTACATGCATACCTTGGACAAATAGTAAAGTGACATTAATTTCTACGTGTGAACCTTGAAATGTAGCTTTGTGACACTCAGATACAAATTACGACACAAGTGTTGAATGCTACTCCAAAGTGCACTAAGTTGTCATAGAGTGTGTAGCACACATGTTTATGATATATAACATCATATAATCCAAAAGAGTGCACTAGAGCTTCCCCTAGACATGCGCCAAAATGAAACACATGTAGGAGTGAAAACAATCAAAAGTGGCACTTGCAGCAATAAGAATAAGTGAAAACGACATTTGAAAAAGCTAAACGAATAAAAATGGACACTTTAAAAATAAAAAGAAAACAAAATAGAAACTTGTGAAAGTGAAAGAAAGCAAAAACAACAGTCCCAAAAGTGAAAGAGACACTTATGAAATAAAGAGAAAGAGTTCAAAAACTCACCGAGATGATGGTACATTTGCAACAAAGAGTGAGGGATAATTTAAACAGACATTATGCACTAACTATTCACATGGATTGCGTAGTCATTATCCCTATCAACTGCAGAAGCACTGCCATCAAGGATTGTGCAGTGTCTAAGAGCTATGCAATGTCTACCATTAAATAATGTGCAATTATTATTGGTAAGGAATGCGCAAGCACTGTAATCAATACTTCGCAGTGCCTACTATCAAAGGATAGACATGGACTATTCATATTGTTATAAAGAGGTACAATTGTAAATGCATATAAAAAATAGGCAGGTGTAAGCAAGTGGCTTCAATAGTTATAATCTCAGAAGAAGACCCAAAAACATAGTAAAATATTAACCAACCATGAAGTGACTATGATCAGCTTTGAATGATAAATAATGAGAACACAACGAGTGAAGGTGTTTGTGGTAGCTACAACAGTTTACAACACATTGGAAGAACTCCAACATTTCTAATTACATCCTCCTTTAAGCACACAGTCGTAGTCTTTCAGCAAATATTGATTCATTGTGTGGATGACCTCAACTTCCCCATCTATCTAAACTGTAAGTATAGTCTCTTCTACCCCCTTTCTCGACTAAACACATTTTCAATGATTATCATATCTCAAATATTTTTATCCCCAAAGATGATAGTATATATTCACTAGTTCAATATTGTCATTGTTTTAACTCCATCCTCAGTGTTTCTCTACTGCGAGTATGCATATTCAGTACCTCACTGGAGTTAGTATAGGACCACAGACATCGCTTTTCTTCAAATGAGCATGTTCAGTACCCCGGTGAAGTATCTTTTTTCACCTCTGTGTAGGAAATATTTCTCTTCTTTCACCATTGATTTTGTTTTCAATATGCTCATTGGCATTTGATTAGTGCTTATATCGCCAGGGTGGAAGAGGTATATTGAAATATTTGTATAAAGAGAGGTTATTACCTTAAATAATGTTATATACCTCTCAAATTAACACACTCACTCTTAGTTTTCTATTTTCCCTTCTCTACATGATGGGATCAACAAGAAAAATACTTTTGAATTACCATATCGAATCAAGGAATGAAGCTCCTAAAATAGATACGAGCATTATGGTTCTTCTTGTATATTTATGTTTAAATGAATTATATTTTCTATTCAGACATCATTGACCTTAAAATATATGTAAAAAAAAACAAATAAGTGGATCACAAACTAGCCAAGCACTGCTCGCCATCACAATTTCCCTTTGAAAGCTTCGCCACACTGTCTTTCAAGACGAACAAGAATAGTTTTGATGCACGATATTATTACAGAAAATAAAATAAAAAATTACCTTACACAAAATAGAAAATATATCAAGAGAATAATGTGAGACTGAAATTAAAGGCAAGACAAGAAGGATGAATATAAACTAAGTACAAGGACTAGATAAAGAGAAAAATGCAGGGTAGATGCAATGGAAAAAAAAATCTAAAACTAGATTAGATCTACTCCTAACCTAACCAACTACAAGGTTAAGGCCAAGTGAAGTGAAATTTCTAATCAAATCAGGGAAGTTGATCTTGACCTACAAATAGAAATATCTGAATATTTAGTACCAACATAAATCAATGTGAAAAAATAAATATATGATCATGAATGAATTGTACAAGAAATAGAAGTTATTCCCTACTAGAAAAGATATGTTCCATAACAAATAACTTTAACAAATATGTAGCCTTACCACTTCTATTAGAACCGTAATCATACAAAACTCAAAAGTTTCTCGTGAATGTGCATTCATATGTTTGCTCATTCTTATCAAACATCAAGAAATATTAAAACTTATTATGTATTACACAACTTTCTAAGTAAGATGTTTCCATATAATCATAGATTTTATCATGGAATTCTAAAAAATCCTTTAGAAAATCACGAAACTCTTGGGATAATTAACTTTGAAATATTTGATTCAAACCATGGTGATGATCTAGAAAAGAAAATATAACCTAATCTCGTTTAGAAACCTTTTCAATATAGTAAGGGCGCAACATAACCATCAACAAAGGCTGAAGTGCCTCAGCTACGTAACAAGTATTTGAAAAATGAAATAGATGAATGGGTTAAACAATATCAATCGATGAGAAAAAAAATCTCATTATATATTCTAATGGAAAAAAAAAATATTTGACAGTTGTTAGACCCAATGTTATGATGATCTTGTTGGCTTGACATAAAATATTCTTGATTCTCAATGAGGTCACTTTGTGTCTAATTCCATATGAGACTAGTCATATGAATCCATATTGGAATAGGGGTTTTTATCAAGTAAATTATTCGAGCATTGAATTCTACTCCAAAAGATTTTTTGGGCAGAATAAAAATGATTAGCTTCATAACATTCATAGTAAATATCAAGAGATGTTTGTTCACAAAAGCAGATAACATATATGAAGTCTTTGGCCAAAGGAGACATTTACCTTGATAATTTGAATCATAAGCTATATAGCTCCACAAATACATGAAAGATATACATTCCAATCCTAAGTTCAGTGGAAGAGTTTTACATGAATATGAATTAGATAAATAACTATCCAATATTTGATCAAAAACCCAATCTTGAAAATTAGAAAAATTGTCTTGGAAAAAACCAAAATATTTTAAGAATTAGTTTTCATTTAGTGAAACAATGTGAAGAAATGAATCATGCGATAAGTTTTATATTTGACCTATTTTGGGGACCCTAGTAGGATTGTGAGAACCTGACATAATAATAAATGAGAGTTGAAGTGCCTCGACTCCCTGATAAGTCCTAAAACTTTCAAATTTTGAATAGTTATATTTTGAGATCTGATTCATATCATGAATTGTGTGAAAAGAACTACTATCAATTATTTCAACATGATCACTATTATCTAGATGGAAACCATCTACATCACTACTTTGATCATATTTTTAAACCTAAAGATAAATATTACTCATGTCATAAGATTATTTTAATTGTGTATCTAAGTATGTATACATCAGAGAAATCTCATGAGAAACCTAAACAAAAGAATTATCCTGATGCAAGATCGGAAATTGCAAGGAAAGGAATGGATGGTATATGATTTCATTAGTTTATTATTCATATTGGATGACCTTAGTGCCTTGTGTCAATCCAAAATTCAAATCAACATATTACAGATTCGAAGAGCATGGTACATTTTCATCACAAGTTAATTCATTACAACTAGTAGGACATAATGGATAATAAGTTGCAGAAGAATCTACTATAATAATATATTACTGATAACTCACAAGAGTGGTGAATATACCTAGGAATTCACCAACAAGATCATGTTTATTAAAATTATCATTTTTTAAGGAGTTCTCCTGGTTCAGGTCTTTGATTTCATTTGACTGATTTCCATGATCGAACGATTCTAAGTCAACCAAGATTGAAGAAACAACATATTGACATTAAGGACTTTTAAATAAGTAAGAGAGATCAAAAAAATATTCACGGTTCTACTCCTCTACCTTTGGAATGTGACCACCTTGTACTTGGTCACCACTTGGACCAAAAAGCTTAGAATCAAGAATATTTAAAGGATTTGGTAGTGGAATACATTGATGAAGTGAACTAGAGTACAAAATCCATGAGATATAGATAGTAAAGGGTGATAGGTATCCCTTGAAGAAAAAACACTTCTAATGGTATTAGATTCAATATTTTGGTAATATTTGGGAACCAAGTGATGAATATTTACCCTATGTTCCCTTTATTTATTATAAAATTGAATGTTTTCGCACATAAGATCTTGACCATGGAAAGAAAAAAAAATGGAAGAAGAGGATCAACAATTTGATTTCTAGATTTCCCAACATCAACAATAGCACTGGAGACTACTTTTTTAGTAGGGAAAAGCAAGCAGCAGAATGGATAAGGGGAACATAGGCTCATCCTCTTAGATGTGAGGTATAAATTGGTTAAAAATAGTTGGGATAAAACAATTAACGAAGGATTCAAATTCACAATGTTTCGATTTGATTTGAACCAAACACTGAAAAGTTTCATTTAGGAAATCCAAATCCACATCTTCTTCAAGAGACTCATAACATAAATGAATAAGTTGATCAAAGGAACCCTCTATTTATTCATCAGGCTTCATTCTATGTTGATTAGTCCTCTTATAAACATATCAATAATCATACTTATCAAGGGCTTGCTGAAGCTCCATGAAAAATTACTGAAACAAATGAATAAAAGAAAATAGTAAGGTATGGCACCATATTTTAACTCGAACATTAAGAATGAGGGTGAATAATTTAAAAGAAACATCTTCACAATCCACTTCATAAAAATAAAAATAAAAATAGGAATTGAGATGTATGCTTGGCTATAGAGGTTCCACCCTTGCCTTCAAACTTTAACTGTGAAAATTTGTAAATAAGTTCCATTGGGAGAGAAATAGTTTCTCTATTATAAAATCATTGCGATATTATGCTTTTCAAATGAGCCATTCAAGATAAAAAAATTCAAAACAGAGTCAACGGGCTCAACCTTTAATGCTTCCGTCCTTCAAGTGCCACTTACTGACGGTGTTGGAATTCCGCTAACAAATGGGGTATCCCCAGTATGAAGTCTTAATTATACCTCACATCATTGGGAGTAGGAACCCCTTTTGGATAGGAGGTCTGACCACCATTATTCCAAGATATTTTCGTGGGCCGCAATGATCAACATAAGGGATTATGAAAACAATCTTTCAAATAATAAATTAAGTTGACACATAGAGTATGGAAATAATTGTTGATTAACTTCCAAAGTAGTTTAGAAGATAAAAACGATCATAAAATCAATTAAAAATGCACATTCAACAATATGCATACTAAATCCAATTAAATATTTCATTTTCATTAGCATGTGTTAATACGAACATATATCACAAAGAGTGAAAAAAAATTCTTACAATTATTCACGGCATATGCATGAAAGTGCATCAACTATGAGAGATTCATATATTAAATGAAATTCTCAAGATACATGATTACAATGATGTGACACTAGACCTAATACTGGAACATTAAGTTACCACTTAATCCTCCAAAGAATGTTCTTCTCTCCTATGCCAAGCTAGAGAAGCCCAGGTGAAAAGCCCAAAGTCCTTTTCTTGAGATATGCGGGTATATTTTTAACAAATGAGGTGACTCTCCATCTCCCATGTGACTCTTGACCTACCTCATGACTCTTCAACTTATACTATGAATATTCAAATTCCTATGTGACCTTTGAGCTCTGACATGACTGTACAAAATTTTGGTGACTTTTCCCATTCCATGTGGGACACTTGGGATTCCACACATGTTACATTTTATCATTTCTTGGAAATTACATAATTACATTAAAAAATGATGTGTCAAAATACATTGACATGTATGAATTTTTTGGTGACACTTTGAGAATCCATGACTTGGTGGTGGTGACAAAAGACTTCTTTGCATCAATGCTAGGTTCCTCACTTTGCTACTATGACTTCGACTTCTTCATTATGGATCTTTCCTTTTATTTCTTATTCACCCTCCAAAGGTTCTAGATATGTATTGTAACCTTCCAAGTCCACACGAGTTTGCATTTCGTTGTCTTGGTCCAAGATTCTTTCATGTCCTACATAGTATCATCTTTGTGTCGTGTCTCCGTGAATCTTTTTTTTGTAACCATTTATTTCTAACCTCCCTTGAGCTTCAACCTACCATGTTGAGAATATAATACCTACAAATGAGGCCCACTAATGACAAGCCAACAACACTTTCAAAAACACCTATTCTACATTTTTTTCTCATGGAAGATGTTGACTGTGATGGGAAAATCGGAAATGGTTTTTAAAGAGACAATGTTAAGTCCCTATATTAATAGTGTAGCCCCTTATTATGTTAGTATCCCCCCTTATTGTTATTATTGTACCCCTGTAACCCCCATATTGTTATTATTGTGCCCTTAAATTATTATTGTTAGGTCGGCTAGGATTACATTATGGCCCACTAGGATTACATTATGGCCCCATGGACTCCTATATATAGAAGGAGGTTTTGTTCATTTGTATCATCCAAGAATTTTTCATTTATGTAATGTATTGGAGGTTTCCCCCTCGAAGTGGCTCATTACTAAGGCGTTGATATCTCTTTTCTTCTCTTTTTGGAGCTGGTTACACAACATTTGGTTTCAGAGCTTTGGATTCTAGGGTTACGCTAAGCATGTGTAAGCAAGTATCTTCAATAGATTGAATCTTATAGGAAGACCTTAACACTTAGAAAAACATCAACCAACCATAAAGAGACTTTGATCTACTTGGAACAGTAGATCATAATATCATAAGGAGGCTCCAAAGTTCAATTGTAGTAATAATTTTGGTGGGGTTTTGTCACAATGAAAATACTTGGAAACACACTTGAAGAACTCCAAATTACCTACTTAGGTCCTTCTTCAAGCATGAATTCTTAGTATTTTAGGAAGTATTTATTCACCATGTGGATCACCTCAACTACTCCATATATCCCAATGTGTTATGCAAATAGCTCACAAAATAGAAGAAAATATAAATCAATGACTTATAAATCACCTTTTTTAGGGGGAAACCTCCTTTGCATTACATAAATGAACAATTATTGGATAATACAAATGAAAAAACCTTCCTTATATATATAGGAGTCTAAGGGGTCCCAATATAACAATATGGGGACCACATGGGAACAACAATAACAATAGCAGGGTTACACCTATGGGGCTCAATAATAAGGTCAATAATAATAGTATGGGGACTACATGGGAGAAACAATAACAATAATGGGGCTACAACAACAATAACATTAGGGGGATACACTAGTATTATAGGGACCTAACATGCCCCTCTCCTTCAAACAAATATTGTCGTCAGTTCTTGAGTACTTCTAGATGCTTCTATATAAAATTCTTATCCTCCCATGTGGAATTTTTAGCAGGTAAGTAGTTTCGCTTAATGCAATACTATGAAATTGATCGATTTCGTAGCTATCAAGTTCTTGTTTCTGTGACTGCTTTAGGTTCCAATATTATTTTTCCCTCTTCATCAATTTTTGGCAATACTGTTTGAACTGGGAGTTTGTCACCTATAGCCTTCTTTAAGCATGAAAATGCACTCAGGAAGATGTGGAAGCTACAATTTTTATTCCATAGTAAAAATATTTTTGAACATCTTGTAAGGACCATAGTACTTGGTGATAATTTATTGTCCTTCTTAGCTTGCTTGAGGGAAAATTTTGTTTATGGTTGTAGCCATAAAAATACCCAATCACCTACATCAAAACATATTTTCCTGCAATTTTCATCTTCTTGTTCTTTCAGTTGATTCTACACCAAAGTTATGTTGTCTTTTAAGTGTTGGAGAGTTGTTTTTTTATGATCGATGTGAAATTCTACTCCTTGAACCTTAGAATTTTCTCATAAAAATGATTTCGATGTTTGGAACTCTAGTGAGTATAATTGTACAATCACGCCTCGTTTTTCTTTATTTATAATCTTCATGCTATTGCTATAAGGGAGTTTGTTTGTAGTGGATTTACTTTTTCTAAACTTCTTACTTTAAAAACAAATCTCAAGAAAAGTTCTGAAATTAAAAAGCTAGTCACACCTAAGATTGCAACCATATCTAATATGAGCTGCATCCTCGTCTCCAAAATGAATATTGAAGAGGCATTGAAGAGAGATATAGATACATAGAGAGAGATGTCATTATGTGGTAATCCTAACACTATTCACATTATTTAAAGGTTATAAAATAGCTCCGACATATTTGTCTATCACTCTCATAGTATAAGAAATAGTTTATTATTATTCACTATAATTAAAGCATTGTTCCTTTTCTATAAACTAGGACAATTTTGCTTCCTTAAAACATACATTTTTCCAATAAAATATCATGTTTACTAAGAAAAATGAAAAATCTAATAGACAAAAGGTTGATAATTTTTTTTTGCAAATATTTTTTCTTTATATTATGATTCTTATTTTTATTTTTGATAGTTATAAGAATATTTTATATTATTTTTAAGTAAAAATAGCACAAAAAAAAATCATATTTTTAATTAATTTTGATTAAACTTCAACTTCATATAATATTTATTATGATCAAAATCTCATTTAAAAATTACCTTTATCCAATATTAAAATCAAATAGTGGCATCTACAATTTTGTAATCTACTAGCTCTACCATATTTACCTATCACTCTCTTAACATAAAATACACTATAAGAGAAATATAAGATTTTGTTTATTGATATGGTAATGGAGACTCATACGACCACTTCTATATTATCTACAAATTATTTCAGAACTTTTATAATATTTATCAAATCTCCAGAATATTGAAAATTCAAAATTAAAATAATGTTCCTTTTAAATATTGGATAAATATTTTGTTTCTTCAAAACAATTTCATACTAATGGAGACTTTTACTACTATTTCTATATGAACTACAAATTATTTCAAAACTTCCAACAAAATTATCAAATTTCCAAAATACTCCAGATTTAATTTTAAATGACCCCAAAATATCAAATAACATTTGTAAACATTCTACTTGAGACAAGTTTGCAAAAATCCATTCATATTTATCAAATTTTCAAAAAAATTTAAATTCTTATAATGAGGGTTCCCACGGTATCAGATGACATTTGTAAAAGTTCTACTGAGGACAAGTTTGCAGAAGAAGACGAGGAGTTTTCACAAACAAATGTGTGTCATTGAAAAGACATTTGGAATAAATCATATTCTATGGCAATAGAATTTGATTTTTAATTTACCTTTTTTAAATTATGCTTATTCAAAATTAGAACTAAATAATAATATTGGTAATCTTGGTACTCTAGTTTTTATTCACCTCAATTAAGCTACCAATAATAACATTGGACATTGGTAATCTTGGTACTCTAGTTTTTATTCACCTCAATTAACCTACCTTGAGGGTATTTCGTAAAATAGCTCCAACATATTTGTCTATCACTCATAGTATAAGAAATACTTTATTATTTTCACTATAATTCTATGGCATTAGTGCGACAATTCAGATATGCCGTGGCACTGAGGTTAGACTGGGCTGGGCATAGACTGCCAAAACAAATAAATCCGTTTTTATATGCTTCCACATCCCAGAAACTCAATTGTCTTCAAAGTTTGAGAGGCCTATGGGTTCTACGGAGATGTCAACTTCCTCTTTCTCCTCAGAAGTCGGAATGAGCTCCAACGCCAATTCCTCTGTTGGAAATTAATCTGAGTCACCAGAGTAAATGAATGAACAGGCAGCCGCCATACTTCAGTGAGTGTTTTGCAGGTTGAGGATTGGGTGTGCAGAGAAGGAAAAGTTATGAACAAAGGACATCATCCATTCTCCAATATAATTAAATAATCAAAGTCAAAAAGAAGTTAATGCATTGTTATTAAATGTGACAAACATTTAATCCTCAAGTTTTGTTTAGTTCATGCAACTTCTGTAATGTTCAAAAAATGATATTTGCCTATACATTATATTAAATTTGCTCATGAATTAAATGTCTTAGATATATATGTATTTAGATTTTACATGGAAGGTGAGAGTGAGCAAGTGAAAAAGTGAAGAGAGTGGATGTATAGATTAAGTGAATTCCGCAACTCCGTGTAAACTTCAGTAAATATGCTATCTTGATTAAAGTAATTTCCGCGACTCTATCTGAACTCCATGTATTGAGAACTCCATGTATTAAGAGAAAAGCATTATTCCCCTTTACTTTAAAATTCTAACATCCTCGTCGAGCACTGAACACTATCTGGTTCCGCAAACAGAGATTTCCAAAACGCCGAGTCCTCCGATTTCTGCTGGGCGCCATTCGACAATTCCATGTCAGATACCGAAGATGACTGCGACGGATGTGAGCGCTCTTGTATACTATTGCTGTGCAGAGAAGGCGAAGTCCCAAGGATTTCGTCCAATGCATACTTAGAAGCGGCAACCTTGATTTGCTGAGGGGAAAGAATAAAGGCGGACGGAATGGCGGGCACAGCATCGAGAAAGTTGAACTTAGCCTGGGACCTCTCAGGCAATACATTGCAGCGTCTTGGTATCCGAATAATTGTTATTTACAAAATCTGGAATGTGGTTGAAATTGAACCGGAAATCATCATGTTTCATATCACGTTTCATATCACTTCATGCAAGGTTGGTGAACTTCATTGAATTATAGACAGAAAATAATTGTCGTTTACAAAATCTGGAATGTGCTTGAAATTTGAACCGTAGAGAGCTATCATTGACTCTTTCAAATGTCGGGGAGTATGTGTCATCGACGTTGATATACGTCAAAAATACCTTATCATTGATGGTGGTCCATTTTACTTTTTGTGAAAAGTTGACATTCGTTTACTCTACTAAAGCGGTAATGGGAAAATATAATATACTTAACTACTATCATTTCAATTTATAATACTTAACTACTATCTTTGAATTTATAAACGGGGTTTGTTGGATTATGATGAATTAATATCATGATTTATTTATATTATTTATTTCAAAAATAAAATATTTTTTTAAGTTTTGCATTCAAAAAAAGGTTTGTAAGTAGAGAAATTTGATCCTTCTAGTCACTTGATAGATTAGGAGTTAAGATAGATCTAAATAAAATGCAGGAGCAATAGAATCAAACCTAAAATTCAATTGCAGTTCTTTTTCACACTAAAATCTTTTTCCACAAATATTATTTTCCACTTCACATAGCTCCCAAAAACTTTTCTCACAAATACTTAATTTGACACTTTATTTTTGTGTTAAATTTATATTTATAGGGAGAGAAGGAATTTTTCATTAGGGCCGACATTATATTAATTAGTTTAAATTTTAAATTTTAAATGTTAAACAATACTTTTACATTTACATTTACTTTTACATGTTCACCTGATATATCAGTGCATGTAGTGTACTCAAATACAAACCTTCGGGATCAAAATTTATTAAATTTTATAATATTAATATGAATATTATAATTAATAACAATAATAATATAATATTTTAATATTAATATTAAGGTTAACAATGTTTTTTTTTGCATGGTAGTAATAATAATTTGGCCTATGATATTTGGCTCATAGGCTTGACCTAAATAAAATCTTTTTTTTAACCATAAGAGTAAATATAAAAAAAGGTTTTATTTATTTACCATATCTCTGGTTTATTTATATTTTATTTATTTTACCATACCTCTCTTATTTACCATGGTATTTGGCCCATAGGCTTCATATATAATTAAATGTTGATTTCTAATCCTATTTGATATGTTTTTATTTTTATTTTTTTTGTAAGCTTCCTAGTGCCTTTCTATTATCCAAAAAATATAGGGCAATTTCTCATACAAAAAAGAGCATATGCAGTGACCTCAACCTACTAGTAGGAAACCAGGTCTGTTGGCCACCGCAGCGAGTTAGAAGTAGACCAAAAATGAAATTGTCTTATCCTACTACATACAACATTAAAAGCTGCAGCATATCCATAATACTTACAAATTAAACAAGTAGTTAAACTAACAAAGTTCAAAATTGTAGAAATCTAAAAGAGTTAACCAGAAAGATCCACCGAAACTAGAGCATTAGTAGTGGTGCCCAACACCTTCGGATGACTGCTTTGGATGTGTTGTAGCTGATTTTAAATCTTACCAACCCTATCATTCAATTGTGTCTGAGCTTTGAACATGGCATGCATATCCATCTTAATTTGTTGGAGTTCAAACACGATTGACGAAGTGAGACTCTTTTCCTCTTGACATGCCATAGCCTTGGCAAGGTGACATTTCATCTTCCAGTAAGTCTTCACTGACTGTTGAAAAAGAGAAACACGACCCCTAGTACTACCTGGATCAGCTATAAAATCCATTTGAGCAAGCTGAGCTTCCAAGTCCTCATCCTCGCTATCAGATTGGACTTCACACCTGTGAAATTTTGTTTTAATAATAGCCAGATTCCCTGATTCATAAACCTGAGAAATATCTTGCAACACTTCTACATTAGAATTCTTACTCCTTCTACTCCTACCAGCCACAAGATGAGTCTGCCTACCCCGATTCACCTTCATGGGTTGCCCTTTAACCATACTAGAATGAAAATGTGTTGCACGGAAGCCTATTACCAGAATTAAGTCAGAAACAAGAGAGATTAAAACTGAAGCTATATCCTTTGCAGCGAGCCTAGCACGCAGAGCCTGACAGCGAAGAGTGGTAGGCATAGTAAGCATGAAACAAATATTAATCCTTAATCGCGGAAGAGCCTTACAAAAAAGAGTGGCATAAATATTAACCAGGAAATAGATATTAATCCTTAATCGTGGAAAAGCCTTACAACGAAGATTGGTATGCACGTGAACCAGGAAACAGTCCATAGTAAAATGACAGAGAAGACTATTCCATAATCGCGGCAAAAAAACGAAATGTTGTGCAGAAGATATAAAAACAGAGCCTGTAACTGAGAGAAATCCCACAACAGTGGCAAAGAGCAGTACGCAAAGAACGGAAAAATGACCAAGGCTCATAGGACACAACCTAGAAAATATGCAGAGCATATACGGTTTACCAAAATCAGAGAAAGGCCCATGAGAAGAGACTTGACAACCCTGAAAATTATAGAGCAAGAAAAGACAATGATGAAGCCAGGGTGTGAACCAACCAAGGGGACTACGAAACTGAGGGTCTATAATTTCAAATCCCATAATCCTTTTATGAAACCAACTATAAAAAATAGTATAGTATTCCTTAAACCAGAGAAGGTCTCTAATAAACTGAAATAACAGGGATAGAAACGCGAAGCACAGAAAGAACATGAAATGAATAATTTTCATGACATACCACAATCTTCGTTCACCCTGTCTGCAGAGAATGCGTGTCGAATCTGAAGGTATCACCTGTTGAATAACACCAATGCCAGAGCTAAACAAGGAGTAAGTGATAATGACAATGAAACAAGCGATAAAAAACCTCATCCACCGCACTAAACTCGACATTAAATCGTCTGACAATCGGTAGTGGAGATAAACTAGCTGGCGCATGCAAGTTAATGTAAGAAGTGGAGACCTGCCATCGGAGGACTACCTCCATAATAACCACACAAAGCACGGTAAGGTATCAACCACGTGGATACACACGATCCCAATCGTTAGTCTGGCACCCCGATCAGGGGTAAACAAGATCGATCTCTATCCACGATGCACTGCAGAGGGTATAATTCCACAACGCAAGCCAGATGAGATTAATTAATATCAAGATGTCTGGTTATGTTTTTACATGCCCAATTCGCCAAATAATCCACTGCCTCATTCCCTTTTTGTTGGACATGAGTGCAGATGACAGAGCCAACCTGAAAAAGAAGATTACCTATATCTTCGATAAGTTTGGCAGTTCTCCAGCTCTTACTAATTTTTTTCCATGGACTTCCTTGTTGAAGTTGTTTCAAAATACCAATTTCCATTGCGGAATCTCCCTCAACAACTAATCGGTGATAACCTTGTTGGAATCACGATTGTCGTTAGACCAAAACCCGCAGGTGTTAGTCTCTGCTACAATTGCCAGAGTTAGGATCCACGAGAGGCGGTTAGTCCATGTCGCGAAACACACGGGGAGCGTTGAACCCAATGTCCAACAATCTCCCCCCTAATGCGAGCCGGGTGAGTTTCGAACTCGAGACCTGTCGCTCTGATACCACTTGTTGGAATCATGATCGTCGTTAGACCAAAACCCACAGGTGTTAGTCTCCACTACAATCGCCAGATTTAGGATCCACGAGAGGCGGTTAGTCCATGTCGTGAAACACACGGGGAGCGTTGAACCCAATGTCCAACAAACCTTCCCTGATTGCAATGATTAAGACCTGTTTTGAAGCCATCAATTATTCTTCATTATTGGTAACATAATCCATAGGATAAGAATAAATATGACAGACCTGACTAAAGGAATCTCTGAATATGCTGCCTATCCCTGCATGCCCTGGATTTCCTTTAGAGGCCCCTTCGAATTTCAATTTCAAAAAACAGTGAGGTGGGGGGGGGGGAAGGGGACTGCAATGGAATTCATATTTGATTGAACCTTCCTCAACGAAGCATGAAGCATTTGAGGTGTCAAATTAAGAGCAGCGTTTATTTACCATGCCTCTTTCATATTTATTTGTTTACCATACATCTTTTTTTACTGTTACTAACCCTCTTTATATTTTAAATTTATATTGTGTTTATACATAATAATAATTATATTAATTTATAAATAGGGCCCACATTAGATTAAAAATATTAGTATTAAAAAACACATTTATGTTTATATTTATGTTCAAGTTTACATGTTTATGTGTTTACATGTTTACAAGTTTACTTTTAAGCGTTTACATTTTTGTGTGAAGTTTATCCCACAAGTTTATCCCACATAACGTTTATCCCACATATTGGGTTGAATTTTAAATGCTAAACATAACCTTTATGTTTATATTTATGTTTACATGTTTATCCATTTACATGTTTACATTTACGTGTTTTCTTGTTTAAGTGAATATTAAACATTACCTTTATGTATGTTTATATTTAAGTTAACCTGCACGTAGCCTTTTTATGTGAGAAATACCATGTTCATGTTTATATTTAAGTTTACATGTTTATGGATTTACATGTTTATGTACGTGTTTTCCTTTTTACATGAGATATACCCTAGACAGGTTTTCTTTCTTACTTGAGATATATCCCGATACATGTTTACCTTTTTACTTGAGATATACCACCATAGAAGTTTTCAGTTTTACGTGAGAAATACCTTGTAGTAGGTTCAATTTTAAATTTTAAACATTACCTTTGTATTTTTATTTAAGTTTACATGTTTATGTGTTTAAGTGTTTGATTTTTTACCTGAGATTTGGCCCACACTGGGTGGGTTGTAGAGTGACTCTCACTCAATAATATATTTTTATTTACCAATTTCATTAAAAGCTATAAAGAATAACTATTTTTATGATAAATACCAACTTTGTATTTGTGATTACTACTAATAATATTTTAAAACATTTTGTGGATATTAAATCTCCACCATCACCTATACATTAAATTAAAATTCTAAAAACTCAATTCCAAAATAGATGCACATATAAACATAACAAACAAACCCATATAAATGAAATGGTCCGTGACCACATATATATACGAATATATACGAGTTAAAAGAACATAAAACCATACAGTGAAATTTTATGAAAATGATAAGGCAAATGAATGCTTGGTAACCACAGATAGATATGAATATATACAAGTTGAAAGAACATAAAACCATAGAAGGCAATGTGATCAAAATGATAATGCAAATGAAGTACAATATACTCCAAGAATACTTGTGGGGAAGACATGTAAACAAGAGGAGGCACATATACCAAAGAAAATTCAATTCTCAAAGTAGTTTTAAAAAGAAGCATAAAATGTTATTAATGATTCCAAATATGGACATCTTGGAATATCAAAAATGAATTGTGTTTTAAATGAAAAAAAATATCTAATCCAATGAATCAAATATCAAATATACTGTTGGGAATATGCAATCATTTTCCTGCCACATTAATTCCAATAAATTTGATAATACAATTATTCAAATAATCAGGAATAAATAGTGAGAATGTGTTGATGGTGTTAGAAATCCTGCAACAAAGAGGTTTCCCAGGCATGAATCCCCAATTATACATAAGATCATTTCGCGTAGGATCCCCATATGGATAATAGGCATGAAAACCATTATTCTTAGGGATTTGTCTTGGCTGCAATTATCAACATAAGAGATTATGCAAATAATTTTTTGAACAAGTGAGTAGGTTGGACTGTGAGGCATACAATTGCAATACATATAAGTTTTTTTTGCGAAAGGGGAAAGAGAGTTAGCCTCTAGAAGAAAATTAATAGTACTATCCTAAAGTATACACACAAGAGTATGGAAATAATTCTTGATTGACCTGCAAAGTAGTTCACATGATAATGATTATCATAAAATCAAGTAAAAATGAACATTCAACAATATGCACACTAAATCCATAAAATCATTCATTTTCATTAGTATGTCTAAATATAAACATACACCAAAAACAATGAAACAATAATCTTATAATTACTTAGGACATATGCATGAAAGTGTGCTGGCTCTGAGAGCTTCATATATTAAGTTAAAGTCACAAAATACATGATTTCAATGATGTCACACCGGCTCCTCCAAAGAATGATCTTCTCTCCTATGTTATGTTAGAGAATCCAAGGTGAAAATTTCAAAGCCATTTATTGAGATATGAGGGTGTATTTATGAGAAATGAGGTGACTCTCCACCTCCCATGCAACCCTTGACCTCCCTCGTGACTGTTGAGCTTCTACTATGACTTTTTGAATTCCTATGTAACATTTGAGTTCCTATATGACTCTAAAACATTCTAGTGAATTTTCACATTCCATGTGGGATCCTTGGGCTTCCACAGATTTTACATTTTCTCATTTTTTAAAATTACATAATTATATTCCACAAGTGATGTGGAAAAGTACATTGATACATGTGACTTTTGTGGTGGGAATTTAAGAAGTCATGACATGGTTATTGTGACATAAGACTTCATTGTATCAATGCCAAGATCTCTTCTCATTGTTGCAATTAGTTTGACTTCTTCATGATGGATCTTTGCTTCTACTTCATCTTCATCTTCTAAAGGTTCTAAATAGGTCTTGGAAGGGTCTAAGTCAGCACAAGTTTCCATTTCTTTATCTTGGTCCAATATTCCTTCATGTTGTGCATAATGTCATCTTTGTGTCTTGTCTCCATTAATGTCCTTCATGTAACTATTTCGTGCTAGCCTCCCTTGAACATCGCCCTATAATGGTAAGAATATAACATATGAAAATGAAGTCGAGTCATAACAAGCCAAAATCAATTTGAAAACCACCCATTCTACCTTTTCTTACTCATAGACAATGTTGATTATGTTGGGAATATGGGAAAGGGTTTTGAGAGATAAATTGGGAATTACGTAGTTGGGCTCAAAAATGAAAAAGGGGTGATCATTTTTCCACTGGAAGTATGCAATGAACTATTAGGGGTGGATCATTTAAGGCTATGCATGGTGGGCAATTCGAGGGGACAAGAGTGATGAGCTTGTTGACTGAATATGCACAATGCATAGTGCTCAAGGAAGAGAAGGAATGGATGGTGCACCTGAGCTTCACAGGGATTGAGGGATAACCCCATTATCTAGTATAACTACACATTGCATAGTAGGAGGAAACATAGGACAAGGTATTGTGCAATCAGGTATTTTAGTTAGTAGGAGAGATAGGAATAGCCACTATAACTGCACAATGCGTAGTGATTGAGGAGAAAGACCCAATATTTCACAGTTAAGATTTGTATTCATATATATAGAAACCTACTACCAACTACAACTATAGAATGTGCAATAAGTGCTTCACTTGGTGAAGCGATTGTGTAGTTGACCGTTATAGCCAACATAAGATGCAATCACTATACATTGATGATGCTCAATTCGCCATGTACTGGAGAGAGTTATTGTTTCGTGAATTTCTCTTCAAGTGTGATTAGGTCGAGGCTCCACTATCAACTAGAATTATGCTGTGTGCAATGGAGGTAAGTGTTAGCTATTCTTGGATGCAATTTTCTATGGTAAGCAGGAAGAGATTGAGGGATTGGAGTTTAAGATTTCATAATATGTTTCTGGAATAGGTTTCCCTAAGGATATCGTAGTGAAAAAATTTAATAGGTGAGTGATGAATCCTTTCTCACTAATAATTCTCAATGCACTCATCCAGTATCTTAGACTTTATGGATGCAAAGAGTGAAGACAAGGGAATGCCCCAAAATGACTATGTTTTGGATCATTAGAACAAGAGAGAACACATGATGAAAAAAAGTTCAAAAATAGAATTAAATTCATGTATATCATTGAAAATATTCCGAGAGAATGTGAAATACTCAAAATCCACATACATAAATGAAACGATAGCAAAGCGATGCTTATTTATAAGTGCGATAGTTGAAACATATCTTTGTGACAGTCAAAATACAAGTTACGACAAAAGTGTTAAATGAAACTAGAAAGTGTGCTAAGATGTGGTAGAGTTTCCAACACACATTCTTATGATATATAAGATCATCTCATGTAGAAGATTTCACTAGAGCTTCCCCTAGACATGCACCAAAGTTCAACACATGCAGGAGTGAAAAAAATAAAAAGTGGCACTTGCAACAGTAATAATAAGTGAAAATGACAGTTACCAAGAGCTAAAGAAATAAAAATTTCCACTTGAGAAAGAAAAATAAAACAAAATTGACATTTTGGAAAGTGAAAGAAAGACAAAATTATAGTCATAATAGTGAATGCGACACTTATGAAAGAAGAAGGGATAGTTGAGAAACTCACCCAGATGATGGTAAATTGTCAACTAAGAGTGAGGGAGAATGTCAACATAAATCATGAAGTGGCTATCCACATGAATTACGTAGTCACTATCCCTTCCAACCACAAAAGCAATATCATCAGGGAATGTGCATTGTCTAAGATCTACGCAATGTATTCCACTAAATATCGTGTAATCACTATTACCATGGACTTAGCAAGGACTCTCTTCTAAGACTGCATAATGTCCATTGTCAAAGGATATATGTGGAATGGTAAGGTTAATAGAAATATTTGTGCTTGTAAATGCATCAAAAAACTAAGAATGTGTAAGCAGGTGGCTTGAATAGTTATAATTTCAGAAGAATATTTCAAAAAATAGTAAAATATCAACCGACCATGAAGTGATTATGATCAACTTAGAACGATATATCATAAGAACATAAGGAGGATCAAAACATCGAGTGTAGGAAAATTTTTGGAGGGTTTTTGTTGCAGCAAAAGCACGTGATGAGACATTGGAAGAACTACAACTTCTCTAATTAGGTCTTCCTTTAACCATGAAGTCCTTCTGTTTTAGGAAGTTTTGATTCACCATTTTTATTCCCTATTTATTCCAAATATAAGTATAGTATCTCCTATCCCATTTGTCTACTGAACACATTTACAAGGATTACCATATCTAAACTATTTTGATCTAGAAAGAGGATAGTATATATTCAAGAGTTCAATATTGTCATTTTTTTAGTTCCATCCTTGGTTTTTCTCTGTTGCAAGCATACCTATTCAGTATCATGATAAAGTCAGTATAGGAACAAAATTACCGCTTCACTTCCAATGAGGTTGTTTAATACCCCGATGAAGTTTCTTGCTTCACCTCTCTATGCAAGAAGCCTTTCTCTCCTTTCACCCTTTATTTTGTTTCCAATATTCTCATTGGAATTTTATCACCGCTTATATCACCAAGGTGGAAGAGGGATCTTGGCTTATCGAGATCAAGAGAGTTTATTCCTTTATAGGTTGTTATACATCTTTTAAATTAATATTCTCCCTCTTATTCTTATCCTTTCTCTTCTCTTCTTGATAGATCGACAATTAAAACACCATTCAATTACCATACCGCTTCAAGGAATGAAGCTCCTAAAAAGGATACGAGAATCCTGATTATGTTTATAGTTGTCCATTTGAATGAATCACATTTTTCATTTAGACATAATTGACCTTAAAATATATGTAAACACAAATGAATAAGGGGATCATAGACTAGCCAAGAATTGCTTATCATTACAATTTATCTTTGAAATATTTTCAACATTTTCGGTTGAGTCGAACAAAAATAGTTTTAATTCACGGTATTATTAAACAAAATAATAAATAAATACCTAACACAATAAGGAAAACAAATAAAGAGAAAAAAATTATTAGATTAAAATGAAAGGAACATATAGGAATGAATAAAATAAAGTGACTCCAAAGAATGGATAAATAGAAAAATGCAGGGTAGATACAATGAAAAAAAGTAGCTAAAACTAGACTATACCTACTCCTAACCTAACCAACTACAAGGTTAAGGCTAAGTGAAGTTAAATTTCCAATGAAATAAAATAATCTTCTCTCTACGTACTAGTAGAAAAATGCAAAAAATTAGTACCAATATAAAGCAATGTGCAAAAATAAAGATCTGATCATATATGACTTGTACAAGAAATAGAAGGCCTTTCCTACTAGAAAAAAGATGTGCAATAATAACTAAATTTAACCAATATGTCGCCTTACCCTTTTTATTATAACTACAATCATACAAACCTTGAAAGCTTCTCGTGAATGTGCCTTCATCCATTTTCTTATCCTTAGAAAACATTGAGGAATATTGAAACTTATTATTTATGACACAGCTTGCTAAGTAATATGTTTCCAGCTAATGATAGATTCAATGATGGACATAGAAATTATCCTTTTGAAAACTCTAAAAGTGTTGGAAGAACGAACTTCGAATTATCAGATTCAAATCATGCGAGGAATAATTCAAAGAAAAGATAACTTTATCTCATTTAGAAACATTTTCAAGATAGTGAGGGCTTGACATAACCATCGATAAGGATGAAGTGCCTCAACTACTAGACAAGTATTTGAACAATGAAATAGATAAATGGGTTCAAAAATATCAAGCAATGTAAAGCAATTATCATCAGATATGCTAGTGGGAAAATGATTATTTGATTGACAACTGTTAGATCTAGTGTTATGATCATATTGGTGGCTTGACATACAAGATTCTTGATTCTCGATTAGTTCACTTTCTGTCTAATTCCATACAAGACTAGTAATACAAATGCATGGGAAATTAAAGAAAATTTTTGGTCTTGTAAATCTAGGAAAACGATTAAAATACCATGTGGACAAAAGGTTAGAAATATTTGTCAAATAAAATCTAGTATCCATATCAACATAGGCATTTTGATCGATTAAATTATTTGAGCAAGGAATGTTATTCAAAAGGATTTATTTTTCCAACATGAAAATTATTAGCTTCATAAAATTCACAGTAAATATTAGGATTTCCTGTTCAAAAAATCATTTAACATGTAAGAATTTTTCGGCCAAAGGTGACCTTTATCTTGATAATCTGAATGAGAAGATTCATAGCTCCACACATCCATGAGAGATACATTCTAATATTGGGTTCAGTGGAAGAGGTTTACATGAATATGAATTAACTAAAACATGATCTGTTATTAGATCAGAAGCGCAACATTGAAAAATATAAAAATTCTCCTGGAAAATCCCTAAATATTTCAAGAATGAGTTTACATCTAGTGAAACAACATAGAGAACTAAATCATGTGAGAAATTTTATATATGACCTAGTTCGAGGACCCCATCAGGATTCCAAGAACCTAACAAGTACTAAAACAAGTACTAAAACTTTCAAATGTTCAATAATTATATTTTGAGTTTCGTGTGAGGTCACGAATTGGATGTGGACAAATAATATCATTTATTTCAACATGATCAGTATTGTCTAGATGGAAACCATCTACATCACTCCTTTAATCATATTTTTCGACCAAAATAAACATATTACTCACATCATAAGATTATTCTGATTGTGTCTCTAAGGATTTATATATTGGATAAATCTCATGAGAAACCTTAATTAAATAATTTTCCCGATAGAAGATTGTAAATTACAAGGTAGGGAATGGATGGTCTATGATTTCATTGATTTATTCTTCATCATGGATGAACTAACTGCCTTGTGTCAATCCAAAATTCATCTCATCAGATCGTATATTTGAAGAGTATGGGGAATTTTCATCACAAGTTAATTCATTACAAGTAATAGGACGTAAGGGATAGTAAGGTCAAGAAGAAGCTCCTATAAGAATATATTCTTGAGCAATCATAATATTGGTCGATATAAGTGAGCATGCGTTAATGGGATCATGGTAGTTAAAATAATGATTGTATAAGGATTTATACTCATTAAGAGCTTTGATTTCATTTGAATAATTTCCAGGATCACAAGATTCTAAGTCAACCAATATTGAAGAAACAACATCTTGAAATTGAGGACGTTGAAATAGGGAAGACAGATCAAAAGTGTCTTCACCCTTCTACTTCTATACCTTTGGAATGTGACCACCTTGTAGATAATCACCATTTAGACCAATAACATTAGAATCAAGAGTATCTAAATGACTTTCTAGTGGAGTGCATTTATCAAGTGAATCGGGGTACAAAAATCCATGAGATGTAGATGGTAGAGGGTGATAAATGTCCCTTGAAGAAAAAACACTTTTAATGGTATTAGATTCAAGACTTTGGCAATATTTGGGAACCAAGTGATCAATATTCACCCTAGGAATCATGGATTTATTATAACACAAAAAAAATTCTAGGATGAGATCTTGACCATGAGAAGCAAAAAAAGGTGGAAGGGGAAGATCAACAATTTGATTTTCTGATTTTCTAACTTCAACAATAGCACTAGATACTACATTGTTAGGAAAAAAAGGGAGGAGAACAAGGGAAAAAAGGGACAATAGGATCCTCTTTTGAGATTAGAGGTGTAAATTGGTTAAGAAATGTTGGTAGAGAACCATTAGCCAAGTATTCATATTTATATTGTTTCAATTATATTTGAACCAAAAATTAAAGCATTTTATCTAGGAAATCCCAATCTAGATATTCTTTAGGAGACTCATAGAATAAATGAATAATTAATAAATAAAATCATCTACTGATTCATTGGGCTTCATTCTAAGCTGATTAATCCTTTTATAAATATCTCAGTAATCATACATATCAAAGGCTTGATGAAGCTCCCTGAAAAGTTGTCAAAAATAATGAATAGACAAAGATAGTAAGGTATGACACCATAGTTTAACTTGGCCTTCAAGAGTGAGGGTGAATAATATACAAGAAACATATTCACAATCCAGTTAATAAAAATCACAAAAGTTAAGTAATTTAGATTTATACTTGGCTATGGCTATTCCACCCTCGACATCAAACTTTAATTGACACAAGTTGCAAATAAGATCTACTGGGAGAGACTGATTTTCTCTATTAGAAAAGCAGCCTAGGATTATGATTTGTGAGTCAGCCATTCAATATAAGAGATTCAAAACACACTAAACGAGCTCAGATTTTTATCTGGCCCCCTTTAAGTGCCACTTCTTTATAGTGTTGGAAATCCACTAACAATGGGGTTCTCCCTGCTATGAAGTATTAATTAGACCACACCTCATTTGGAGTATCAGGACCATCTCGATAGTAGGCATGGTCATCATTATTTCTATAGATTTTCCTAGGTTTCAATTATCACCTTAAGAGACTATTCAAATAGTGTTGGAAATAAGGAAGTAATTTGACACAATGAGGGATAAAATTGCAATGCATATAATTTTATTTCATGAAAAGGAAAATAGAGTGAGCCTCTAGAAGAAAAATAATAGTTCTATCATAAAAGACACACATAAGAGTTTGGAAAATGTCATTTATTAAATTACAAAGTATTTCACAACATAATATTCATCATAAAATCATGTATCAATGAACGTTGAATAATATTCCTATTAAATCCAATTAAGTACCTTATTTTCATTAGTACGTGCTAATATAAACATACATCAGACACAGTGAAATAATAGTCTAGCAATTATTCAGGACATATGAATGAAAGTGTGTCTGCTCTAAGAGCTTCATATATTGAGTGAAACTCCCAGTATGCATGATTAAAATTATGTGACACTAGCCGCAATAATGAAACATTAAGTCACTACTTTCTCATCCAAAGAGTGTTCTTCTCTGCTATTTCAAGCTATGGAAGCCTAGGTGAAAAGTCCAGAGTCCTTTTTCTGAGCTATGATGGTGTGTTTATAAAAAAAATGCGACTCTCCACTTCCCACGTTACTCCTCAACTCCCTCATGACTCTTTAACTTCTACTATGAATTTTTCAATTCCTATCTCACCTTTGAGATCTTACACAATTGTAGAAATTTTTGGCAACTTTCGCATTCCATGTGGGACCCTTGGGATTCCACAAATTTTACATTTTCTCATTTCTTATAAATTATATAATTACATTAAATAAGTGACGTGGAAAAATAGATTGAAATATATGAATTTTTTATTGACACTTTGAGAAGCTAGGACTTGGCGAAGCTAACATAAGACTTCATTGTATAAATTCCAAGATCTTATGTTTACTACTATGAATTTGAATTCTTCATGAAGGATTTTTTATTTTACTTCATCTTCATCCTCCAAAGGGTCTGGATAGGTATTGGAGCCTTCCAATTCAGCACGAGTTTCCATTTCTTTGTCTTGGTCCAAGATTCGTTGAATCATGTGCTGCATAATATCATATTTGTGTATTTTCTCTACGAGTGTCCTTCTTGTAACCATTTATTCCTAACCTCCCTTGAGAATGACCTTTCCATGCAGAGATGATAATACATCCAAATTAATCGCACTCATGTCAGCCCAAAATTAGTAAGAAAACAACATATTCTACATTTTCTTACTCGTGGAAGATGTTGATTGTGATGGGACAATGGGAGAGGTTTTTGAGAGATTAAAACTAGGAATCACACAGTTGGGCTTAATCATGATGAATGGGTGACCATGTTTTCCACTAGAGCTACACAATATGCAATAAGGGGAGGCTCCCTCAAGGTTTTTCACATTGCGGAATTCTTGCGGATAAGGTTCATGAAATTTTTTACTGAAGATGTGCAGTTCAAAATGCGTAAGGAGGAGAATGAAGGTATTTTACAATTGATCTTCACACAGACATAGGGAATACCCCATTATCCACTAGAACTATGCAATTCACAATAGGAGATAAGACAGGACAAGGTATGGTGAAGTGGGATTTCAGCGAGTAGGATAGATGGGACTAGGCACTTTAACTATGAAATGCATAGAAATTAAGAGGAAATATCCAAGATTGCACATTTGAGGGTTGTAGTGAGATAGGAGGGTCCTATTTCCCACTATAACTACACAATTCTCAATAAGTGGATCACTTAGTGAATGGATTGTCCAATTCATTGGTATAAGAAACATAAAGCTAGGTCACTGTACCTTGAGGATGTCACCATGAATGAGAGAGGACTTTGGATAATGCAGTTCTCTTCAAAAATGATGAGGAGGAGGCTCCACTATCCACTGGAACTATGATATGTCAAATGGAGGAAAGTAGAATTTTATCTTTGACACAATTTTCAATGGTAAGCAAGAAGAAACTAAGGGATTGTAGTTCAAGATTACACAATGTATTTTTGGAAGAGGTTTCCCTTAGGATAACACAATCCAAAATTGTGATAGGTAAGGGATGCATCCTTGTTGGCTAATAATGAACAATGTGCTCATTCAGTAGCTGGGATTTTATGTATGCAAACTGTGAAGACAAGGGAGGTCCAAAAATGTCCAAGTATTGGATCAATGGAACCATAGAGAACATATGATAAAAAAAGCTCCAAAACTGATTTAAGCATATGTATACCATCAAACACAAGCTAAGAGAGTGGAAAATACTCACGATCCACATGCATACTATGAAACGACAACAAAGTGATAGTTATTTCTAAGTGTTATAATTTAAATGTAGGTTTGATACACTTAGAATACAAGTTATGTCACAAGAGCTGACTGCAACTAGAATGTATGCTAAGTTGTGGGTGAGTGTCTACTAAATGTTATTACGATATATAATATTATATAATGTATAAGTGTCTACTAGAGCTACATCTACTTGTGCACCAAAGTGTACCACATGCAAGAGTGAAAAAAATCAAAAGAAGAACTTGCGATAGTAAGAATATGTGAAAACCACATTTTCAAAATCTAAATAATGTGAATGAGACAAATAAAAAAAAGGAAAAAAAATGACACTACAAAAATTTTAAGCAAGATAAAATGATAGTCACGAGACTAAAAGAGACATTTATGAAAGAAAAATTCCTCAAAAGCAAGAGTTCAGAAACTCACCTAGATGATGGTACATTTACAACTGAGAGTGAGGGATACTGTCAACCGAAATTGTGTGTTGACTGTCCACATGGATTGTGCAGTCGTTCCTCCCAAATAAGAAATGATTATCATCAGGGGCTACACAATTCTCGAGAGGTGCATAATATCTACCACTAAATAATACACAATTACTATTACCAAGGACTTCACAGACACTATTTTCCAAGAATAAAAAATTCCTAAATTCAAAGGATAGACATGGACTTCTAAGCTTGCTAGAAAGATGTGTTCTTGTAAATTGATAAAAATTCTAAGTATGTGTAAGAAAGTGTCTTGAATAGTTGGAATCTCAGGAGAAGTCCTGAACACTTAGAAAAAATGAAATGAACCATAAAGTTGTTTTGATATACTTGGAATAGCGGATAGTAACATCACAAGGAGGCTCCAAAATGCAAGTGTGGTAGTAATTTTGGTGATTTTTTGTCACAATGAAAACACTTGTCAATACACTGGAAGAACTCCAACTTCCCTACTTACGTCCTCCTTTAATCACTAGAACTTCTCTATCCTAGCTATAAGCATAGTTTCTCCTATCACATTTAATGACTAGACACATTTACAAAGCTTGCCATAAATCAATTATTTTGTTTTAGGAAGCGGATATGATATATTTGTGAGTTTAAGATGATGAAAAGTTTAGTTCCATATCTAGTTTTTCTTTACTACAAACCGGCTTGTTCAAAACCTTGGTGGACTCACTAGAGAAAGAAAAGCATTGATTCACTTCCAACAAGCCCGTTTAATACCCCAATGAAATTATTTGCTTCACCTTTGTATGCAGGATGCCTTTCACTTGTTTCAACCCCCCTTTTTTATATATGCTCGTTGGAAGTTTATTAGCATGTATACCGCTAGGGTAAAAGATGAATCTTGACTTATTGAGAGAAAGAGAGGTTATTCCTTTAGAGATTTTTATATACTTTTGAAATTAGTATGCTTGATATTAGTTTTATCCCTTCCCTTCACTACTCGATTGGATCGAAAATAAAAACACCATTCAATTACCATACTGAGTTAAGGAATGAATCTACTAAAACATATACGAGCATCATGGTTCTACTTATATCTCTCCATTTGAATGAATTATATTTTTCATTCAAAGATCATTAACCTTAAAATATATGTAAATGCAAACAAGGAAGGGGATCATAGACTAGCCAAGCATTTCCCTTCCTCAAAATTCCCCTTTCAAATATGTTCCACATTCTCTTTGTAGAAGAACAAGAATAGTTTTCATGCATGGTATTAGTAAACAAAACATGAAATAATGGCATGGCACAACAAGGAAAAAAAAATTTGAAACTAAAATAAGAGGCAATACGGGAAGGAAGAAAATAAATAAACTCAAAAGATTAGATAGAGATACAAATGCAAGGGATATGCAATGCAATAGTAAAGCTAAAACGTGACTAGTCCTACTCCAAACCTAACCGGCTAGAAGGTTAGGGCTAGGTAAAGTGAAATTTCCGATGAAAACAAAAAATCTACTCTTGACCTGCAAGTAGAAATATGCAGACAATTAGTACCAGTATGAAGAAATGTCTAAAAAAATATATATGATCGTGAATGTCTTGTTCAAGAAATAAAAGGTCTTTCATACTAGCAGAAAGTTGTGCGATAACAACTAAATTCAATGAATCTGCAACCTTCCCCTTTTTATTAGAACTGCAATCATGACTTGAAAGTTTCTCATGAGTGTTCCTTCATTTATGTTCTCATTCTTAGAAAACAGCAAGAAAGATTGAAACTTACTATTTATTATAGATCTTTCTAAGCAATATGTTCCATCAAATCATAGATTAGATCGTGAAATTCAAAACCATCCTTTTGAAAAAAATGAAATTCTTGGGAGAATGATTTTTTGATTAGTGCATTCGAATCATGGGGAGAATCTTGCAAAATAAAGATAACTCCATCTCATTAAGAAACCTTGTCAAGATAGTGTGGGCTTAACATAACTCTAAGTAATGGTTGAATTTATGCAACTACTTGACATGTATTTGAACAATGAAATGATAAATAATAAACATCAATGGTTCCAACAAGATCAATCGATGTAAAACAACTATCATCATGTATACTACTGGGAAAATGATTATTTGAATGGAAAATTTTAGATAGAGTGTTATTATCATATTGGTGGCTTGACATACAATATTTGTCATTATCAATAAGTTGTCTTTGTCTCCAATTCCATGCCAGACTAGTAATATGAAATATTAAGAAATTAAACACAATTGTTGGTGTTTTCAATTGGGTAAACCAATTGGTATAACATGCTAAGAAAAGATTAGAAGGATATGTCAAATGAAATATAGTAACCATATCAACATGGGTTTTTTGATCTAATAAATGATTTGACCATTGAATTCTACTCAAAAGAATTGATTAGGTTAGAACAAAAATTATTAGCTTCATAACATTCACAATATATATTTGGTGTTCACAATTATAAAAGGCACTTAAGAGATATGAATTCTTTAGGCGACGGTGACCTTTATATTTATAATCATCATGAGAATATTCATAGCTTTGCACATCGATGAAACATATACATTCTTTGGTCCAGTGAAAGAGGTGTACATCAATATGCATTTACTAAAACAACATCCTCTATCTGATCATAAAACCAATCTTGAAAGTTATAAAAATGTCTTGGAAAAAACAAAAAACTTTCAAGAACTTGTTTGCATCGGGTGAAACAACGTGGATAAAATAATTAGGTAAGAAATTCCATAGGAGACCTAGTTCAAGGACCCCATCAGGATTGTGAGAAATTGAAATAGCCATCAACAATATTTGAAGTGCCTCAACTCCTTGACAAGTCTCGAAACTTTCCAATGTTGAATAAATATATTTTGAGAGATGATTTAGATCACAAATTGCATGAATACAAATAATATCAATTATTTCCACAAAATCGCTATTATCTAGATGGAAGCCATCTAGATCACTATTCTGATTATATTTTTCAATATTGAGAAAGATATTACTCACATCCTAGGATTCTTCTTATTATGTATCTATGTATATATACATAGGAGAAATATCATGAGCAACATGAGCTAAAGAATTATCTAGATGCAAGACTTATAATAAAAATGCAAGGAATGGATGGTATATGATTTCATTGATTTCTTCTTCATCATGGGTGACCTCACTGCCTTGAGCCAATCCAAAATAAAGTTCATCATATTGTAGATTTGAAGATCATGGAAAATATTCATCAAAAGTTAATTCATTATAAGTAGTAGGACACAAGTGATAGTAATATGAAGAAGAAGGTCATATAATAATATATTCTTGAGAAACCATAAGATTGGCTAATATATGGAGGAATTCATCAATGGGATCATGTTCATTAAAATTATGATTGTTGAAGGGTTTCTCTTAGTTAAAAGCTTTGATTTCATTTGACTAATTTCCGAGATCAAAAGATTTAGTTATCCTTATTCAAAATTAGAACTCTTTGAACTCTTGTTTTTATTCAACTCAGCTAGCCTACCTTACAGCTATTTCCTAAAACAACTCCAACATATATGTGTATCACTCTCATAATAAAGAGATAATCTATTATAATTCATTATAATTAAACATTGTTCCTTTTTGATAAAATTGAACAATTTCTCTTCCTTAAAACATATTTCTTACAATATTTTTTATGTCTACTAAGAGAAAAGATAAATCTAATAGACATAAATAATTTTTAGCTTTAGTCTTTTGATCAAGTTAAAATTTAACAATTTTTTTTTTTGCAAATATATATTTTTTAATTTCAAACTCATTATAGAATTACAATTCTTATTTTTATTTATGATAATTATAACACTATTTTATGTTAAATTATAAAATAAAAATAAGCAAAAACACAAAAAAAAAATCATATTTTTAAATAATTTTAATTCAACTTTTTATTATAATTAATAATAATTCAAAGATTTCAAATAAACTTAATATATTTTTGTTTCCTTAAAACATTTTTATGGTGATGGAAATTTTTACAATTATTCTTTATGTTTACTAAGAAAAATATGTAATCTTATAAACATAAATAATTTTTAGATTTATTCATTTTGATCAATTTAAAATTTAATAATTTTTGTTTGCAAATATTTTATCTTTTAATTTCAAACTCATTGTAATATTATAATTCTTATTTTTATTTATGATAATAATAAGACTATTTTATATTATTGTTATATAAAAATAAAATTCATATTTTTAATTAATTTTTATTAAACTTCAACTTCATATAATATCTATTATTATCAAAATCTCATTTAAACACTATCTTTATTCAATATTAAAATCAAATAGTGACATCTACATTCTTGTAATTTACTAGCTAGGACATATCTAGTTATCAGTCTCTTAACATAAAACACATTCTATTAGAAATAAAACAATGTTCCTTTCAAAGATTCTCCAAAGATTTTGTTTCCCCAAAAAAAAGTTATGTTAATGGAGACTTTTACTACCACTTTTATATCAACTACAAATTATTTCAAAACTTCCAAAATATTTATCAAATTTCCAAAATTTTCCAAATCCAGAAATAAAATAGCAGTTCTTTCAAATATTGGCTAAAGATTTTATTTCTTCAAAAGAATTTTATACTAATAGAAACTTTGAGGACCACTTCCATATAATTAGAAATTATTTCAAACCTTCCAAAATATTTATCAAATTTCCAAAATATTCCAAATTAAAAAATAAAACAGTGGTCCTTTCAAATATTCACTAAAGATTATAATTCTTCAAAACAATTTTATACTAATGAAAACTTTTAAGACCACTTTCATATAATTACACATTATTTCAAAACTTATAAAATATTTATCAAATTTCCAAAATATTCCGAATTCAAATTTAATATAACCCTAAAATATCCGATTATATTTGTAAACATTCTACTAGAAACAAGTTTGCAAAACTCCATTCATATTTATCAAAATATTCCAAACTCTGATTTAGTACGTCGCCAGTGCCCACAGTATCAGATGCCATTTGTAAACGTTTACTTTGGACAAGATTGTAGAAGAAGACAAGGAGTTTGTGTGTTTACTTAGGACAACTGTGCAGAAGAAGACAAGGAGTTTTCACACACAAACGCGTGTCACTGAAAAGTCATTAGGATCGAATATCATTCACTAACGATTAAATCAAGTTCTATGGCAATAGTGCGATACTTTAGTATTCAGTGGCACTAGTGGGTTAGAAACCGATGTAGATATTACGAACTGGGCATAGACTTACAAACTGATGTAGATGTTACGAAGTGGGCATAGACTGCCCAAAAAATAACTCCATTTTTATATTCTTCCACGTCCCAAAAACTCAACTGTCTTCAAACTTCAGAGTTCCAAAGGCCTATGGGTTCCACAACGATGTCAACCTTCTCCTCCTTCGAAGTCGGAATTACCTCCAACGCCAATTCTTCGTCAATGGACGACATTTTTTCCAAATTCAAGTTCTCCAAACACAGATTCCCAAAACGCTGAGGACTCCGACTTCTGCTGGGCGTCATTCGACAATTCCATGTCAGACACCGAAGACGACTGCGAGGGATGTGAGGGCTCTTCTATACCATTACTGTGCAGAGAAGGCGCAGTCCCAAGGATTTAGAAGCGGCAAACTTGATTTGCTGAGGGGAAAGAAAAAAGGCAGACGGAATGGCGGGCACAGAATCCGAAAAGTTCAATTTAGCGTTGGGCTCTCTCAAGCAGTACATTGCAGCGTCGAAGGTTCGGGCGGCCTGCTCAACGGTTTTGGAGGAGCCACAAATTAAATGGTTGGTAACCATAGATAAATAGCAATATACAACAAATTGAAAGGACATAAAAGCATATAAAGCAATGTCATCAAAATGATAAGGCAAATGAAATATAATATACTACACAAAAAATCTTGTGGGGAAGACATGTGAACATCATCGAAAGAAATGTTGTAAAAAAATATATATAAGAATGGGGAAAAATCACTTCTCAAAGTATTTTTACAAAGAATCCCAAAAATGTTGGTTAATGATTTCAAATATGGACATCTTGGAATATTGTCAAAAATGTATTATCGGTTAAATGAAAAAAAAATCAGTCTCATTAATCAAATATCAATTGTACCTTAGGAATATGCATTGATTTTCTTGCCACATTGATTCCAATAAGGTTTAAACGCAATTATTCAAAAAATGGAGAAGTAACTTCTGAGAATTTGTTGATGATGTTGGAAATTTGCCAACAAAATCAGTATCCCTTGTATGAAGTCTCAATTAGACCTCACATCATTTGAAGTAGGAACCCCCTCTGGTTAATAGTTCTTGCCACCATTATTATTAGGGATTTCCCTTGGCTGCAAATATTAACAAAAAATATTATGCAATCAATCTTTGAAACAAGCAAGTAAGTTGACATTGTGAGGCAAAAAAATGAAATGTATATAAGGTTCTTTAATGAAAGGGAAAAGATAGTGAGCCTCTAGAAGAAAATTAATATTACTATCCTAAAAAGGACACACAAGAGTATGGAAAGAATCATTGATTAACCTGCAAAGTAGTTGATGTGAATGCAGAATGTTATTAATGCTCAGCTAATTCCCCTTTTAGATTTTATAAATAATGTCTTATATGTTCTTAAGGGTTGAAGTTCTCTTACAGATCATTGAGTCTCATGAGTATTTTTTATGTTAATTTTATGAAAAATTTAGCATAAAATAAAGGTTGAACAACAACAGATAATAGTACAATACATCACAATACAAAACATCAACACAAGAATTTCATGAAGGAGTTCACCCCTCTTGGGCTACATCTCCTAGGTCCAGCTTCCATGGCTTGGACCTCTATATTAGTATCAAATCTGCAAAATTTCATGTCTAAAAAATTTTATACTCCTGAAACTATGATTAATGAGCCTAGAATGACCAAAAATAGTTGTCTAGCCTTTTTTGCACTTGATTTTGTCGAAAACACCAAAAGTTATTACCTTTTCAGTTTTTCCCACAATTTATGGCCTAAATCTAGCTAAGCAAAGCTAAATCCGATTAGTTGGCACTAAATTTGTAGTTCCGCAAATTTCACGGACCGCCAAACTTATCATGTTTAATTTAACTAAATGTGCATTACGCTAATTAAGTGTAGTTAGTACTTAAAACCTGTGCTTAGTGATAATTATGGATTAGTGCAATAATTATTGATTAACATTAATTAATGGGGGTTTAATCGTTTAACTCCACCATTAGAGTTTAGTCCTACGGTATTTATGCCAATGTCGCGGGCTATGGTCACATGACTTGGGGCTGGCCCCCTCTCCCACGCCAGAAAACCTTTGAGATTTCAAATATATGTGCAATGCTATATATAATAAGAAACAATGTATGGTGTATTTGTAATAGGTGTGTGTGTTGCATGGGAGGTCGCATGGTCAAACCCCAATGCCTATACTCAGTATTCAACCCAAAACATTTACACCACACCAACATGCACGGGCGGGGGAGGGCGAGGGGCACATGGAAGCCCCACGCTCTACCATGTGTCCTCTTCCCATTGGTTCAAATTTAAGCCAATATAAAAATTCCAAATCACCCCACAATTCAACCAATCGAACTCTACCACATGGAAAGTTGTTAATCGCCAAAGGACTTTGAACAAACATTGACCCTACCCAGCCATCATGCCACGTCAGTAGTACGAACTGCTAACTCGGCTCCCTGTCACGATTTTTTTTCTAGTTTGTGTAAACAGAAAAAATTCATTTTCGGGAGCATACGGAGTCCATTTTTCACAAAATGAACTGTGTCAGATTCAGAATGATGAGCACTATGCGGTTGTTTAACTTTTTCCTCATTCCGAGAACTTTTATATTTCAGCATAAAACTGAGAACTTGATCATTCCTCCCAACTAGAAGCCTTTAGGACCCCAACAGCTCTTTCATTACTAAACATGTGGATGAGGGTATAGTTCCCTCACCCTTCCAGTCTCAATCCACTCGAATTTTCCCAATTTGAACAATTGGAGTTTTTCATAAAAACTAAACTTTTTCCTTGATTCTAGAGACCCTATCTTACTGTTGTAGACACCGTCATGCTGAAATTTCACTGAATTTGTAGAACAACAAGTTGTCATTGAAGAAAAAAACTTGTTCCCACCTTAGTCGTTAATCAAAGGAAACTTGAAAATCATCTCACCTCGAACATTGTCGATGATATGCCTCTAAATTACACATAAATTAAGGCCCGTCTAACCTTTCTTAGGCCCACCGACCTTTCTTATGTGCATGAAAAGATATATTAAATCTCTCCTTCTACACTTAATAATTTTTTCTTATGCTTTAATATTTTCTCAGGAAGGTTTGAAGGTAATTGCATATTTGTGCCTAATATTGGTTATTTTTGTAGAAAATTTTGAGAATATTGGGTATATTATGTAGATTTAGAGAAGGAGATAATTTAGGGACTTCTTCCCTGCTATTCGAAGATCAAGAGTGAAGAATAAATGAGCAAAATATCAGGAAATTAGGGAGAAATCTTAGAGAGATTCAAACGGGTTGTCGACCCTCATTAACTCATATAGGCAGCCAAAGGACCCTCACGAGATCCCCTTTGGTAATTCAAATTCCAGAGGCAGCCAAGCAGCTCAGAACCAAGTGCACTCAAGCCATACTTCACTTGGAATGAAGTGGACTCATTACCTATTTTTTAGGAGCTGTTGGTAGCTGCACTTAAGGATAAATAATGCTGATCAAGAACTATTTAGGGTCAATTCCTGTTGATTCTGTTTCATTTGATGCATTCCATTTTCATTCAATTCCATCCCATGCCATTCATTTTCCATTCTATTAGGCTTTTGTTGTTTAAGACCTTTGGGATGTAATAGGATTGCATTTTTAATGGAATGAGTATTCAGATGACTTTTTATTGATCTAGTTCTAGAGAGTTGGGATCATGGGTTAGGGCCCAACCCATGTGCCTCAACTTCTCTATTGTTTTCATTCTTTCCTCTCTGTCATTTAGCTAGTTATTTAGCTAGTGAGCCTCTAGAAGAAAATTAATATTACTATCATAAAAAGGACACAAAAGAGTATGGAAAGAATCATTGATTAACCTGCAATGTAGTTGATGTGAATGGAGAAAGTTATTAATGCTCAGCTAATTCCCCTTTTAGATTTTATAAATAATGTATTATATGTTCTTAAGGGTTCAAGTTCTCTTGCAAATCATTGAGTCTCATGAGTGTTTTTCATGTTAATTTTATGAAAAAATTAACATAAAATAAAGGCTGAACAACAACAGCTAATAGTACAATACATCACAATACAAAACATCAACACAGGAATTTCACGAAGGAGTTCACCCCTCTTGGGCTACATCTCCTAGGTCCAGCTTCCATGGCTTGGGCCTCTATATTAGTATCAAATCTGCAAAATTTCATGTCTAAAAACTTTTCTACTCCTGAAATTGCCATTAGTGAGTCTAGAATGACCAAAAATGGTCATCTAGCCTTTTTTGCACTTGATTTTGTCGAAAACAACAAAATTTATTACCTTTTTAGTTTTTTCCACAATTTATGGCCTAAATTTAGCTAAGCGGAGCTAAATTTGATTAGTTGGCACTAAATTGGTAGTTTCGCAGATTTCACGGACCGCCAAACTTATCATGTTTAATTTAATTAAATGTGCATTATGCTAATTAAGTGTAGTTAGTACTTAAAACCTGCGCTTAGTGATAATTATGGATTAGCGCAATAATTATTGATTAACATTAACTAATGGGGGTTTAATTATTTAACTCCACCATTAGAGTTTAGTCCTGCAGTATTTCTGCCAATGTCACCGACTATGGTCACATGGCTTGGGGCTGGCTCCCTCTCCCACGCTGGAAAACCTTTGAGATTTTAAATATGTACAATGCTATATATAATAAGAAACAATGTATGTTGTATTTGTAATAGGTGTGCGTGTTGCATGGGAGGTCATAGGGTCGAACCTCGATGCCTATGCTCCGTATTCAACCCAAAAAAATTTCACCACACCAACATGGATGGGCAGGGGGTGGAGGGCACATGGAAGCCCCAAGCTCTACCATGTGTCCTCTTCCCATTGGTTTAAATTTAAGCCAATATAAAAATTCCAAATCACCCCACAATTGAACCAATCGAACTCTACCACATGGAAAGTTGTTAATCGCCAAGGGACTTTGAAGAAAAATTGACCCTACCTAGTCATCATGCCACATCAGTAGTACGAACTGCTAACTCGGCTCCCTGTCATGATTTTTTTTCCTGTTTGTGTAAACAAAAAAAACTCATTTTTGGGAGCATACGGAGTCCATTTTTCACAAAATGAAGTGTGTCAGATTCAGAATGATGAGCACTACGCGGTCGTTTAAATTTTGCCTCATTCTGATAACTTTTATATTTCAGCATAAAACTAAGAACTTGATCATTCCTCCCAACTAGAAGACTTTAGGACCCCAACAAATTTTTCATTTCTAAACATGTGGATGAGGGTATAGTTCCCTCACCCTTCCAGTCTCAATCCACTTGAATTTTCCCAATTTGAAAAATTGGAGTTTTTCATAAAAGCTAAACTTTTTCCTTGATTCTAGAGACCCTATCTTGCAGTTGTAGACACCGTCATGCTGAAATTTCCCTGAATTTGTAGAAAAACAAGTTGTCCTTGAAGAAAAAAACTTGTTCCCACCTCAGTCGTTAATCAAAGGAAACTTGAAAATCATCTCACCTCGAACACTGTCAATGATAGGCCTCTAAATTAGACATAAATTAAGGCCAATCTAACCTTTCTTAGGCCCATCTACCTTTCTTATGTGAATGAAAAGATATATTAAATCTCTCCTTCTGCACTTAATAATGTTTTCTTATGCTTTAATATTTTCTCAGGAAGGTTTGAAGGTAATTGCATATTTGTGCCTAATATTGGTTATTTTTGCAGAATATTCTTAGAATATTGGGTAGATTATGTAGATTTAGAGAATGAGATAATTTAGGGACTTGTTCCCTACTATTCGAAGATCAAGAGTGAAGAATAAATGAGCACAATATCAGGAAATTAGGGAGAAATATTGGAGAGATTCAAAGGGGTTGTCCACCCTCATTAACTCATATAGGCAGCCAAAGGACCCTCATGAGATCCCCTTTGGTAATTAAAATTCTAGAGGCAGTCAAGTAGCTCAAGACCAAGTTCACTCAAGCCATACTTCACTTGGAATGAAGTGGACGCATTACCTATTTTTTAGGCGCTGTTGGTAGCTGCACTTGAGGATAAATAAAGCTAATCAAGAACTAATTAGGGTCAATTCCCGTTGATTCTGGTACATTTGATGCATTCCATTTTCATTCAATTCCATCCCATGCCATTCATTTTCCATTCTATTAGGCTTTTGTTGTTTAAGACCTTTGGGAAGTAATAAGATTGCATTTTTAATGCAATGAGTATTCAGATGACTTTTTATTGATCTAGTTCCATAGAGTTCGGATCATGGGTTAGGGCCCAACCCATGTGCCTCAACTTCTCTATTGTTTTCATTCTTTCCTTTATGTCATTTAACTAGTTCTTCTTCTGATAGTTTGATTGTTGTTTAGTTTTTTCTTTCACTATGTTGTTGAATTGAGTTATTTGCTTATGAGATTAATAGAGTAGAGGAAAAACACAAAATTTATGGTCAAGCCTTTCCCTCTTATCTTTGTCAATAGAGTTTGAGCAGGGTTGACCTTCCCATAGGCCAAAAAATTATATATATTCACTATTTTTTTATCACGTGTTTTGTTTGCTTCTTCCATGAATGAATCCGCAGGGTTGTTTGCAGGAATAAAAATCAAAAGCCCCAGGGACATTCTTAATTTGTTCCACTTCATTTTCCAATCCTTATCCACCTATATGTTACACTTCTGAACCTCACTTTTATGCCTCCATTTCCCTCCTTTTCCTCTTATTTTAATTATGTGCCTTTTCATTCAAAAAACACTTGAAAAACCATCAAAGTGGACCTCTACCTTTGCTCTTTGAACTTCCCAATACTATACATCACAATCTCACTTCACATCTTTTTCCTTTTTCCTTTAAACACTTACCACTCCCAACACCGATTGCGATATCGCTTCGTACTCCGCCACACTGCAAATCAAAAGTCACATTTCACAATCTTTATCTCGTTGAAAATCACACTTCACAATATTTACCCGCTCCTTGTTAATGATTATCACTCCCGACGTCGATTGCGATATTGTCATCGCACTTTTCCATCGGTCCCACTACCATGTCATCTGACTCATCGCAAATCACAAATCACAGGTTTTATTTGGTTCTCGTTAACACCTACTACTTCCAACGCCGATTTTGATATTTTTGTCATACTCTAACATCAGCCCCACTGCCACGTCACCCATCGCATTTCGAATTTCTCTCTCGCTCCCAAACATCACTTCTGCTACTCCTCGAACTTTGTGATATTGCGATTGCGATATCACATATCACATATCACACTTCCATTCCTCCATCATAGTTTCGACATAACACTTCTAAAAGCCTCCCTCTCCAAAGTATTTTTGCACTATAAAGTTTTAATAAGGTTTAAACCCCTCTTTTCACTTCTCTAAGTGTTGTCCCATGCATTCAAGCCCTCCATTAGCATCGTTAGCCCTTTCTTCCCCAAACTGTAAGCAACACCTCTTGAAATTAGATCTAGGTCATGAATAGCTGCATAGATAGAGCATAATATAAGTATGTTTTCTAGCCGATTGGCCAAGTTAAGTGTGGATCAAATTAGTTTCATTTCTGCAATTTAAATTAGTTTTTTTTATTCCATTTCCTTTCTACAATTTAAATCAGTTTTTTCCTGTCATTCTTTTCAGCAATTTAGTTTAGTTTCCCTTCTGTCATTTCCTTCCTTCAATTTAAATTAGTTTCTTTCCTATAATTTCCTTTCATCAATTTAGTTTAGCTTCCTTTTTGTCATTTATTTTTTTCAATTTATTTTAGTTTCATTGAAGTGTGATAGATTTCACTGAGAACCCCTAGAAGTAGCACCCTTTTGTAGAGCAGAAGAAGATGACATGAGTAGAATGCATTTTTTGTGTATATAGCACTGTCACCTCCAAGTTTGTATGAATCCTGGGTTGATAAAGTAATGTAGGGCAGCCCCTAGGAGTTGCAGCACTCTTGTTGCAATACCAGGGCTCACCACTTTTTGGCACCGTTTCCAAGGAGGTTTCTAGTAGATTCTTTGATTTTGTTTTAGAATTCTTTCTTGCTTTTATTTTTCATGTTGTTTCTGAAATATTGAAAAATACAAAAGAATATGATTTGCACGCCTCATAGGAGTAGGGATACTCATAAATTGTTGAAGTATGTGTATGAAAAAATTGTAACGTTGTGGTAGTGGAAGATGATGATAAGGAAGTTGAACATGGTGGTGAGGATGATGGTGTAGTGGATGGTGGCTTCTTATCATCTCCATGGACTCCTCTTCCTGGATAACCCTCCGAGAACTTGAAATTTCTCCTTGCATCCTTAAATTCCCCTCCTCATAGAGGACCTTAACCATGTCATTCATATCAAATAATTCATTTCTAAATTCTATCTCATATTTTGCCATGGTAGGTTATCCTTCATGATACATTCTCACTGAAGACTTAACTTCAATTTGAGTATGTTCTAGTGTTGAATACTTAGGAAACCTCAACCATCTTCCTCTTAACCCAACTGCAGGGCTCTCAACCAACTTCCCTTCTCCTCTTCTAAGTTTTAACCTTGTACGCATTAATCAAACTTGCAAACAATTACATCCCTTCTTCCACAAAAAATCCTAAATATATGATACCAAAAATTATCTGAATGGAGGATGTTATTAATGCTCAGCTAATTCCCCTTTCATATTTTACAAACAATGTCTTATATGTGCTTACGGGTTCAATTTATCTTGTAAATCATTGAGCCTCATGAGTATTTTTTATGTTAATTTTATGAACAATTTAACTTAAAATAAAGGTTGAAAAAAATAAAATAAAAGTACAGCACATCACCATACAAAACAACAACACAATAATTTTATGAAGGAGTTCACCCCTCTTGGGCTACATCTCTTTCGTCTAGCTTCCATGGCTTGGGCCTATATATTATGCTCAAGTATGCAAAATTACATGTTTACAATGCTTTTATACTCCTAAAACCTCCACCAATGACTCCATAATGCCCAAAAATAGTCATCTAGCCTCTTTATGCACCTGATTGGGTCGAAAACTTCAAAAGGTATGACCTTTTCATTTTTTCCCACAATTTCTAGCCTAAATTTAGCTAACTGAAGCTAAATCCGTTTACCTGGCACAAAAATGGCATTTTTGATGGATTTGGGGAACCACAAAACTAATAATGTTTAGTTTAATTAAATTCACATTACGATAATTAATTGTAGTTAGCGCTTAAATCCAACACTTAGTGCTAATTATGGATTAATGTTAATTAGAGGGGGTTTAATTGTTTAAATCTTCCATTAGAATTTATCCCTCCAGTGCTTCCATGAAGGTAATGAGCTTTGGTCACATGGCTTGGGGCTAGCCCCCTCTTCCCCATCAACAACCTTTTAAGATTTTAAATATATGTGTGATTGTGTATATAATAAGAAACATTGTATGATATATTGGTAGTAGGAATGCATGTTGCGTGGGAGGTCGTTGGGTCGAACCCCAGCACCTCCATTTGGTATTCAACCCAAAACAAGTTCACCACACTACCATGGAGGGGGTGGGCATGTGGCGGCCCCAGGCTACACCACGTGTCCTCTTCCCATAGGTTCAAATTTAAACCAATACAAAAACACCAAATCACCCCACAATTTAACCAATCTAACTCTACCACATGGGAGGTTGTCATAAGCCAGAGTACTTTGACCAAACATTGACCCTACCCATTCAGCAGTACGAACTACTCACTGAGCTCCCTATCACCATTTTTTTACCTGTTTGTGCAAATAGACAAAACTCAATTTCGGAAGGATACAGATTCCATTTTTTGCGAAACAAAGTGCGCCAAATTCAGAACGATGAGAAATATGCAGTTGTTTAAGTTTCACACCATTCTAAGAACTTTTATTTTTTAGCATAAAACTAAGCACCTCATCAATAGTTCACAGAAAAAGAATGACAATATAATCAAGTAACAATGCACATTTAACAATATGCATACAAAATCCAACAAACTAGTCAATTTTCATTAGTGTGTGTGAATATAAACATACACCATAGTCAATGAAAGAATAGTCTTACAATCATTCATGACATATGCATGAAAGTATTCTGACTTTGGGGGCTTCATATATTAAGTGAAATTCCCAAGATACACGATAAAAATGATGCGAAAGTATCCCCAATAGTGGAAGATTAAGTCACCACTTAACCCTCCAAAGAATGATCTTCTCTCCACTTTACATGAAGATGAATTAGCTAAACATGATCCTCTATTAGATTAGCAGCCCAGTGTTTCAAATTAGAAAAATTCTCTTGGAAAATCGAAAAATATTTCAAGAATGAGTTCACATCCAGTGAAACAACACGGAGAACTGAATCATGCGAGAAATTTTAGATATGACCTAGTTTGAGGACCCCATAAGGATTGCGAGAACCTAACATAACAATCAGTGAGAGCTGAAGTGCCCTGACTCTCTAACAATTCCTCAAAATTTCAACTGATTAATAATTATATTTTGAGATCCGTGTCAGACTGCGAATTTCATGTGGACAAATAATATCACGTATTTCAATATGATCAGTATTATCTAGATGAAAACCATCTACATCACTCGTTTAATCATATTTTTCATTGAAAATAAACATATTATTCACGTCATAAGATTATTTGATTTTTTATCTAAGGATGTATAGATCGGAGAAATCTCATCAGCAACATGAATTAAATAATTATCATGATGCAATATTGGAAATTACAAGGCAAGGAATGGACGGTCTATGATTTCTCTTGGGTACCAAATCTGCATACTTTTCTCATAAGAATGTGTAAGCAAGTGGCTTGAATAGTTATAATTTCAGAAGAATAATTAAAAAAATAGTAAAATATCAACTAACCATGAAGTGATTATGATAAAATTGGAGCGATATATCGTAAGAACATAAGGAGGATAAAAAATTCAAGTGTAGGAAATTTTTTCGAGGGTGTTTGTTGTAGCAAAAGCACGTGATGAGAAACTGGAAGATCTACAACTTCTCCAATTAGGTGTTCCTTTAACCATGAAGTCCTTCTCTTTTAGGAATTTTTGATTCATCGTTTGTATTGCCCATTTATTCTGAATATAAGTATAGTATCTCCTATCCCATTTGTCTACTCAACACATTACAAAGATTACCATATCTAAACTATTTTGATCCAGAAAGAATATAGTATATATTCAAGAGTTCAATACTATCATTTGTTTAGTTGGATCCTTGGTTTTGCCCTGTTGGAAGCATTCTTATTCAGTATCATGACAGAGTCAGTATAGGAACAAAAGTACCGCTTCACTTCCAACGAGGTTGTTTAATACCCCCATGAATTTTCTTGCTTCACCTCTCTACGCAAGAAGCCTTTCTCTCCTTTCACCCTTTATTTTGTTTCCAATATTCTGATTGGAATTTTATCACCACTTATATCACCAAGGTGGAAGAGGGATCTTGGCTTATTGACATCAAGAGAGGTTATTCCTTTAGAGGTTGTTATACACCTCTGAAATTAATATTCTCCCTCTTATTTTGTCCTTTCTCTTCTCTGCATGATTGCATCGACAATTAAAACACCATTCAATTACCATACCGATCAAAGAATGAAGCTCCTAAAAAAGATATGAGCATCCTCGTTATGTTTATAGTATTCCATTTGAATGAATCAAATTTTCCATTTAGACATCATTGACCTTAAAATATATGTAAACACAAAAGAAGAAGGGGATCATAGACTAGCCAAGAACTTCTCATCATTACAATTTCCCTTCAAAATATTCACAACATTTTCTTTCGACCCAAACAAGAATAGTTTTAATTCAAAGTATTATAATACAAAATAAGAAATAAATACCTAACACAATAAGGAAAACAAAGAAAGAGAAAAAAAATATTAGATTAAAATTAAAGGAAAATATAGGAAGGAATAAAATAAAGTGACTCTAAAGAATGGATAAATAGAAAAATGCAAGGTAGATACAATGAAAAAAAGAAGCTAAAACTAGACTAGACCTACTCCTAACCTAACCAACTACAAGGTTAAGGCTAAGTGAAGTTAAATTTCCAATGGAATCAAATAATCTTCTCTCGACGCACAAGTAGAAAGATGAAAAAAATTAGTACCAATATAAATTAATGTGAAAAAATAAATATCTGAGCATGTATGGCTTGTACAAGAAATAGAAGGTATTTCCTACTAGCAAAAAATGTGCAATGATAACTAAATTTAGCCAATATGTAGCCTCACAATTTTTATTAGAACTACAATCATACAAACCTTGAAAGCTTCTCGTGAATGTGTCTTTATCCATTTTCTTATTCTTAGAAAACATTAAGGAATATTGAAACTTATTATTTATGACATAGTTTGCTATGTAATATGTTTCCAGCTATTGATAGATTCAATCATGGACATCAAAATTATCCTTTTGAAAACTCTAAAACTCTTGTAAGAATGAACTTCAAATTATTGGATTCAAATCATGGGAAGAATAATGCAATGAAAATATAACTGTATCTCATTTAGAAACCCTTTCAAGATAGTGAGGGCTTGACATAACCATCGACTAGGTTGAAGTGCCTCAACTACTTGACAGGTATTTTAACAATGAAATAGATAAATGGGTTTAAAAATATCAATCAATGTAAAATAATTATCATCAGATATGCTAGTGGGAAAATAATTATTTGATTGACAACTGTTAGATCTAGTGTTATGATCATCTTGGTGGCTTGACATAGAAGATTCTTGAATCTTGATTAGTTCACTTTCTGTCTAAATCCATACGAGACTAGTAATATTGATGCATGGGAAATTAAAGAAAACTTTTGGTCTTGTAAATATGGGAAATCAAATATAGTATCCATATCAACGTAGGGGTTTTGATCGATTAAATTATTTGATCAAGGAATGTTATTCAAAAGGATTTATTGGGCCAACATGAAAATTATTAGCTTCATAACATTCATAGCAAATATTAGGATCTTCTTGTTCATAAAATCACTTTTAACATATATGAATTTTTTGGCCAAAGGTGACCTTTATCTTGATAATCTGAATGAGAAGTTTCATAGCTCCACACATCCATGAAAGAGACATTCTAATATTGGGTTTAGTGGAAGAGGTTTACATGAATACGAATTAACTAAAATAGGATCCGCTATTAAATCAGAAGCCCAATATTGAAAAATATAAAAATTCTCTTGGAAAATCCAAAAATATTTCAAGAATGAGTTTACATCTTGTGAAACAACATAGAGAATTAAATCCTGTGAGAAATTTTATATATGACCTAGTTTGAGGACCCCATCAGGATTGCAAGAACCTAACATAACCATCAAAGAGAGATGAAGTAACTCGACTCCCTACCAAGTACTAAAACTTTCAAATGTTCAATAATTATACTTTGAGATTCGTGTCAGATCACGAATTGCCTGGGGACAAATAATATCATTTATTTCAACATGACCAGTATTTTCTAGATGGAAACCATCTACACCACTCCTTCAATCATATTTTTCAACCAAAATAAACATATTATTCACGTCATAAGATTATTCTGATTGTGTATCGAAGGATCTATAGATCAGAGAAATCTCATGAGCAACCTGAATTAAAGAATTGTCCCGATAGAAGATTGTAAATTACAAGGAAAGGAATGGATGGTCTATGATTTCATTGATTTATTCTTCATCATGGATGACCTCACTGCCTTGTGTCAATCCAAAATTCATCTCATCATATTGTAGATTTTAAGAGTGTGGGGCATTTTCATCACAAGTTAATTCATTACAAGTAATAGGACATAAGGGATAGTAAGGTCAAGAAGAAGCTCCTATAAGAATATATTCTTGAGAAATCATAAGATTGGTCGATATAAGTGAGCATACATTAATGGGATCATGGTCATCAAAATGATGATTTTCTAAGGCTTTCTGCTAGTTAAGAGCTTTGATTTCATTTGAATAATTTCCATGATCACAATATTCTAAGTGAACCAATATTGAGGAAACAACATCTTCAAATCTAGGACGTTTAAATAGGGAAGAAATATCAAAAGTGTTTTCACCCTTCTACTCATCTACCTGTGGAATGTGACCACCTTGTACCTGATCACCACTTAGACCAATAACATGAGAATCAAGAGTATCTAAAGGATTTTATAGTGGAGTGAATTTATCAAGCGAATCAGGGTAAAAAAATCAATGAGATGTAGATGGTAGAGGGTGATAAATGTCCTTTGAAGAAAAAACACTTTTAATGGAATCAGGTTCAAGAATCTAGAAATATTTGGGAACCAAGAAATCAATCTTCACCCTAGGCTCCATGGATTTATTAGAACACAAAAAAAATTCTAGGATGAGATCTTGACCATGGGAAGCAAAAAAAGGTGGAAGGGGAGGATCAACAATTTGATTTTCTGATTTACCAACTTCAAAAATAGCATTAGATACTACATTTTTAATAAAAAAAAAGGAGGAGAACAAGGGACAAAAGGGACAATATGATCCTCTTGTGATATTAGAGGTGTCCTTTGGTTAATAAAAGTTGGTATAGGACCATTAGCTAAGGATTCATATTTACATTGTTTCAATGATATTTGAACCAAAAATTAAAGCTTTTCATTTAGGAAATCCCAATCCAGATATTCTTTAGGAGACTCATAACATAAATGAAGAATTTATAAATAAAATCATCTACTGATTCCTTGGGCTTCATTCTAAGCTGATTAATAATTTTATAAACATCTTGGTAATCATACTTATTAAAGGCTTGATGAAACTCCCTGAAAAGTTGTCAAAATTAATGCATAGACACAAATAGTCAGGTATGACACCATATTTTAACTCGGCCTTCAAGAGTGAGGGTGAATAATATACAAGCAACATCTTCACAAACCAATTCATAAAAATCAGAAAACTCAAGTAATTTAGATGTATACTTGGCTATGGTTGTTGCAGCCTCAGCATAAAACTTTAATTGACACAAGTTGCATATAAGATCCAAGGGGAGAGACCAATTTTCTCTGTTAGAGAAGCATCCTAAGATTATGATTTGTGAATCAGACATTCAATATAAGAGATTCAAAACACACTAAACGGGCTCGGATTTTCATCTGACCCTCCTTTAAGTGCCACTTCTTTACAGTGTTGGAAATCCAGCAACAAAGGGGTTCTCCCTGGTATGAAGTATTAATTAGACCTCACCTCGTTTGGAGTAAAAGCACCATCTGGATAGTAGGCGTGATTACCATTATTTCTATGGATTTTCTTGGTTTTCAATTATCACCATAAGAGACTATTCAAACAATCTTGGAAATAAGAAAGTAATTTGAAACAATGAGGCATAAAATTTCAATGTATATAATGTTATTTCATGAAAAGGAAAACAGAGTGAGCCTCTAGAAGAAGAATAATAATTCTATCATAAAAGAGACACATAACAGTTTTGGAAATAGTCATTTATTAGATTACAAACTAGCTCACAAGATAATAGTCATCATAAAATCATGTATCAATGAACATTGAACAAGATGCCTATTAAATCCAATGAAGTAGTTCATTTTCATTAGTATGTGCTAATATAAACATACATCACGCACAGTGAAATAATAGTCGGGCAATTATTTAGGACATATGAATGGAAGTGTTTTGGCTCTGAGAGCTTCATATATCAAGTGAAAGTCTCAGTATACATGATTAAAATTATGTGACACTATCCCCAATAATGAAACATTAAGTTACTACTTTCTCATCCAAAGAGTGTTCTTCTCTCCTATGTCAAGCTAGGGAAGCCTAGGTGAAAAGTCCAAAGTCCTTTTGTTGAGCTGTGATGGTGTGTTTATAACAAAAAATGTGACTCTCCACTTCCCATGTTACTCATGACCTCCCTCATGACTCTTTAACTTCTACTATGACTTTTTCAATTCCTATCTTACCTTTCAGATCTTACACAATTGTAGAAATTTATGGCAACTTTTCACACTCCATGTGGGACCTTTGGGATTCCACACATTTTACATTTTCTCATTTTTTAGAAATTAAATAATTACATTCAACAGGTGACGTGGAAAAATACATTGAAATATATGAATTTTTTAGTGACACTTTGAGAAGCCATGACTTGGAAATGCTCACATAAGACTTCACTATATAAATTCCAAGATCTTCTCTTTACTGCTATGACTTTGAATTCTTCGTGAATGATTTTTTTTTGTCCTTCATATTCACCCTCCAATGGGTTTGGATAGATATTGTAACCTTCCAATTCAACATGAGTTTCCAATTCTTTGTCTTGGTCCAAGATTCCTTGAATAAGGTCCTGCATAATATCATCTTTGTGTATTCTCTCTACGAGTGCCCTTCTTGTAACCATTTATTCCTAAACTCCCTTGATAATCACCTTGCCATGCAGGGAAGATAATACGTCCAAATTAATCCCATTCATGACAGGCCAAAATCATTAAGAAAACAAAATATTCTATATTTTCTTGCTCATGGAAGATGTTGATTGTGATGAGGCAATGGGAGAGGGCTTTGAGAGAGTCAAAATAGGAATTGCACAGTTGGGCTTAACTGTGATGAATGGGTGACCATGTTTTCCACTAGAGCTACACAATATGCAATAAGGGGAGGCTCCTTCAAGGCTTTTCACATTGGGAAATTCTTTGGGATAAGGGTGATGAGATTTTTGACTGAAGATGTGCAGTGAAAAATGAGCAAGGAGGAGAAGGAAGATATTTTGAAATTGAACTTCACATAGACAGAGGGAATACCCCATTATCCACTAGAACTATTCAATTGACAATAGGAGATAAGACAGGACAGGGTACTATGAAGTGATGGATTTTAGCAAGTAGGATAGATAGGACTAACCACTTTAAGTGTGAAATGCATAGTGATTAAGAGAAAAGATCCAATATTGCAAAGTTGAGGGTTTTAGTGACATAGGAGGGTCCTATTTCCCCCTATAGCTACACAATTGTCAATAAGTGGATCACTTAGTGAATGGATTGTCTAGTTCATTGGTATAAGAAACATAAGGCTCGGTCACTATACCTTGAGGATGCTCACTTCACCATGAATGAGAGAGCACTTTGGATTATGTAGTTCTCTTCATAAATGATGAGGAGGAGGCTCCACTATCCACTGGAAATATGATATGTTCAATGGAGGAAAGCAAAATTCTGTCTTTGACACAATTTTCCAGGGTAAGCAAGAAGAAACTAAGTGATTTTAGTTCAATATTAGACAATGTATTTTTGGAAGAGGTTTCCCTTAGGATAAAACAATCCACAATTGTAAGAGGAAAGGGATGTATCCTTGCTAGCTAATAATGAACAATGTGCTCATTCAGTAGCTGGGAATTTATGTATCCAAAGTGTGAAGACAAGGGAAGTCCAAAAATGTCTAAGTATTGGATCAATGGAACAATAGAGAACATATGATAAAAACAAGCTCCAAGAAATATTTAAGCATATGTATACCATCAAACACAAGCTAAGAGAGTGGAAAATACTCATGATCCACATGCATACTATGAAACAACATCAAAGTGACAGTTATTTCTAAATGCGATAATTGAAATGTATCTTTGATGCACTTATAATACAAGTTATGACACAAGAATCGTCTATGACCAGAATGTATGCTAAGTTGTGGGTGACTGTCTACTGAATATTATTACGATATATAATGTAGAAGTGTGTACTAGAGCTACATCTAGTTGTGCTCAAAGTGTACCACATGCAAGAGTGAAAAAAATAAAATGAACAACTTGCGATAGTAAGAATATGTGAAAACGACATTTTCAAAATATAAATAAAGTGAAAGAGACACATGAAAAATAAAAAAAATCGATGCTTGAAATATTTAAAGCAAGATAAAATGATAGTCATGAGAGTAAAAGAGACATTTATGAAAGAAAAAGCCCTCAAAAGCAAGAGTTGAGAACCTCACCCAGATGATGGTACATTTACAACTAAGAGTGAGGGATACTGTCAATTGAAATTGTGCGTTGACTATCCACATGGATTGTGTAGTCATTCTGGTCAAATAAGAAATCACTGTCATCATGGGCTACACAATGTATGGGAGCTACACAATATTTACCACTAAATACTAAAAAATTACTATTACCAAGGACTTCACAGACACTGTTTTCCAAGAATGAAAAATTCCTAACTTCAAGGGATAGACACGGACTTCTAAGCTTGCTAGAAAGATGTGTTCTTGTAAATTCGTAAAAAATCTAAGCATGTGTAAGCAAGTGGCTTGAATAGCTAGAATCTCAGAAGAAGTCCTGAACACTTAGAAAAACACTAGCGAACCAGAAATTTGTTATGATCTACTTGGAACAACAGATAGTAACATCACAAGGAGGCTCCAAAATGCAATTGTGGTAGTAATTTTGGTGGTTTTTTGTAAAAGTTAAAACACTTGTCAATACACTGGAAGAACTCCAACTTCCCTACTTAGGTCCTCCTTTAATCACCAGAACTTCTCTATCCTAGCTATAAGCATACTTTCTCCTATCACATTTATTGACTAGACACATTTACAAGGCTTGCCATATATCAATTATTTCGGTCTAGGAAGCATATAGTATATATTTGTGAATTTAATATGATCAAATTTTTAGTTCCATATATAGTTTTTCTCTACTTCCAACCGGCTTGTTAAACACCTTGGTGGAGTCACTACAGAAAGACAAGCATTGCTTCACTGCCAACAAGCCTGTTCAATACCCTAATGAAGTTGTTTGCTTCACCTTTGTGTGTAGGATGCCTTTCACTTGTTGCACCCCCTCTTTTTTTTATATGCTCATTGGAAGTTTATTAGCATGTATATCGCTAGGGTGAAATATGAATCTTGAGTTATTGAGAGAAAGATATATTATTCCTTTAGAGATTTATATATACTTCTAAAATTAGTATGCTTCATATTAGTTTTATCCTTTCCCTTCACTAATCGATTGGATCGAAAAGAAAAACACCATTCAATTACCATACTGATTCAAGGAATGAATCTCCTGAAACATATATGAGCATCATAGTTCTACTTATAGTTTTCCATTTGAATGAATCATATTTTCCATTCACCGATCATTCATCTTAAAATATATGTAAACACAAACAAGGAATGGGATCATAGACTAGCCAAGCATTGCCCTTCCTCAAAATTCCCCTTTCAAATATTTTCCACATTGTATTTCTAGCAGAACAAGGATAGTTTTCATTCATGGATTAGTAAAAAAAACATGAAATAATGACATGGCACAACAAGGAAACAAAACAATTATGAAACTAAAATGAAAGGCAATACAGGAAGGAATAAGATAAAAAAAATAAAAAGATTAGATAGAGATTCAAATGCAAGGGATATGCAATGAAAAAGTAAAGCTAAAATGTGACTAGACCTACTCAAAACCTAACCGGCTAAAAGGTCAGGGCTAGGTGAAGTGAAATTTCTGATGAAAACAAAAAATCTACTCCTGACCTGCAAGTAGAAATATGCAGACAATTAGTACCAATATGAAGAAATGTCTAAAAAAAGATATGATCGTGAATGTCTTGTACAAAAAATAAAAGGTATTTCCTACTAGCAGAAAGTTGTATGGTAAAAACTAAATTCAATGAATCTACAACCTTCCCCTTTTTATTAGAACCACAATCATGGGTGAAAACTCGAAGATGGGAAACACTTTTTGGCGTATGACCAAAATTTGGGTGAAATTATTAATTCCTCGTTCGATAAAATATTCAGCTCAATTTCTCGACCGATATTTTTTAGAACTCTCATCCAAGAGATTTTTAATGTTTCGCCCGAGAGTTAGATTGGACTTGGCCGGAGTTAAAATATTCTCGGACGAGAGTTAAGTATTTTCTCGTCCGAGAGTTTTATTGACATAAACTCTTAGTTTTGATGATTTATACAACTCTTGGAAAAGAGTTTTAAAACTCTAAGCCTAGAGTTGTTTTAACTCTCGTCCGAGAGTTTAGATTCTGTTATATAGTATATGTGCCTCTCCAATAAGATTAGAGTGAGAAAAAATAGAGTGACGTATCAATGAAAGAACAAAGTTATGTGCTTATCCACGATTTGTGAATGAAGATTCTTATCAGCCGAAACAAGATGACCTGAGCCTACCACAACAACATGAGTGAGATTCGAGTGGGAGTGGACATACCCAGTCAAATTTTTGGACACTTTCCAAACACTTGTTTCGGAAGCTATAAATTCTTCCAATCTCTCCCAATAGAGAACAGAAATCCACCCTTCGGTGGAGAAAAAACCATCCTAGAGGCTGAATTGGCCTTGATACAACAGAAATGGCCTCCGCGTACCAGGGTTTCCACCATCCACTTACTGCTATTCATCATGTCCTCACCCATTCTCTTTCCCACCACTCAGCGACAGTCCTCCCATTTGATATGGCCATCCACCTTCAGGGCTTCTTTGACAGCACTTTGATTGAGGAATATGTAGAGGAAATTTGATCTCTGTTTAGAAGCCGCAACGAGCCCTCTCTTGGAAGCCAAGACCGAATTCACACTGTTATACAAAGCGCAGGGAGTGAAGTGTCGACAGTTTGACAATAGTGAAGCACAGGGAGCTTGACCAGTCTAGTCAAACACATTAATTTAATAATAATGGCTTGTTTGTATTGATGGGTCGACTGTATGGGACAAATTATTAATATGGTTATGTTTAAAGTGGCTATTTCCTCTTCGATAAGATTAGAGTGAGAAAAACTAGAGCATCGTATCAATGCAAGAACAAAGAAAATACATAATTTTTAATTCATTTATCAATATTTTTGTGATATAAAGTCAAATATATTCATTTATCAATATTTTTGATATATAAAGTCAAATAATCCTCCATGTGAAGTAACACCCCAGAAACTCGTTTGGATTTAATTAATATATATAATGGAACTTCGTCAATATTTTGGTTTTCACGTTGGAATCGTAAGCATAGAAGTCAAAAGAGCATCATCGAATATTGATAAAAATAAAAAATCTCAGCACCTTGTAAAGAGAACAAAGTTAAAAATATATGCCTAGACTTTACCTGCACTTTTGGCTGGAATGTCCCTCGAAGGGAGGGTGGGTTATTAAATATTAATGCAAATAAAACACCTGGAAGCTTGGGAAAGAAAAATAAGAATTAAAAAAACACATATCGTGATATAAGAAGTGGCCGAGATGGACATGCTATTGATTTTATTTTATTTAGGATTTGGTTGGGTTTGGAGATAAAATGATATTATTCGTCATGTAATTTTCCAAAAGTAAGACCTGTGATGTGATTAATATTGAATATTGGCCATCATCACTCATGGCCTTGATAGTGACAGACTAGTGACTATGATATAATCATATTTGAAAAACATGTATTTATATTGATCATCTTCGTGGAGGTTCTTTTGCTCAAGCGAAGAATCGATTGGTGATGGTAATTCCATGGCATAGCCTCCCTCTTATGGCCTTCACCTCCCTCTCTATACTGTTGTTTCCTACACATATTGTGGATAATCATCAACCTACCACTTTTTTCTTCAATGGATTCAATGGAGCCAACTTGACCGTGGAGCTATAGGCTTTAGTCCTCCGCACCAAATTTTTTCTTTCCCTCACAAATCATTCAGGGTTTATACAAGGCCGAGAATTGTAAATAATTCTGGTGTAGATGAAAAGAAATGATATGGTTTCTCTGTTCAACACTAACTTCGCTTTCATCACTTTGCATCCTTCGTGTGACACATGTAGACATAAATTCGCATTCTTCATGTTGCCCCACATGTATTCCATGGGAGGTTAGTAAGCCCAGTACCTGGGTGTTCTTAACATCACTAGGAACAGACAATTATACAATCATTTATTCGCAGTGGAGTTTGATACCACCATGAGTTAGGCATCAAGAGTGGGAAGATCATACGTGCATGGATCGATTACAATGATATTCAAGACTATTAGGATATAGGACATGTGATTTTTTCACCTTGTAGTAACTATGATGTGATTAAAAAAAGTTACGAGGCACACACAGATTAATGAACATGAATCATGCTACAATATTTCTTTCACAAACATGTTCGCTTCAACAAGTATTGTTAACATATGGTGCATCGGGTGTATTTCTTGGAAATGAACTCTCGGTCGAGACTTTGTAAAACTTACAGACGAGAGTTTACCCCAATGGTTAAATTTAACCAGTGGTGGTTCAGAATCTCGGTTGAGAGTTTAACATTTCTCGCTCGAGAGTTTATTAAATGTATCACCCGAGAAATTAGCTATCCTGACAGTTCCTGGTCAATGAAAAATCCAGAAAATTCTGCAGTATTCAGGAACCTGCAGCTTTGGAGGGGAGGAACACCTACAAAAAAGGAATGCTATCTTTTGGACCTAGTATTATTACATCCATCTCTGAATCTATTTTCTATTTATGAAATATTTTTGGAGTTTCATTAAAAATTTCAATTTTTTATTAATTTTATACTAAACTATGTCACTGTGGAATATCATTGTTTTGAAAATTGTAGTGAATGAAAATTCAATAACTTTAAAATGGAAACACCAAAAAAATCATAAAAATCATATTTCGATTCCTCATGTCTTCTTCAAAAGGGTATTCTCATTTTTCTTATTGACGATTAGATTGAAAAGAAAATGTAGGGCTCATAAAATGTACTGAAACATCATCGTTTATTTGTCTTCATCCATTTAAAAAAATAATAAAAAATAGTGATTTAATCTAAAAATTACCGAAAAATAGTCATTAAAGTCGTGCAGTCTATGTAGCTTATGATGATATGGTTTATTTCCAAAAAATGAATAACCATCCCTAAAAAAATTTAGGGTTCAAAAAGTGACTAATTATGTTTGCCTGAAAATTTCAAGTATATGTAGTTAGTAAACAACAAATTTACCCCTCTATCTATCAATTTATTTATTTTTTTAAATATGAGTATGGACGTAAGACAAATATCTACAAATATTTTTTTTATGTCAAAGCATAATTTGCATGGAAAATGTGATTTTAGTGGAGTTGAAATTGAAAAAACATGCAAAATTACAATTTTCAACGTCAAAAAAGGAAAAAAAGTGTTTCCGAGCTTCATGTTTTCACCCAATTTGCTATAAAGGAAGGAAAACTACTCAGACACATGATTTCAAAGGAAGGAGTAGTCATTGACCCAAAAATAATCTTGACCATTGAGGTAATTAGTTTACTTAGAAATAAAAAGGAAATTCAAACTTTTCTAGGAAAGATTGTTTTGAGAATTTTCATACCAAATTATGCCGAAATAGTCAAGGATATTACTGATATGCTGAGGAAAGATTGTGAAGTCAAATGGAAAGTGGAGTCAACGTGTGGTTTTACATAGATCAAGAAAGCTATTTCTGAAGCCCTAATACTAGCTAATCTTGACTATTCAAAACCTTTTAGAATTTTCTCCTTTTCTTCTGATACTACCTTAGCTGTTGTCTTATTGCAACAAAATGATAATGAAGATGACCAACCTATTGCCTTTTTTAACAAAGTAATGAGAGATGTTTAGTTGAAATATGATATCATTGAATATCAAGCCTATGATGTTGTACAATCCTTAAAAGCCTTCAGAACCTATTTCCTTAATTATGTCATTACTTCCTATGTCCCGAATAATAATGTAAAGTGTGTCTAAACACAACCTGATACAGATGGTAGGAGAGAAAGATGGATTGCAAAAATACTAGAATTTGACTTAGATATCAAACCTACCAAATTGGTGAAAGCGCAAGGTTTAGACAAAATGTTGGTTGAATCAAATTGTAAATTTCTTGGTATCAACACTATCATGCAAGTTTTAGTAGAGAAGAATACACAAGAACCTTCTCAGAGTTCAAAAGAGAAGAACACATAAGAGCCTTCTCAGATTTCAGAAGTGAAGATTACACAAGAACCTTCTTCTACGAAAGATTCTTTTCCTCTTCCAATTCATATTGATGAAAATTTCCTACTATCTGAATGGTATGTTGATATTATACATTTTCTTTGTGACTTTGAGTATCCTCTTGGATTCACAAAGAATCAATGTATAACTCTTAGACTATATGTCAAACCAAATATAGTATCCATATCAACATGGGTGTTTTGATCTAATAAATTATTTGACCATTGAATTCTACTCAAAATAATTGATTAGGTTAGAACGAAAATTATTAGCTTCATAACATTCACAATAAATATTCGGTGTTGACAATTCAAAAAGGCACTTAAGAGATATGAATTATTTAGGCGACAGTGACCTTTATCTTTATAATCATAATGATAATCTTCATAGCTCTGCACATCAATGAAATATGTACATTCTTGGGTTCAATGAAAGAGGTTTACATGAATAAGCATTAACTAAAACAACATCCTCTATCTGATCATAAACCCAATCTTGAAATTTATAAAAATGTCTTGGAAAAAATGAAAATATTTCAAGAACTCATTTGCATCGGGTGAAACAATGTGGATAAAATAATTAGGCAAGAAATTCCATAGGAGACCTATCTAGGATTGTGGGAAACCGACATAACCATCAACAATATTTGAAGTGCCTCAACTCTTTGACACGTCTCAAAACTTTCCAATGTTGAATAATTATATTTTGAGAGATGATTTAGATCACAAATTGCATGCATACAACTAATATCAATTATTTCCACAAAATCATTATTGTCTAGATGGAAGCCATCTAGATCACTAATCTGATTATATTTTTCAATATGAAGAAACATATTACTCACATCCTAGGATTCTTCTTATTATGTATCCATGTATATATATATATATATATATATATATATATAAGAGAAATATCATCACAAACATGAGCTAAAGAATTATCCATATGCAAGACTGGAAATAAAAATGCAAGGAATGGATGGTATATGATTTCATTGATTTCTTCTTCATCATAGGTGACATCACTGCCATGTGCCGATCCAAAATAAAGGTCATCATATTGTATATTTCAAGATCATGGGAAATCTTCATCAAAAGTTAATTCATTATAAGTAGTAGGACACAAGTGATAGTAATATGAAGAAGAAGGTCATATAATAAGATATTCTTGAGAAACCATCAGATTGAGGAATTCATCAATGGGATCATGGTCATTAAAATTATGATTGTTGAAGGATTTCTCTTGGTCAAAAGCTTTGATTACATTTGACTAATTTCCGACATCGCAAGATTTTAGTTATCCTTATTAAAAATTAGAACTCTTTGAACTCTAGTTTTCATTCAACTCAACTAACCTACGTTTCAACGATTCCCTAAAATAACTCCAATATATATGTGTATCACTCTCATAATATAAGAGATAATTTATTATAATTCATTATAATTAAACATTGTTCCTTTTCTATAAAATTGAACAATTTTTCTTCCTTAAAACATAATTTTTTCCGATATTTTTTATGTCTATTAAGAGGAAAGATAAATCTAATAGACATAAATAATTTTTAACTTCCCTCGTTTGATCAAGTTAAAATTTATTAATTTTTTCTTCTGCAAATATATATATTTTAATTTCAAACTCATTATAGTATTAAATTTTTATTTTTATTTATGATAATTGTAACACTGTTTTATGTTATTATTAAATAAAAATAAATCAAAAATACAAAAAAAAATCATATTTTAAATTAATTTTAATTCAACTTCTTATTATAATTCATAATAATTCAAAGATTTCAAATAAACTTAGAATATTTTTGTTTCCTTAAAACATTTTTATGGTGATGGACATTTTCACAATTATTTTTTATGTTTACTAAGAAAAATAAAAAATCTAATAAACATAAATAATTTTTAGATTCATTCATTTTGATCAATTTAAAATTTAATAATTTTTGTTTGCAAATTTTATTTTTTTAATATTATAATTCTTATTTTTATTATGATAATAATTAGACTATTTTATATTATTGTTATATAAAAATAAAATTCATATTTTTAATTAATTTTGATTAAACTTCAACTTCATATAATATCTATTATCATCAAAATCTCATTTAAAAAATATCTTTATTCAATATTAAAATCAAATAGTGACATCTACATTCTTGTAATCTACTAGCTAGGACATATTTAGCTATCACTCTCTTAACATAAAACACACTTTCTTAGAAATAAAACAATGTTCCTTCCAAATATTCTCTAAAGAATTTGTTTCTTCAAAAGAATTTTATGTTAATGAAGACTTTTAAGACCACCTTTATATCAACTACAAATTATTTCAAAACTTCGAAAATATTTATCAAATTTTCAAAATATTCCAAATTCATAAATAACACAGTGGTCTTCTCAAATATTTGCTAAAAATTCTATTTCTTCAAAACAATTTTATAGAAATAGAAACTTTTAAGACCACTTTCTTCAAAAGAATTTTATACTAAAGATCACTTCCATATCAATTACAAATTATTTCAAAACTTCCAATATATTAATCAAATTTCCCTCATATTCCAAATTCAGATTTAATATAACCCTAGAGTATCCGATAACATTCGTAAACATTCACTTGAAACAAGTTTGCAAAACTCCATTTATATTTATCAAAATATTCCAAACTCTGATTTAGTAGGACCCCCACAGTGTCAGATGTCATTTATAAACGTTTAATTGGGACAAGTTTGCAGAAGAAGACAGAGTTTTCGCACACAAACGCGTGTCACTGAAAAGACATTAGGATCGAATATCATCCACTAACGATTAAATCAAGTTGCATGGCAATAGTGCGATAATTTAGATATTCCGTGGCACTGGTAGGTTAGAAACCGATGTAGATATTACGAAGTGGGACGCGTGTCACTGAAAAGACATTAGGATCGAATATCATCAACAAACGATTAAATCAAGTTCTATGGCAATAGTGCGATAATTTAGCTATTCCGTGGCACTGGTAGGTTAGAAACCGATGTAGATATTACGAAGGGGGCATAGACTGCCCAAAAAATAACTCCATTTTTATATTCTTCCACGACCCAGAAACTCAACGGTCTTCAAACTTCAAAGTTCCAAAGGCCTATGGGTTCCACGGCGATGTCAAGCTCCTCCTCCTGCGAAGCCGGAATGACCGCCAATTCTTCGTCAATGGACGGGATTTTTTCCAAGTTCAAGTACTGCACACTATCTGGTTTTGCAAACAGAGATTCCAAAACGCCGAGTCCTCCGATTTCTGCTGGGCGTCTTTCGACAACTCCATGTCAGATACAGAAGACGACTGCGAGGGATGTGAGGGCTCTTCTATACTAGTATTGTGCAGAGAAGGCGAAGTCCCAAGGATTTCGTTCAAGGCATACTTAGAAGCGGCAACCTTGATTTGCTGAGGGGAAAGAAAAAGGACCGACGGAATGGCGGGCACAGAATCCGGAAAGTTAAATTTAGCGTTGGGCCCTTTCAGGCAATACATTGTAGCGTCGAAGGCCCGGGCGGCCTGCTCGGCGGTTTTGTAGGAGCCAAGATAGATCTTGTCCCTGGATCTTGGTATCCGAATTTCCGATACCCACTTCCCCCATTCTCGCAGTCGGATTCCCTTAAATTGCCCGGATGTTTGTCCGTTAGGTTGAGCATGGCCATGGTTTTGTTCGGAATTCTTCCGACGGAGGTATCTCCATATTTGGCAACTCAGAAACCCTATATGGTAATTCAATGATGTATACGTATATCGCAATGCTATTACAAAGACTTGAGGCTGTGGACATTAGTGCGCTGAAATGAAATATCGTTCCCCCTCTCTATATATACACCAGTGTACGTAATCAGCAGAGTGAGGAAATGAAATTCTTCGTGTGCTTTCTGTGGGCTGCGCCCTCTCCGACCCGCATCATGTTTAATTGAGTCATAGACAGAAAATAATTGTGATTTACAAAATCTGGAATGTGATTTACGGGAAACCATCATGTTTCATATCAGTTCATGAAAGGAAGGTGAACTTCATTGAATTGTATACAGAAATAATTGTCATTTACGAAATCAGGAACGTGCCTCAAATTTGAACCGGAAATTGCTATCATTGACTCTTTAAAAACGTCGGGGAGTATGTGTCATCTACGTTGTCATACGTCAAAAATACCTTTCTGTTGAAATGTTACTTTCAACTGCCGTGTGCTCAGAGCCGCTTGCTATATTTGTTTGAAGGCCGCCTTCTAAATCTGGTGAACAGTCAAAGCTTTTTTTCGTTTTCGGCGCCGGTCCTGTATATTTGAAAACCGTCCTGTGTATTTTGAAAGAACAGAGCGTATACAAAAAAAAGAAAGCATTTTCATTTTATACACAGGAGTGTTACTTATGTATGCGCGGGAGCGTTTTTTTGTTTGAAGAACATGGTCCCACAGACCACGTGGCAAATCATGGCAAATCATGATTGAATCACATTTTTATTTGAGTTGGGCCAAAGTCCTCAATTTCGGACCCGAACATTTTATAAAGCGGATTGAATGAGGTTTTGCGTCACATTTTGCCACCGTACTCAAAACCCTCTGGCAGACCCGATTTGATTTATGAGGCGGATTTAATATTTGATCGCGCACACAAAAGCTGATGTCAGCAGACCAATTCTGTAACGCGATTTTTCATAATGATTTGGTTTAAACAGGTTTGAAGTCCGACAGATAAAAGGTTTGTTAAGTTTTATTAAGTGTTAATGTTATGTGTTAATTCATCGCGCGGTAAAGGTTTCTTAACCTTTGGACTCATGTAATGTTTTAATTATATATGCGCGAAGGTTTGTTTGTTATCGCGCTATTGATAGGTGGGCCCGAAACGGCAATATAAAGTCATAGGTTTATTTTATATAGTTTTTGTTTTTATTAAAAAAGTGTTGTGGCATATAAAGTTTAAAAAGCCTGAGAGGCAGTGTAGTGATGGTAATGTTTTTGTATTGCACAGTAGAGTGCGAAAAGGTAATTTTGTACACACAACAGTGTTGGTTTTGAAGTGAGAATTTTTGTAAAAGCACAACAGTGCATTGTTTTAGAATAGAACAGAGTGTTATTGTTTTTTAGCAGAGACAGGGTTTGTTGTATGCACTGTGTTTGAAGCAGTCAGATTTTGTAATCCCTCTGTTAGAGGAAGAACATTTGTAACTGTTTTTTTTAGTGAATGGAATAGAAAGTTTTTCAAGTGTGAATCTCTGTCTACGGCAAGCAAATTTTTAAATTTATCTGTGTTAAAGAGGAGAGTATTATTCTCTCTGTTTTTTGTTCTAGAATTCTCAAAAATTCCAACATGGTATCGGAGCTAGTCCAGGCTCTTTGAAGGTGTCAAAGAAGCCGAAGGAAGGATTTCTTGTTGCAGCAGCTTCACCAGCAGAGTCAAGAATCGGTCAAGAAGAATCCAAGGTATTTCTCAAGTCATATTTTTTGTGTTACTGTTGAAGACAGTCAGTTATTTTAAATACACAGTCAAGTGTTTTGAAGCATATTTCAGAGTGCAAGAATGGCTAGAGCCCGCACTAACATGAGTATTGGTAATACTCAACTCCCACAATTTAATGGGAAAAACTATGATTACTGGGCAATAACTATGAGAGCCATGTTTGCCTCCCAAGACCTATGGAAACTTGTTGAGGATGGTTTTGAAGAACCAGTGGATGAAAATGAGTTTAATGGATTAACTTAGGCAAAGAAAGACTTGTTGAAGAACAATAAGAAGAAGGACTCTGAAGCCCTCTACTATTTGTATCAAGCAGTGCAAGACAGTGTGTTTCCAAGGATATCAGCATCTAAGAGATCCAAAGAAGCATGGATAACTCTCAAGACAGCCTATCAAGGCATGGAGAAAGTGAAGACAACAAAACTACAATTGCTGAGGAGAGATTTTAAGACTCTCTGCATGAAAGAGTCAGATAACATTGATTCATTATTCACACGTGATTGGAATGGTCACACAGATAAGGTCTCATGGAGAGACTCTTGAATAAGAAAGGATTGTGGAGAAACTTTTGAGGAGTCTACCCTCAAGGTTTGATGTGATTGTCACCACCATAGAGGAGACAAAGGATCTCACAAACTTTTCAGTTGATGAGCTACATGCATCACTGATGACACATGAGCAGAGATTTGGTAGAAATGAAAACTCATCTCTGGAGCATGCCTTTAAGACCCAGATGTCCTATGGAAGAGGAAGAGGTCATGACAGAGGAAACAAGAGAGGAAGAGGCATAAGCCAAAACAGAGGTGGAAGAAACAGTCTAGCAAATTCTCAAGGAAGGGGCAGCAATCCAAATCAGAACCAAGGTCAAGGCAGCAGCCAACAAGGTGGATAACAACATGCTCATGGATAAAGGTATGATAAATCCAATGTCCAATGTCATTATTGTAAAAAATATGAGCATTGGGCAAATGAATGTAGGAATAAGCAGCATGATATGAGTAATAGAACTAGTGCAAATTTCACTAGAGAAATTATCGACCAAGATAAATTGTTTTTAGCTTGTAATATGGCTGAGGAAAAGAGTGAATATTTATGGTTTCTAGACTCTGGTTGTAGTAACCATATGACAGGAAACATAGCCATGTTTTCTATGTTAGATGAGAATGTGAAGTCACAAGTCATATTAGGGACAGATAGTAAAGTTTCTGTTATGGGAAAAGGAGATGTAAATTTCTTAACAAGGAAAGGAGAAAAGAAATCCATAGTAGATGTTTGTTATGTTCCTAGAATGAAATGTAACCTCTTAAGTATTGGACAACTTGTTCAAAAGGGGTACAATGTTTTCTTTGAAGATGAAGTATGCACCGTCATGGATAAACCACCCAGCAAACAATGTATTACTGAAGTGAAGATGACAAGGAATAGGATGTTCCCTCTCACGATGAGGGCAGATTTACAAAATGGAGAAGAAATAGCAGCAGTGTCACAACAGGCTCTCCAAAGCAAACCAAAAGATGGGAATTTGTTGTGGCACTTGAGATTTGGATATCTCAACTTTGGAGGTCTTAACTTGTTGAATAGAAAATGAATGGTAAGAGGTTTGCCATTGATAGAGAAACCAGACAGCCTTTGTGAAGGTTGTATCTTGGGTAAACAACACAGAGAGAGTTTTCTATCCGGGAAAAGCATAAGGGCAAAGGCACCCTTGGAAATTGTCCACTCATATTTATGTGGACCGATGCAAACTTCATTACTTACTAAGAGCCACTATATATTAACATTTATTGATGATCTTACTAGAAAAAATTCGGTTTACTTTTTGAAAAACATAAGTGAAGTGTTTGAAAGATTCTGTAATGTCAAAGCGCTTGTGGAGAACCAAAGTGGGCTGCATATCAAAGTCCTAAGGACTGATAGAGGAGGTGAATATATATCTAAAGAATTTCTATGTTTTTGTAGAGAAAATGGCAGTCATAAGCAGTTTACAGCAAGGTACACTTCGCAGCAAAATGGAGTTGTCGAAAGAAAGAATAGGACAATCATGGATATGGTAAGGAGTATGTTAAAGACAAAGCATTTTCCGAATGATTATTGGGATGAAGTTGTACATTGTGCAGCGTATATTTTAAATAGATGCCCTACATGAGAAGTCATGAAAAAAGTTCTAGAAGAAGCATGGACTGGGACAAAGCAAGGAGTCACCCACATGCAAGTTTTTGGTTGGGTGGCTTATGCACACATTCTAGATCAGCTAAGGAAGAAGTTGGACAGCAAGGGGGAGAAATGTATTTTTATTGGATACAGTGAGGAATCCAAATCTTACAGGTTGTACAATCCATCCACTAAGAAGTTTATTGTGAGCAGAAATGTTCAGTTTATTGAAGAGGAAGCTTGGGATGGAAGCATAGAGAAAACACTGAATGTTAAAAATTGTTTGTCTCATGATGAAGATGATGAAGAGATGGCTGAAATACATCCCTCAAATGCAGCACCAACACAAGGACAACAAGGAACACCCTTGAGGAGAAATGAAAGTGCTTCTCCAAGCACACCACAAGGAGAAAATTCGAGTGCTTCTTCAAGCACTCATACGCCAAATGAAAGAGGAACAAAGTTCACAAATTTAAATGACATTTATGAGCAAGAGGCAGAAAATGAAGGAATGAACTCTTTGTTTTCTTTATATTGTCATGTTTATGGCCCTATTCATTTTTAGGAAGCTATTAAATATAGGAAATGGATAAAAGCTATGGATGAGGAGATTAATGCCATAGAAAGAAACAAGACATGGGATTTGGTTGAACTCCCAAAAGGTAAAGATGTTATTGGAGTTAAATGGGTCTACAAGACCAAGAGTAATGCTGAAGGAAAAATTGAAAGACACAAGGCCAGACTTGCTGTCAAAGGGTATAAGCAGCAGCATGGGAGAGACTATGAGGAAACTTTTGCACCGATTGCTAGAATGGAAATCGTGAGAGCAGTGCTGTCCATAGCAGCACAAAACAAGTGGAAAGTTTACCAAATGGATGTGAAGTCAACATTCATGAATGGAGTGTTAATGGAAGAGGTTTACATTGAAAAACCTCTAGGCTATGAAAAGAAAGGCCAAGAGCACAAAGTGTGCAGATTGAAGAAAGCTCTTTATGGGCTGAAGCAAGCGCCAAGAGCATGGTACAATAGGATAGATTCCTATATACTATAAAATGGATTTGAAAAATGTGAGGGAGAACCCACCCTATACATTAAAGAAAAATATGGTAAGATGTTGATTGTAGTGTTATATGTTGATGATGTGATTTTCACAGGTAATGATGATTACCTTATTGAAAATTTTAAAACAGTCATGAAAGAATAATTTTAAATGATTGATATGGGTTTGCTGAAGTGTTGGAATAGAATTAGAAAAAAATGAAAATGGGATTTTTATCTCACAAGAAAAATATGTTAATGAAGTGTTGGAAAGATTTAATATGCAGGAGAGCAAAGCAGCAATAACACCCACAATGATGGGATTAAAACTCAACAGAGAGGACAACAACAAGGATTTTGATCCTAGTTTGTACAAGAGCATAGTTGGCAGCCTCATGTATTTGACTGCAACTAGGCCTGATATAATGCATGTTGTTAGTTTGATTTCCAGATTCATGGAGAGGCCAAATGAAGCACATTGGTAGGGAGCAAGAAGGATTCTGAGGTATGTTAAAGGTACTAAAAGGTTTGGTATTTTATATGCTGCTTCAGAAAGTTCAGATTTAATTGGATACACTGACAGTGATTGGTCTGGAAGTGTAGATGACCGAAAAAACACATCCAATTATGTTTTTCACATGGGTTCAGGAGCCATTTCATGGGCTTCTAAGAAACAGCCTATTGTAGCATTGTCTACAGTAGAGGTAGAGTATGTGGTAGCTACAGCAGCAGCGTGTCAAGCAGTGTGGATGAGGAGGTTGTTGAGAAGTTTATGCCAAGAGCAGGTAAAAGGAACACTGATTTATTGTGACAATAGCTCAGCTATTCCATTATCAAAGAATTATGCGTTTCACAAGAGAACGAAACACATTGACAAAAATTTTCACTACATCAAGGAGCTAGTGACCAATGGTGAAATTGTTTTAGAACACTGTAGAACTCAGGAGCAGTTTGCAGACATTCTGACAAAGCCATTGGGGCAGAAGAGTTTTGAGTTTTTAAGAAAATGTCTGGGTATGATTGATAACCCAACAGTTGAAATTAAGGGGGAGTGTTTAAATGTTACTTTCAATTGCCTTGTGCTCAGAGCTGCTTGCTATATTTGTTTGAAGGGCTCTGGCATAGAGCCGCCTTCTAAATCTCGTGAACAGTCAAAGCTTTCTTTCATTTTCGGCGCCGGTCCTGTATATTAGGAAACTGTCCTGTGTATTTTGAAAGAACAGAGAGTATACACAAAACAAAGCATTTTCATTTTATACATAGGAGTGTTACTTATGTATGTGTGGGACTAGTTTTTTGTTTGCAGAATGTGGTCCCACAAACCACGTGGTAGATCGTGATTGAATTGTGTTTTTATTTGAGTTGGGCCGAAGTCCTCAATTTCGGACCTGAACATTTTATAAAGCAGATTGAATGAGGTTTCGCATCACATTTTGTCACCGTACTCAAAACCCTCTGGTGGACCCGATATGATTTATGAGGCAGGTTTAATATTTGATTGCGCAGACAAAAGCTGATGTTAGCAGACCAATTTTGTAACGCGATTTTTCATTATGATTTGGTTTAAACAGGTTTGAAGTCCGACAGATAAAAGGTTTGTTAAGTTTTATTAAGTGTTAATGTTATGTGTTAATTCATCATGTGGTAAAGGTTTCTTAACCTCTGGACTCATGTAATGTTTTAATTATATATGCGCGAAGGTTTGTTTGTTATCGCACTATTGATAGGTGGGCCCGAAAGGGAAATATAAAGTCATAGGTTTATTTTATATAGTTTATGTTTTTATTAAAAAGGTGTCGTGGCATATAAAGTTTAAAAAGCCTGAGAGGCAGTGTAGTGATGGTAATGTTTTTGTACTGCACAACAGAGTGCGAAAATTTAATTTTTTATACACAGCAGTGTTGGTTTTGAAGTGACACAGAATTTTTGTAAAAGCATAGCAGTGCGTTGTTTTATAATAGAACATAGTGTTATTGTTTTTTAGCAGAGACAGAGTTTGTTGTGTGCAATGCGTTTGAAGCAGTCAGATTTTGTAATCCCTCTGTTAAAGGAAGAACATTTGTAACAATTTTTTTGAGTGAATGGAATAGAAAGTTTTTCAAGTGTGAATCTCTGTCTCCAGCAAGCAAATTTTTAAATTTCTCTGTGTTAAAGAGGAGAGTATTATTCTCTCTGTGTTTTGTTCTAGAATTCTCAGAAATTCCAACACTTTCATCATTGATGGTGTGTCCATTTCACTTTTTATGAAAAGTTATTTTTTAAAATTTATTGATTAATGGTTTTAGTTTACTTAACTAGAGCCGTAATGGGAAAATATAAAATTCTTAACCACTGCATTCTTAATTTATAAAATAAAATTCTTAACCACTGCATTTTTAATTTATAAATGGGTTTTGTTGGATTATGATACCTTAATATCACGATTTATCAATACTATTTACTTTTAAAAAAATTAAAAAAACTATAATTTATTCATATATTTATTTTTCATATAACACTTGTTTTATTAACCAATTTAAGTAAAAGAATATTTAAAATACTTACTTTGATGATAATTGTGAATTTTATATTTTTGATTACTACCCATAATATTTTATAATATTTTGTGGAGATAAAATCTCCACCATCCACCGAATAATTAAATTAAAATTTTATAAACTCAATTACAAAATAGATACACATATAAACATAACAAACACACCCATATAAATTAAATGGTTGGTAACCAAAGATAGATATCAATATATAACAAATTGAAAGGACATAAAACCATACAAAACAATGTGATCAAAATGATAAGGCAAATGAAATATAATATACTCCACGAAAAATCTTGTGGGAAAGACATGTGAACACGAGTCACATATACTGAAGCAAGGTTATAAATAAAATAAATAAGAATTTGGAAAAAAACACTTCCCAAAGTAGTTTTACAAATAATCCCAAAAATGTTTGTTAATGATTTCAAATATGGACATCTTGGAATATTGCCAAAAATGAATTGTGGGTTAAATGAAAGAAAAATCATAGTCCCATTAAGCCAATATCAATTGTACGTTGGGAATATGAATTGATTTTCTTGCCATATTGATTCTAATAACGTTGAAACGACAACTATTCAAAGAATGGAGAAGTAATTTGTGAGAATTTGTTGACAATGTTGGAAATTTTCCAACAAAGTGGATCTCCCTTGTATGAAGTCTCAATTATACCTCACATTGTTTGAATTAGGAACCCTATCTGGATAATAGTTCTCGCCACCATTATTATTAGGGATTTCCCTTGGGTGAAAATATCAACAAAAAAGGTTATGCCAACAATATTTGAAACAAGCAAGTATCTTTGAAAATTGCAATGTATATAAGGTTCTTTAAGGAAAGGGAAAATATTGTGAGCCTCTTGAAGAAAATTAATATTAATATCCTAAAAAGGACACACAAGCGTATGGAAAGAATCATTGATTAACATGCAAAGTAGTTCACAAAATAACAATGACCATAAAATCAAGTAACAATGCACATTTAACAAGATGCAAACCAAAGCCAACAAAGTAGTCCATTTTCATTACTATGTGTGAATATACACATACACCACAATCAATGAAATAATAGTCTTAAAATCATTCATGACATATGCATGAAAGTATGCCACCTCTGAGAGATTCATATATTAAGTGAAATTTCCAAGATACACGATAAAAATGATGCGACACTAGCCTCAATAGTGGAAGGACAAGTTACCACTTACTCCTCCAAAGAATGATCTTCTCTCCTATGTGAAACTAGATAAGCCAAGGTGAAAATTCCAAAGTACTTTTATTGAGCTATGAGGGTGTATTTATAGCAAATGAGGTGAATCTCCACATCCCATATGACTCTTGACCTCCCTGATGACTCTTGAGATTATACTATGAATTTTTGAATTCCTATGTGACCTTTCAGCTCCTACATGGCTCTAGAACTTTATAGTGACTTTTCACATTCCATATGTGACTCTTGGGCTTCCAAACATTTTAAATTATCTCATTTGTTAGAAATTACACAATTACATTACATAACTAATGTGGAAAATACACACATATGACTTTTGTGGTGACAATTTGAAAATCCATGACTTGGTGATGGTGACATATGACTTCATTGTATCAATTCCAATCTCTTCCCTTTTCTAATATGACTTTCACTCCTTCATGACCGATCTTTTCTTGTAATTCATCTTCACCTTCCAAAGGGTCTAGATAGGTTTCAGAACCTTCTAAGTTGACATGAGTTGGCATTTCCTTGTCTTGGTCGTAGATTCCTTTATGTCGTACATAGTATCATCATTGTGTGTTACCTTTGTGAATGTCCTTCTTGTAACCCTTCCTTGTTAACCTCCCTTTAGAATCACCGCGCCATGTTGAGATGATAACACCTGCAAATGAACTCCACTCATAATAGGACAACATCAGTTTGAGAGCCACCTATTCTACCTTTGCTTGCTAATGGAAGATGTTGACTATGATTGGACAATAGGAAAGAGTTTCTAGAGAGAGAGACTAGGAGTTTCATAGTTGGGCTTAGTGATCCAACACAACTGCAAATTTACACAATTCACGGACTTTTGGGTTATGGGTCCACAAAAATTTCCAAACACGGAGCGGATTGCAATATCCAGCAGCAAGGAAAATATCACAATATTAGCTCCCAAGTAATATCGCATATTGCAGAGTTAACATGCATCGCAGATCACATAAATTAACAAACTCCGCCGATCGCACATAACATATATCGCAATGTTTGCAATTATGCGATTTCGCAAATCGAAATGAATACCTTATCACATGCTGTAAGATTTATGATGTCACGTATCAAGGCTCCACTTATCATATGCGATATGCAATCACATCGTAACCTCTGATCTTTATTGAAATTCCACCACTTTAACTCATCTAGCTCATTGCGAATTGTGCTTCCTTTACCGATGTGCGATATTCCAAAGGGATTGCAATTTAATCTTGATTGTCCATCTCCCACTTTAGATCTATGATAAGATCTTTCCCGTCCAACTTCCACTGTGTTCCTGCAACACTATCTCAATCCCACTACATATCGATCACACTATCTATCGGTGGAATCATGTCTTCAATAAACTCATGTTCTGGAATACTTTGATTTACAACGAAGTTCATAGGAACTTCGTCACCATTCATATCCATATAGCCTATCAATTAACAAAAATGAAAAGAATATGTATACACGGTGATAAATCAATTTCAATAACACACATAGATACCACAAGATCCAGATTATTCCTGGATACATAAAAACACATGAATTTCGTTATTGTCTCAAGCTCGAATTACAGGCTAAGGCCACTATGGGCCTTAATCACAAATTTGCCTTGAGGTTACATTCACTATTACATTTGGCGGAAATTCCGACACTTGGTTCTGACGCTTTTGACCAAATGTCAGAAATTTCCCCAAATTTTTTCCATCCCGCCCGAAACCGTCGCTATATCGACGTTTATAGAAAAGTGTCGCAGTACCGACACTTAGAAAAGTGTCACAATTGTGACATTTGGAGGAATATATCGCAATTGCGACACTATGGCCCAAAGCATCACTATTGCGACGATTGCCTCCAAACGTCACAAGTGCGACACAATGTCTAAGTGTCGCAATTGCGACGTTTGGAGGCCTTTGTCGCAATAGCGACACCTTTTCCGCCGTCGGTATAACGACACTTATAAGCACGCTAAATAAAAATACAAACCTTATATGCGCGCTACATAAAAATGATTTTATTTTTTCGTATCCATCGTAATAGCTACATTAACGTCTGATATTACGCACGCATTCGCCCTCCTCTCTTGCAGAACAGCATTCGCCCTCAGCATTCGCCCTCAACTCTTGCAAAACAACATTTTCCCTTAGCATTCACCCTCAGTGTTTTCCCTCAGCTCTTGCAGAACAACATTCGCCCTCAGCTCTTGCAAAATGGTAAGTTCTTACTGCAGGCCCTTCCTCCTATAGTAGGGTTGACTCTATTTGGGTTTTTTTGGTCAATTCCATTGGATTGTGTTAGGCTGTAGGGTTCTCTAGATGTCAAGAATCAAGATTCAATACCCTATATTATCTTCATCACCCAATACAAGATTTAAATTTTTCCCAAAGAAACACTTATTAATTTGGCAGCCATTATTTCTCCCTGCTTTAAAAACCCTACATTTAAATGAAAAAAATCATTGCATTTCAACTACAAAAATCTATTAGTGTTCAAATGTACATGTGTGCTATATTAACATCTGATATCACAGGCACATTCGCCCTCCGCTCTTTCAAAACACCATTCACCCTCAGCTCTTGCATAACAGCATTCGCCCTCAACATTCGCCCTCAGCTCTTGCAGAACAGCATTCGCCCTCAGCATTCGCCCTCAGCTGTTGCAGAACAGCATTCACCCTCAGCTCTTGCAGAACAGCATTCGCCCTGCATTCGCCCTCAGCTCTTGCAGAACAACATTCACCCTCAGCTCTTGCAGAACAACATTCGCCCTCAGCTCTTGCAAAATGGTAAGTTCTTATTGCAGGCCCTTCCTCCTATAGAAGGGTTGACTCTATTTGGGTCTTTTTGGTCAATTCCATTAGATTGTGTTAGGCTGTAGGGTTCTCTCTAGATGTCAAGAATCCAGATTCAATACCCTCTATTATCTTCATCACCCAATACAAGATTTAAATTTTTCCCAAAGAAACGCTTATTAATTTTGCAGCCATTATTTCTCCCTGCTTTAAAAATCCTACATTTAAATGAAAACAAGCATTGCATTTCAACTACAAAAATCTATTAGTGTTCAAATGTACATGTGTGCATCACTTGTGTAGGGTATTCTTTTTCCGCTTTCACATTATCCAAGAATGTGTGCAGTATAGTTCATATTTTTTGTGATTTATATTACCTTGAAAAAGGAAAGGTAAAATATTTCCCATGGAAAAAGAAGGTTTTCCCTTTTTACTACTGGAAATGGTACAACAAAGTTCCATTTCTACCCAAAACTCCTATGAAACAGGAACCAAATAAAGGCCATGTCCTTAATGGACATCATTTGGCTTTGAAAATGGCCATTGCACCGTGTTGTTTCTTATATTACATCACGATAGTTTCTTAGGTCATTTCTTGTTTCTTGAGATGAAAAACAACCAAAGAAATTGTGAAGATCCTTTCGAGAAATAAATGACCATTTCTCAATCATATCTCAACTATTTTTTATTTTATTCAGTGGTTGCTTACTTTGAGAGAAATTTGACACTTTTATAAGGAATATAACATAAAAACACAAAATGGGAAGGAATTGATGAGGTAGATGACCTTTAGTTGTTTTCAATTAAGAGTTGATAATACACGATGCATGTTCTATACTACAAACTAGATTCCTTCCTGGAGTTAGGAAACATAGTATTGAATCAAAGTTGTAGTTTCTAACTTCTTGTATTGGTTCATCAATCGTGAAATTCAGACATTGCATGTCTTCATTGCTTCATGTTTGAATAATTTGCATCATATCGTACAATAGGAAATTAGGAATTATTATTATTATTACTTTATGGATCTCTTAAGTTACTTTTAAGTTTGCATGGTTTAGTGTGAAATCATTCTAGTGTGCCCCTAGGCCCAGGTGAAGGAATGCCAAGGACTGAGAACCCTAGTTTTTAAATGGTATTGTTTCTTATACCCAAAAACCCCTCAACATCACTTCTTATTAGTTCTTAACAATAGTGTTGTAAACAATTTGAGAATTGATATAGCAAAATCTCGCACTTCTCAAGATAAAGTCCTAAAGCTAAAGTGTCATACCATGTGTAATTCAATAGCCCCATTGTCACCTCACCAACCTCTTTTCACTTCGGGCTAGCTCTCCTCCAACTCAAGGGGGGTTCTCCCTAGTAGATGTTAGGGATCTAATGGCCCAACCAAACCAAGTCAAGAGCCCCCTAACTCTCTATGTTTACTATTATCAATCAAAATATTGAACAATAGGGTCAGACATGCATCCTGAAGATAAAATTTCCAGGGTATTTTTGGGTAATTTCAAAGGGAAAGTCCCCAAACACATATAATCAAGGAATTATAACGTGATTTAAAACATTAAATATCAAAAAAATCGTTTAAAGGATATTGAAAGGAAAAAGGTGATGGAAGATAGAAAGTGCCTTACTTAAATTCTCTAAGGATTTTTCAATAGTTTCTCCAAAAGCTTCACTTCAAGGCCCTTCAAGATCGTCTCCAACAATGCTATACCATCAGCTTCAACAATGTTGCTCCAAAAATGTCCTCGAGGTCTTCACAACAAGTTTACTAGAAGTTGCTCCAACAATATATTCAATAAGGTCTTCATTGTCAACTCGTCTCTTGTTTGGGTGCCTTAATGTGCAATGACATGTTTACAGGACTGAATTCAATGCAAGGCATATTTGAAACTCTAACTCTGTCTTCCGGTGTCTTATTAGAAATTATTTCAGTTTTCATTTTGTGTTTTCAAGTTAGATATTGTTTTCAAGTTTTTACATTTATAATTTTATTGCAATGTGGCAGACTGATCAGAGCAGTGCAGGAACAACCCCGAGACAGGATGATCGCGGAAAGAGGCCAGCGGAAGAACATGTAAAGTGCCAGCATTGCTCTATCTTTAGGTATTTTAGTTGTTTACATAATTGAAATAATATTAATTTTGTTCAAATATGCAGACACCTAGCCATGGTACGCCTGATGATTCCCTCTTTGAGGAAGAGCTTTCTTCATCCCTATCTCCAGTGTTCTTGTTGCGAAAAAAGGCATAAGATGCAAGTTCGGAATTTAATACTTTGATAGACGCACCTCAAACACCTAAAACAGAAGAGAGGATAAAACAACTTATGAGCCAGCTAGAAACATATCAGGTAATAATAAAAAGTCAAAAGGATATTTTTTTTGTTCTGCATGAGATGAATTGTGATAGTTTGATTTTTGATTTTTACATTGACTAAACTAACAAAAATTTCTTTTGTATGTAGCTTTTTCTGGCACTTGCTGAATCCGGTGTTGGTTGTAGTGGGACACAAGGGAAAGAGATTTCCCAACAACCCTCTCGTACACCTTCTACTCCTTTAGTTTCCAGCCAAGAAACACACCCTGCCCAAGCAGACACCCATCCAACCGCTGAACGTGTTGGCAATGATGAGGCTGATATGGCCAACTATATTATTGCGTTTCCTGGAGCTACACGTGTCAGCTCCACAGGGACCATTAATGGCACGTTGTTGGTGAACAATGAAGGTATCCCTATAAAGCATGTATAACTCCCAGGTAAATTTTAATATTTTAACTATTTCATGTACTTTATCTAAAACATATTTATCATGATTTTTATTTTTAAATTAATGATAATATATTTTTTTTTTCTGTGTAGGAAAGAATGAGTTCTACAGGTATCTGGAGAGCCATGCGTTGGTAATTTTTGGCCCAACCATACGCACATGGTGGAATTCCCAGAGTTCCAACCTGAAAAAAGAACTTCTAGATTATCTAGAAGCCCTTTTTGGGGTCGGCACATTTGACAGAACAACAGTGGTTCGGGTAGCCGGCAAATATTTGAAATATACCAGGGACACCTATAGGACGCAATTGAAATTTAACCGTAGATATGAGCATCCTCTCACAGTTCTAGAGAGTGAGTGGAGAGCACTCATCCATGACGGAAAAGAGAAAAGGGCAAAGAAAGAAGGAAAAATGCCAACTGGACCCGCAAGGTAAATTACAACTTTAATTCAATAGCTTTAATTTTCTCCATGTCTAAAATAAAAGTGTGCTACGTCATATCTGACTTCAATATTTTGATGCTAGGTTGCCTGACACCTCAAAGGCAACCAAAGCTAGGATTGAAAAAAAGGGCCATCACAAGCTAGGCCAGGGCGGCTACTTGAAATTAGCTGCAATAATTGTAATTAAGTAGCTAAACATCTTATAATTAATTGTATCGCCTTCCAACGTTTTTGTAATCCTATCAAATATGATTAAAAATACACAATCATATGTAATGTAGGGTGATGACTTTGGAACAGAAACTAAAGAGGAAGATAAAAATATCGCTTTCCATTTCGGCTATCAAGCCGTAGTTGAACGTCGCAGAAGCTTGGGGCAGGTCCCAAGATCTAGAATGCCTGATAAGGTAAAAAATTAACCTTTCAATATGTTTGTTTTCGTCCATAAATTTAATGTCTAACAACTTTGTTTAAATCAGGGGAGCAACACTACCGACGAGGAAAATAACCCAGTTTTAGAGCCAGATGTAGATGATCCTCACGTGCAACCTGATCATTGTAGTGGGGACCAGGCCGACAATGCTACTATCGGTGAGGGCCGTGACGGTAATTAATTTCCACTTATAATTTTTTCTAATTATACCTTGATGGTTGTCCTTATAACATTTTTTGTTTAAATGACAGAGAATGTTTCCCTTGAGGATCTTACCACCAGAGAGGAAGACAGGGCAACAATCCCAACGGCGACAACTGGTGCACCAGGTAAATAATCTCATTGCAATTTTTTTTTATTAATATTACCGAACTAGTTCAATGATATTTAAAAACTGACAATTAAAATTTAATATTATCTGTTTTTGTAGGCGATGCCCCATCACTGGATGAGACCGGACATCGTGACTACGCAACTAGGTCAGCGGCGACAACTGGTGCACCAGGTAAATAATCTCATTGCAATTTTTTTTATTAATATTACCGAACTAGTTCAATGATATTTAAAAACTGACAATTAAAATTTAATATTATCTGTTTTTGTAGGCGATGCCCCGTCACTGGATGAGATCAGACATCGTGACTATGCAACTAGGTCAGCGGCGACAACTGGTGCACCAGGTAAATAATCTCATTGCAATTTTTTTTATTAATATTACCGAACTAGTTCAATGATATTTAAAAACTGACAATTAAAATTTAATATTATCTGTTTTTGTAGGTGATGCCCCGTCACTGGATGAGCCCAGACATCGTGAATACGCAACTAGGTCAGCAGTCCGGGTTGAAAGGCACGAAACGGGAGCAGAGCACGATGATATTGATGATGTAATTAGGAGCTTTAAAAATAGGAAGAAGAAAAAGAAAATTTGACAATGTAAAATATTGTATTATTATAAGACAAACGTTACCATACTTGGAACGTTTTTTGCGTTATATAAAAACTCATTTATCATACTATTTTTATGTCAAGCATTAATTGCAATGTTTCCTTGCATACTTTTTGTTGAATTGTTTTTTTATTAGTTATTGAATATTTTTTTTTATGCTCATGAAAGTAAAAAATGAAATATAGATTGGGTATTGGGGAATTGAGAGTGATGTGAGGCGGGGGGGGAGGGGCCATAAGAACTTCCACCTTCACGTGGTTGGCCCTGTTTAGTAGAGAATAATTTATTGGAGCGATTTAATCTTGGAGCAAACCTCCCTTGATCCAGCGTAGCAACAAAAAAGTCACTGTTGACTTAGTTGCTACTCTTTCAGATCGTGGGAGGCTTGTTCCAAGTTCATGCGACTCAATAAATTGTTCTTGAAACGAAGAGGAGCTTATTGAGGTATGTTTTGACATTTTCAACATATGTTCTAACATTATCATAAGAATGCATCTTAGAGTAAAAAATACTACATCAATTACTTGTATTTATTGTATAGATAATGATGGATTTTTATTGACTTGGAAGTGCAGGTACAAATCCTCTTGCATCATGAGCAATAAAACTTGTCAACCAGGGTCATGTCCATGATATTTTTTCTTGTGCGCTTGACCAGGTTCGTGTTGGGAAAAATACTGAGAGGGGGGGGTGAATCGATATTTAGGGATGAAAAATTATTCTTTTCTTTCTCTCAAAACCATAGGTTATATTATTGCCTTCAACATGTATGTCCAGATATCTTATTATGTTTTTACTTAGAGCATTGCATTATTCATTCTTCATATGAACAGTAAGCATAATAGAACATACCATCAAATATAAACAACACGTATAAACACCAGGATTTAAGGTGGAAACCCAATTTGGGAGAAAACCACCGCTGCTGCAATCTCAGTCTTCAATATTTATTATAGAGAAAAATTATTACAATATGTGCTGGTGCAGACTTGTACCAGCATGCAGGCACCCACCTGCAGAAGGCTGCAATCTTTTCTCGTTTACCAGCCTCTCCTGGAAGGGAGCTACTACCCCCTGCTCTCGTTTACCAGCTGCCACTGGAAGGGAGCTACAACCCCCTTATTGAAGGCTATAACCATCAGATTTACTGTAGACCACGTTTCATCAATTTTCACACTGGGTCAAGCAGCTTCAACACAACCCTTTATTCAATCATCAACAATCATATTTTGCTCAAAGCTTCATAACAGAACAGTGAGACCACCGAAATTATATGTGTTCTTCAGCAGACATGTGCCATCTCTTCATCGTTTCTTCTATTGAATAACTCAAGACTCATCACCATGAAATCAATATATCTCGATGGGTGCATCATAGACTCAAGATCATCAAATAAGCACGTCGTCTATTCATGCAGATATTCCTTCGAGGAATTCTTCTTTTTCAACCCTCGCGCATGCACACACACCTCCTTCATAATTCTCATCACCTTATATAGTTTTCACCTTCATTAAAACCTTGGGTCAGAACCATTTAATCGCTAATGGTATTCGTGGATGGTATTCCTTTTAGTTTATCCCAAGGGGCTCTTTGATTTCTTTTTAATTTATTTATCAATTTCAAAGAAATTGACAAATAAATATATTTACACTTTTTGAATTCCCCAGCTTTCTAACTAATGTTTAACCCTTCGGGATTTTCAATGCTTTTTAAATAAATTAACCTTTGACCCCGGGGGCCCACAAATATAGTCAAGTCCGCTTTCCAGATCGACGGTGGATATCGCTTTTCACCATAATAAATATTTAATTTAAGCCATCTTGGTTGAGCCCGCAAACATTAAAGTGAAAAGGACTAATAATTCAAACTGGACCCACATATATGAACAACGACCCAATCACATTTCCGCTTGTACAGTGGTTAACCTTCGAGCCTTTTCATTATCGTCTATGCTTCTTCATCAAGCAATCGCTGTCCGATGGCTTCCCTCTAGATCAACGGCGCACAACAATATTGCTGACCATCCTGGGTCGATCGTTACATGCGATGGCACGCAGTGAAGGCGGTTTTGCAGGGACATGTGTCAACACTTCTATGGAATCGCCCCCCATCCAGGAAATATCACCTATCGTCGAAAGGTGGTGCGATGAAACCCGGAAACCACCTTTATTATTCACTTGCATTTTTTAAACAGTGATCAACCAATCAATCAAACTCCTGCTTCGTACTCCAAGTTTCGCTTATCTACTCAATTACTCTTCGCCATCTCTAAAGCATAATGTTGTTTTTAAGTATTCCTCCTCAGGTTATATATATAATGTGCCCTGTTCATACAGAACCCATCCGTGGCTCACTGTGCCATCAACCCGATATCGTATATAACTTCACGAATCTCCTCCTTCCACAGAGTCTAGATGTTCTGAGCAACACACTCACGCTTTTCACAATTCAAGCTATCTATACAGGCATATTCCCAACTGCCAGTAATCACATGATTTCACAAATGTCCACAGGGACTCAATTATTCTGCTGAATATACAAGTCATGGAGAGTTTAGAACCAATCCCTCATCACCATATCCGAATGAATAAGCTTTTTACTTATTCTTCTCAATTTTCCAGTTTTTCTATTCCTCTGTCTCTGGACAACTCCGCTTCACTTCAGTGCTATATTTAGATGCCAATTCATTTTCCATCAATGACAATATTTCCAACAATCTCCCCCTTTGGCATTGATGGCAATACTCGTCCTCTGAAAATCTTATAGAAACCATTTGTTACTTTTCCTCCCCCTTTGACATTAATGGCAAAGGGTTGACAATACCATGCTCCCCCGAGATCATGCTGTATAAAATAACAAGATGACTTATACATGCCAAAAAACGCATCCTTTTCATATGACCAATGCTCCCCCTTAGCCTGTTCATTCAGTGATTCCTTACAACCAATTTAATCTTTTGAATTTAAGTAGACCTGATGCCCTGCATGGCAAGGACTACTCCTAGTTTCTGTCTGAGATATTCGAACGCTTCCCTGGGTAGATGTTTGGTAAATATATCAGCAACTTGTTCTTTGGAGGAAACATACTCCAATTTCATCTTTTGTTCAAGCACTTGTTCACGTAAGAAGTGATATTTGATGGGAATGTGCTTGGTCTTGGAATGCATAACATGATTCTTTGAGATACTGATAGCACTTGTATTATCACACATAATGGAGATAGGAGGTGAACATTTGATTTGGAAGTCTTGTAGGGTTTGCATCATCCAGAGAAGTTGAGTGCAACATGATGCAGTAGCCACATATTCTACTTCTGCTGTTGATAAGGCAATGGAGCTTTTCTTTTTGCTGAACCAAGATACTAACCGGGGCCCCATATAGAATGCACCACCACTAGTGCTTTTCCGATCATCAACACTTCCAACCCAATATGCATCAGTGTATGCATGAAGAGTAAGATCAACATTCTTTGGATACCATAGTCCAAAATCTTGTGTTCCTTGTAGATATTTGAATATTATTTTCACAGCCTGAAGGTGAGACTCTTTTGGATTGGCTTGAAATCGTCCAACGGTCCCAACTGCATGCATAATGTCTGGTCTTGTCCCAGTGAGATAAAGTAGACTTCCTATCATAGATCTATATTCTGGTTGATTCACCATGGGGGAATCATCATTAGAACTGAGATTACATCCAGTTATCATTGGTGTACTTACAAGTTTGCAATCTTCCATGCCATACTTCTTCAGGATTTTCTTGAGATATTTTTCTTGTGATAAGAAAATGCCATTTGTTGCTTGTTGCACTTGCAAGCCAAGAAAGAATGTTAGCTCCCCCAGTAAAGACATTTCAAATTCTTGCTGCATATGGCTAGAATTTTGGCCTATGTCTCTATCTTCATTACTTCCAAAATGATATCATCGGCCTTATACTGCCTGATAAATAAGTAAGTATTCTCAGTTTTGTATAAAGTTTTATCATAGGCCCTTTTGAAAATCCCTTGTTGATATGAATATATTTGTGAGACGATAGTGCCATGCCCTTGGAGCTTGTTTGAGACCATATAGAACCTTTTTAAGTCTACAAACAAGTTTTTCATCATTTCCCAAAATGAATCCTTCTAGTTGTTCTATATAAACTTCTTCTTCTAGGTCATCATTGAGAAAAGCATATTTAACATCCATTTGATAAAATTTGATTTGTTGGAAGCTTGAAAAATCAAGAAACATTCTTATGGCTTCAAGTCTAGCTACAGGAGAAAAAAAAATTTTAAAGTCTATACCTTCTTGTTGAGCATACCCCTTGCAAACAAGTCTAGATTTATTTCTTATAACATCCCCATTCTCATTTAACTTATTTTTGAATATCCATTTAGTTCCAATGACATTTTTGTCATGAGGTCTTGGCACCAATTCCCAAGTGTGATTCTTTTCAATTTGATCAAGCTCTTCATTCATGGCTTGAATCTAGCATTCATCTTTGCGGTTAGCTTGGCCCATTCATTGACATTAAATGGTAGACCAAATGCTGGAATTTCTATAAGATCCCACAAGAGTCCTTCTTGTTTGTACACCTGATACCTTTTCTCCCAAAATTTGAGATTCTGGATGATTCTTTTGAACATATCTAGATGGAGCCTTTTCAGAAAAATCATCTTCAAGTTCTTCATTGGGTTCACTGTTTGTATCATTATTATTTGATGTAGAAGGATATATGTCATCATCATCGTCTTCATTTTTTGTTTGTTTTTATTCTTTTGGAGCTGCTGGAGACTCATCAATAACAACATCTATACATTCAACAATCTTTCGAAGTCTTTTATTGTAACATTTATATTCCCTACTCCTAGAGGAGTAACCAAGAAATATTCCTTCATATGCTCTGGGTTCAAAGTTGCCAAGTTTTTCATCATTATTCTTGATAAAACATTTGCTTCCAAAAATTATAAAATGCTTTATAGTGGGCGAATTACCATACTAGAGTTCATATGGAGGTCTATCACTATTTACACTAACATGTGCCTTGTTAAGAATGTTCTTCTTGTGTCTTCCTTCTCCCAAATAATATGAATTATTCGTCCGATCTAAGCATAGCTCTAGCCGGCCATTTGTTGAATTGACCCTCTTCATTCTTTTTTTGCAACACCGATACATTGTGGAGTGCCGGCTACGGATAGCAGGCTGTCTTTTATCATAGTGTAGTTCACGGGAATTCAAGAAATTCATTGGATGTATATTCTCCTCCTCGATCAGATCTAAGACACTTGATTTTTAAATCTAATTCATTTTCAACTAGTGCTTTGAAGATCTGAAATTTCTCAAATGCTTCATCTTTGTGTTTAAGCAACCCAATCCAACACATTCTAGAGAAATCATCAATAAATAAGATATAGTATTGTTCACCACGTGGTGACTTTTTCTTCACAGGTCCACATATGTCGGTATGAATGAGTTCAAGAGGCTTACTTGATGATCCTTCCTTGGCATTAAATTATACTCTGGTTTTCTTACCGAATTGGAAAGATTTGCATATGATATTTTCAGGTAGAGTAATATTGGGAAGATCACGAATAGCTTTAAGTCTGCTTGATTTGTTGGTTTGAGAGAAGCTCGGATGCTAATCTTCTACTTGCAGCCAATTTTCTGAAGATTTATTCAAATAACATTGTTCTTTGGGGTTCTTCAATATATACAGGTTGTTTGGAGTTCTTTTTCCTTTTATAATTGCTTTACCTGTGTCAAGATCACATACCACACATTCTTTTGAACTAAAGACAACTTCAGTTCCTTGATCACAAATTTGGCTTACACTTAACAAATTATGTTTTAATCCATCCACATACATGACTTCATTAGCTTTCACCTTTTCTTTTAGAAATACAGACCCTTTTCCCTTAATGACTGCAGGAGTATCATTCCCAAACATAACATTATTTTCCTTTTCTAGAGCACTATATGCAAGAAGTTTGTCTTTATCACTTGTCATGTGTCTTGAGCATCCACTATCAATGTACCATTGGTTTTCTTCATCTTCTACAAATGACACTATGCCACAATTTTCAACCTGTAATTCCTTCTTTTTCCATATATTGGAGTTTGAAGGAACATGTTCTTTTGGCTAAACTTTGCTCCTGCATTTAGATTGTTCATGGCCAAAGTTATTGCAATAAGTGCATTCAACTTCATTTTGAAGAGGAGAGAAGTTGTTATAAGTATTCTTCTTTGCTTCAATATCATTCCTTTTCTTTCTTGCTTCTCTTGTCATGATAGTTTTATATGCTACACATTGAACAGCTTTATGACCAAAATTGTGACATGAGAAACATTGTCCATTGAAGAAGAAATTTCTACGATCATAAGATCTTCTATATGATTTTACCTGTTGATTGGTGTTTCTTTGAAAAACATTCCTGTTAGTGTTCCTTGAATTGAGATGATCATGCTTTACCTGTAAAGATTCTTTATTTTCTTGCTGAGTGGCAGCATGTTGTAAACCATCTGTTACTGCTTTTAGATAATTTGGTGCTGAAGCTTGAGAAGATTCTCTGATATATCCAAGACCTGTCTTTATAAGAGGAGAATGTTGTAACTTGATAATCTCATCTAAGGTTTCAGACCCTTTAGCGAATCTAAGATTCAGAGTCTTTACTTTCTCAAGTTCTTTTCTTAGATCTACTACTTCCCATTCTAATTTCTCATTATGTTTCTCTTTATCTTCAAGCTGATTTTTCAGAGTTTCTATGGTTATTTTGCTCTCTTCTAGGCAAATTTTGAGTTTATTGTTTTCATCAAGAAAATCACTGTCTTGTAGAGCATCCACAAAAGTATCCTTTTCTTCGCTAGATTCCTTTTCAAATTCCATGAGAATTCTAAGATCTTGTTCACATTCTTCCTCACTATCAGATAACCCATCACTGTCTTCCTGAGTATAGTAACTCTTTTTAGTGTTAAAACGATTCTTATTCCTTCTTTCTACTTCCTTCCCCTTTTTATGTGTTTCTTTATAAGGACACTTAGCAGCATAATGACCAACTCTTCCACAATCAAAACATTTGAAAGGAAGCTTACCTCTTAACCGTCCTGTGTTAAGTTGAAGTTTCTTCACAAAGTTTATCTCATCTTCTTCTGAGATATATCCTGATCCTTCCAGTCTTTGTAATTCCTTCCCTTTTGTAGAAGTTCTAAAGACTGATTCTTTGACTTTAGATGGTCCTCCTCTTCTCATTTCATATGCAGTTAGTATGCCATGAAGTTGCACCACAGTAAGGTTTTGAAGATCCTACTTTTCTTCAAGAGCATAAACTTTTGACTCAAATTTAGTTGTTAGTGACCTTAAGACTTTCTCAACCAAAGTAGATTCAGTTATTGTTTCTCCCAGATTTCTCATATGATTTACAATATCATGAAGACGTAAAAAGAAATTTGCAATGTTCTCCTCATTATTCATTTTTAGATTCTCATATTGAATTATGAGAGTTTGGAGTTTAGCACTTTTTACCTTTGCATCACCTTCATAACTTAGAATGATTTTGTCCCATATTGTCTTTGCAGTATTCAGCTGCATGACTTTGAAAAATTCCGATTCAGTTAGACTTCCCAATAGAGCATTGACTACCTTTGCATTTGTTTCATAATTCTTTCTTTTCGTTGGATCTGTTGGTACTGCAGCTGGATATTGATAACCTTGTTCAAAAATTGCCCATACCTCTGCTCCCAGAGACTGGAGATAGGATCTCATCCTTGGTTTCCAGAAGATCAAATTGTTTCCGTTAAAGAGCAGAGGCCTGATAGATGCTATTCCATATTGATTTATCATCTTGCTTGTTCTTCCTTCTAGCGGCTAAGCTTTTCAGAAGGACTTGCTCTGATACCAATTGTTGGGAAAAATATGGAGAGGGGGGGGGGTGAATCAGTATTTAGGGATGAACAATTATTCTTTTCTTTCTCTCAAAACCATAGGTTATATTATTGCCTTCAACATGTATGTCCAGATATCTTATTATGTTTTTACTTAGAGCATTGCATTATTCATTCTTTAGATGAACAGTAAGCATAACAGAACAAACCATCAAATATAAACAACACGTATAAACACCAGGATTTAAGGTGGAAACCGAATTTTGGAGAAAACCACCGCTGCTGCAATCTCAGTCTTCAATATTTATTATAGAGAAAACTTCTTACAATATGTGCTGGTGCAGACTTGTACCATCATGCAGGCACCCACCTGCAGAAGGCTGCAATCTTCTCTCGTTTGCCAGCCTCTCTTGGAAGGGAGCTACTACCCCCTGCTCTCGTTTACCAGTTGCCACTAGAAGGGAGCTACAACCCCCTTACTGAAGGCTATAACCCTCAGATTTACTACAGACGACGTTTCATCAATTTTCACACTAGGTCAAGCAGCTTCAACACAACCCTTTATTCAATCATCAACAATCATATTTTGCTCAAAGCTTCATAGCAGAACAGTGAGACCACCGAAATTATATGTGTTCTTCAACAGACATGTGCCAGCTCTTCATCGTTTCTTCTATTGAATAACTCAAGACTCATCACCATGAAATCAATATATCTCGATGGGTGCATCATAGACTCAGAATCATCAAATAAGCACGTTGTCTGTTCATGCAGATATTCCTTCGAGGAATTCTTATTTTTCAACCCTCGCGCACGCACACACGCCTCCTTCATAATTATCATCACCTTATATAGTTTTCACCTTCATTAAAACCTTGGGTCAAAACCATTTAATCGCTAATGGTATTCGTGGACGGTATTCCTTTTAGTTTATCCCAAGGGGCTCTTTGATTTCTTTTTAATTTATTTATCAATTTAAAAGAAATTGAAAAATAAATATATTTGCACTTGTTGAATTCCCCAGCCTTCTAACTAATGTTTAACCCTTCGGGATTTTCAACGCTTTTTAAATAAATTAACCTTTGACCTCGGGGCCCCACAAATATAGTCAAGTCCGCTTTCTAGATCGACGGTGTATATTGCTTTTCACCATAATAAATATTTAATTTAAGCCATCTTGGTTGAGCCCGCAAACATTAAAGTGAAAAGGACTAATAATTCAAACTGGACCCACATATATGAACAACGACCCAATCACATTTCCGCTCGTACATTCGTTAACCTTCGAGCCTTTTCATTATCGTTCGTGCTTCTTCATCAAGCAATCGTCGTCCGATGGCTTCCCTCCAGATCAACGGCGCACAACAATATCGCTGACCATCCTGGGTCGATCATTAACATGTGATGGCGCGCAGTGAAGGCGGTTTTGCAGGGACGCATGTCAACACTTCTATGGAATCGCTCCCCATCCAGGAAATACCACCTATCGTCGAAAGGTGGTGCGATGAAACTTGGAAACCACCTTTACTATTCACTCGCAGTTTTTAAACAGTGATCAACCAATCAATCAAACTCCTGCTTCGTACTCCAAGTTCCGCTTATCTACTCAATTATTTTGCGCCATCTCTAAAGCATAATGTTGTTTTTAAGTATTCCTCCTCAGGTTATATATATAATGTGCCCTGTTCATACAGAACCCGTCCATGGCTCACTGTGTCGTCAATCTGATATCGTATATAACTTCACAAATATCCTCCTTCCACAGAGTCTAGATGTTCTGAGCAACACACTCACGCTTTTCACAATTCAAGCTGTCTATACAGGCATATTCCCAACTACCAGTAATCACATGATTTCACAAATGTCCACAAGGACTCAATTATTCTACTAAATATATAAGTCATGGAGAGTTTAGAACCAATTCCTCATCACCATATCCGAATGAATAAGAGTTTCACTTATTCTTCTCAATTTGCCAGGTTTTCTATTCCTCTGTCTCTGGACAACTCTACTTCACTTCACTACTATATTTAGATGCCAATTCCTTTGCCATCAATGAAAATATTTCCAACAGTTTGTAATGTCACATTTTTTAAGTTCCTTTACATTTCATAATTAAATATTAAGCTTGTTCATGATTATTATCTAGGTTTTTTGTATGTGTTTTTTCATCTATTTGATTGTAAGAAACACTGCATGTTTCCTGTTGTTCACTATGATTTCTCCCATTACCACTCCTAGGTGAATCTGACTTTATTGTTACATAGGTTACTTTATTGTTACTATGATTTCTCCATTTACGATCTCATAGGTTACATCATGTAAAGTTGTCAATCTCAGGTTGGTGATGAGCTTTAGTTCTCCAGATTTGGGGCTTTTCTGATATTTTCTCCCTCATGTCATTCCCGCATCACCTCGTTGTTTGAGCATGCCAATTGTCTACCACTTGTACCAATTGGCACATGTCAATCCCTGAGTGGTGCCACATTTCACCTATTTTCAGTGAGAGTTTAGGGTTTCTCTAACATAGCTTCAGAAATCCGATTCAGTGCCTGATTGAATATTGTCACATAATACTCATGGTTTGGATTGATGAGCATGTTCTGAATGGTTAGTTGATTCATAAGAACCACCCATATAGTCATCTTGAGATATTTCAGAAGTTTTCTCGGGTTTCCTTTTTCACCGTTTCTAGTGGGTGGGATGGTGTGGGGTGATCCATCAATACTGGTGCTCTTGTAGTAGGGATTTTTTTTTGGGGGATATAAAGGAGCATTTGATGTAGATATCCCATTGGATGCATTCATAGATGGGCACAAGAGGTCAAGAATTTAAATTAAAAATATGCAACCTCTAGCATGGCAACTTGAAGGCCGCGAGAGACACTGGTTAAAGATTGTTTTGTGCTGGCCTTAATATAGTCGCGATTTATTTCTATTATCTTAATGCAAATATATAGTCCGGTCTCATTAAAATGAGGATTTTGGTTGTATTTCTCTTTGGTTTTTTCTCTCTTAATGCTCCAGAAGTTGCCAAAAGTTGCGATAGTTGTTTAGTTTGCCTGTTACAACTTAAAAGTGGTTTTTAGCAATGGGAGTCATGTTTTTTAAGGTTCATACTAATATGAAGATCTTGTAATTCTATATTCAAGATAAGAGAATATGGCCTCTGCTTTGGGCAGTATGACAACAATTTCCACATCTACCTCATTGGGTAACAATGGAAAGGGGAAGAAGTTGGGTGCAATGTTTGATAATTATGGCAGACAATTGTCTTCTCTTTCATTTTTTTCACCCATTTCCTTTAATCGCTCAAGCAGAAGAGGGACTCTGAGATTACACGACAGAGAGAAGGTAGTTAATACAAGAGCTATGGAAAAGGAGTTGTACTTCAACAAGGATGGATCAGTGACAAAAAAATTGCAGGTCAGAGAAAAAATTATGTTTAAAGGAAGGTCACCTGCACGTGAAACTTCACTGCGGTGGATCTTTCCTTGTCCACTTATATTCAATTTTAATGTGTTATTTTAATTTTTCATGGAGGGTTGTTTTTGCATATGGTCTGGCATTCAATTGCACACTTACTGAAAGCATTGTCAATTTGTCTTGCAGGCGGTGTGAACAAACTTGCTGATCTTGTTGGAGTCACCCTTGGGGCGAAGGGAAAAATGTTGTCTTGGAGGGCAAGCATGGTTCTCCGAAAATATTTAATGATGGTGTGACAGTAGCTAAGGAGGTAATTTGTAGATGTGTGCTCTAGTTTTCCTTTTAACGTTGTATTAGTTCCCCCTCTTAAATGTCTTAGATTTGGTAGGCATAATTTGAAAACTCAAAGGTGAAAGGAAACATATTTGTTACCCAGTGGTCTACTTGGCCTATGGACTAGCCACATTAGAGTAATGCATAAAGCTTTTCACAACAATAAAAGGAAACGGTTATGGCTGAGTCAAATTTTATTGTTATTGACAGTGTAATGAAATGTATCTCAATGCTATGGTTTTGGCCTTTTTATTGGTTGAATTAGAGGACCCAATTGAAAATATTGGGGCCAAGTAGGCTGGTTTTCCTTTTTGCTGATGGTTTGGTGTATCTAATTGAATTAGTTTCCTAAGGTATTTTTGGTTGCAAACTCCTTTTCATTTTTCATACAATATTGGCCTTGTGGAATACATTTGATTGTGTGGTCTTGTTAGATCTACAACATTTGTAGTTTTTTAGTCTTATGGCCGAGGTGCACTTTTATTATGGAAATAGTTGATGCAATATTGTCATTTAATCCTTACTGCAGGGTAGCATGTTGAGAAGTTTCTTGTGAAACATTTGGTATTCAAAATGACACTTGATCCCATACAACATCATGCACTTGACTTCAAAATTCATATTCAAAGTGTGCCAGACAATTCTTGCAAAATTTCAAATATTTATGTTGTTTTAAACCATTATCTTTTTCATGTATTGGATGCCGAAAATGAGAAAAAGACTTTGGTATGAAACCAACTGGTGAATAATTTCCAGCAAAACAACCACTTCCAAGACATGATTTAGAAGTAGAACATATGTACTTATGAAGCATAGAAAGATATCCTTGATGCATTGTCAATGTTTGGCTAGGGTTATTTTTGGAGAAAATAAATTCTTATTCCTAGAATAGTGATCTTAATTACAAGTAAATGGCAGAGAAGAGAGATCATCGTGTGATGCAACAAAACTGAAATTGGACCCCTAAGGAGAGCTGGTGTGTCTACAATCGCTCTGTCAGCATTTTCCCCTGGTTTACCCCGTTATTTTCCTCCAGCCTGGGTCTTCATTGACTTCTTCTTTCTTCGGGTTTATTTATCAAATCGTAGAATTTGATAAATAAATACTATCCACAATGGTTGGAATTTAATTTATATTCCCGACTTTATATTATCTCCAAGCCTTATAACCAATGTTTAACTTTCAACACTTTGTATTTATACTCCACGTTTCTTTTTAAATAAATAACTTGTAATGAACTTTCAGCTCTATATTTCACCACCCAGCCTTACAACAATCACGCTCCAGAATTTAGCTAATTATCTGCCAATCGTTTAATTAAACAATTTCATTATACTTCGGCCCCACCTATATATATCAATAACCAATCAAACACTTGTATCATACCTGGCTATCCTCCGCACACCTTAGTTAGCCTCCAGGAAAGTTCAACATGCGACCACCGTCCGATGGCCCTTCTCCAAATCAACGACTCTTGGAAATTTCGCTCAGCTTCCAACGTCGGGCTTTAACGTGCAAAGGCGCGGGTTAAACGGTGGTTTTCCGGGGTCACTTCACCACGTGTCACATTCCCTATGGAATCGTTCGCGAATAGGAAATACCACCTACTTCGCAAAAGTGGTGCGATATGGACAACCCGCTTTTGTGATTCCGCTCGTGGTTTTGGTATAGGGCTTGACCACGGGTGCAAGTCTGGTTCCGCTATCCTTTTGTTTGTTAACTCATGTCCAATCCTTGGGTCAGGTTCTGAAAGCACAACAATATATCTCTTTATTAAGCGAGATTTTTATATTTGAATAGTGTTCATGACCCCGGTTCTCTACACAGACCTCGCCTTCGGGTGGAGTGAGTTCACAGGTTTATCCAACAATTTACGGGAATTCAAAGACAGAAGAATGGAATTATCAGTACCCAGTCACCTCACAGTTAAACAATTCTCCACAATTAGCAGTTCGAGATAATTCAATGGAAACTAAGCTTGGAAATCATTTAACTAGAAACAATTGTTCACACACAAAGGTTTATTGCAGAAATCCCCTCTCTACTCTCCTCTTCCCTCTCTACTTTTATTCATCCGAGGAATTCCAATTTATATACATAACATATGGCTCTTCAGTTCCTCTGAGAGGACCATTCTAGAAATCAAAAGGTCTAATTATAATAATTCAACTAACTGAAACTGTTCGACACCTACAACTCTAACTAGTCTAAGTAATACAGTCAGCTGAGTTATTTACACCTAGCTGTTACAACTCAAATGTTTTCGAACCCTCCTAGCCACAACATGTGGAAAAAACCTCCTACATTGCTGGCTAGTGCCTAATGCCCCTGCATCATCATGTGACATAAACCTATTAACAAAAGTGAATAGGGAATGATTATTAATTATGGCATACTAAGTTGTCAGTGATTTTGACTATTTGTCTTTAGCATGTAAAAATGTTAAATTCCAAACTTACATCATCATGGTTTGGCATCATGAGCTTGACTAATTGTCCACCATGCTCATAATTTCATTGTTGTCTTCATATCTATAAACAACGTTTCAAATAATAATAATAAAATTTCTATAAGAAAAATCCAGACCTCCATGCTGCTGCTCCTTGTGAGACAAAGTCAAAATTGCATTACACAATCTGACACATAAGAATCTCCTATATCCCGGTGGTATGTATCCAAATTCTTATAATAGTGTCTTCAAGACTTACGTTGACATTGCCAATGAGATATTTAAGCAATGAAAGATGGAGCCTTCTTCATTGTTGTATATGTAACAGTATTTTATTAATATAAAGATTGATGGTTTTGTCTTTCTGAAAATGAAATGTAAAAATAATTTATTGTGGTCAATTGAAAAGGTTTTTTTTTAAAGCTTTTCATTATGGAAGGGCGACATAGATATATGCCCTTCTAATTGAAATTCAGACCTGCCCTTCAAATTTGATCACTGTGTGGGACCTTAACAAACAATAAAACTATTCCGCCGCACGTTATATAAAACATATAACAAAACCTTTGTCAAAACTTCAAACGAACCCTTTAGCCATGGGTATTTCATCACGAATTGATAATTTTACCATGTACCTTCTTCTAGAGGAATATTATTCCACTTTATTAGGTAATTCATAATGGTTATATGTCAAAGAGATACAGAATGTTTATCTATAACTTTTTGTGGTTCAAGAATCAACTTTCATTCTTCATCTAATTTTGGAAGTTCTATTTACATTGGCATATTTTTTCCCAAAACTTTTTTTAGGCAAGATACATGAAAAACCTTATGAATGCAAGAAGAAGGAAAATATAACTTCTATACCACTTGTGCAATCCTATGAATAATTATTTAGGGCTATAATAGTTTTGCAGTGTGGAAAAAGTCGGCAAAAAGTCCCGACTTTTTGAAAAAATCCCGAATTTTTCCCAGAGCCGAATTTAATGGCTAACTTTTTGCCGACTTTTTCATCCCTAAAAAAGTCGCGATTTTATCCTCGAAGTCCTGACCTTTTGCCGAATTTTTCAAAAAAATCTTGAGTGAGGTAGTTTCTTTAATAATTTTTTAATTTTTTTTGAAAAAATCAGGATTTTTTTCCAAAAATGAATATTTTTGTATTTTTTTAGTTTTTCCGACTTTTTCAAAAAAATCTCAACTTTATCGAGTGTTTCAAATTTTGGACCCTTTCCGATTTAATCCCGACTTTGAATTTTTCCACATTGCATTTTTGAGCTAATTCTTTATTCTTCTTTTTCTTGAATGAAGATTGCTTATAATGCTATAATCTAAAAAATGCCCAATTACCCTCCTCAAATTATCTTTCACTTCAATGTTGTTCCCATTGTTGTTTTATCATGTTTCATGTCATTTGAAGGTTTTCCATAATAATTTTCAAAGTTTCTTTAGTATTTTCCATATGTGACTCTGTTTCCTATAATTTGGACTTATCTTGCAAAAAGTATGAGATACTAGGAGTTGGATATCCATAAAGGGCCTTAAATGGGGAAATTTTAGTAGATGTGTGATAGGTAGTATAATAGTATCATATTACCATTCTTCCTTGAGGAACCCACTTCATCCATTAAGATTGCTTTTCTAAAGAGTAACATTGTAGATAACCTTAAAAACATTTGTTAACTATTTTTGTTTGCCCATTTGATTGTGTTTGATATGTAGAACTCATGGCAGCTAGTGTTTCTCCACTCATATTAAATAATTATTTCCAAAAGTTTCTTGTTAATATTACTTTAGGAAAACCATGAAGACTATGAATTTCTTTCACGAACACTTCTGCCACTTGGCTTGTTGTTTATGTACTTTGAGCTCTACAAAAAAATCTACAAAATTTGTCTATATAAATGACCACAAAAATGTAATACTTACCTTTATATTTCAGTAACCCTGTAATAAAGTCTATTGATATATCTTCTAGTATTTGAATATGTATGTGGAATGGTTGAAGTAACCCTAGAGATTTTACTATCTCTCTTTTATTTATTATGCAAACCTAACCTTCTCTTACCAAATTTTGAATATCTTTCTTCATTCCTTCCAAAAATATATTTTTTGATCCTTTGAGATGTTTTAAGGAACCCTGCGTCCTACCATCAGAGAGACATGGGACTCACTTAATATTTGTTTATTCAAATATGCTTGCGTGCATAAAAATATTCTACATTTGCACCAAAGTATATCTCTCTTTCACTCCCAATGCTCCATAGAGTTCATCCCATCCTTTATAAATTTTAGTTTTTGTTTAGTACTATTGTCATTTTTCCATTATGGAAAGCTTCTTCTAGCCACCTAGGAATAGAAAATGTAATTGAATATAAATTTGAGGCCTCTTCTATTTTAGAAAGAGCATCATGTACTAAATTTTCCTTACCCTTTTTGCAGATTATCTCAAAATTAAAACTTTGCATTTTTTCTCCTCATTTTTGTTAATCTTCTAATGAAAATCATAGCTTCAAAAAATACTTTATGCTATCATGGTATGTCTTGACTTTAAAGTACCTCCCAATGATTTACTATCCCCATTTTTTATTGCATGTAATATTGCTTCCATTTATTTTTCATACGTAGATTTCACCAAATATTTTCTTTGAATTCCTTGCTTTTAAAAGCCAATGATATCCCTTATTGTCTTAATGTTACGTAAATTCCTTGTCCTAGTACCTCACACTCTACTATGAATGTTTTACCAAAAGTAGGTGCAACCGATGTTGGTGTAGAAGACATGGCATCCATTAAAAGAGAGAATGCCAAAGTAGCCTCATCATTCCATATAAATGATATTTTCTTCGAGAGATATGTGAGTGGACTTGAAATGCATGCATAATTCTTAACAAATGATCAATAATATCATGTAAGTCTAAAAAATCTTCTAAGAACCTTGATTTTCTTAGGAATAGGTCATTTTGTAATAGCTTGCATCTTTTGAGGCTCCAACTTCACTCCTTCCTTTAAAACAATATAAACCAAATACTCGAATTCTTATTTCCCAAAAGCACATTTGGATATTTTTACATAAAAATGATTGTTCTCAATAATTTATATAACTTTTCCACATGTTTACTACTGTGGTATTCCCATGATTTATTATAAATATGTGTATTATCAAAGAAAACCAACACAAATTTTATAAGATGGGATCAATAAAAATTGTTCTTAAGTCGAGCCCACTAGACTTCAAACGGCGATAAACCATAATTCAAATCAAATTCGCGTTCCAAAATAGCCTGCTGACGTCGGCCAATTTTGTGACGCGAAAACCAAATGAATTCTGCCCTAATCTTTTTCGGGTCCGAAGTTGAGCTGGCATATGGAGGGAGAGTTGTGACGCGAATTTCTTATCAAATTCGCCCTAATCTTTTTCAGGTCCAGATTTCCACTGCGCGAGCGGCCCAAACAAAGATCCGCTCCTATCCCTCTGTGACGAAACCATTGTACATGCTGACATCATCAATCAAAACCCGCCACCCTTTTGACTTTGTAAATAAAACATATTGCGTCTGCGTCATTTTCATTTTTCCGTGCGCTAGCCAGTATTCCATGCAACAAAATTCAAAAACGAACTGTTAACGCTTACTGACCGTTACCTTGGTGAAGAGAATTGAAGCCGAGTATTTCAGGGTTCTTCTATCATAACCAGCGCCTATTTAAACGCATTTCATTTCCTGTAAACAGGTATTTCTTCCAATTTCCTGCTAAACTCTGTAAAAAATCCTGGTTTTAGTTTTAATTCTGCACTAAGGTCTGAAAAGAAGTTCATTTTGGTTATTTTCGTTCCCAAAACTGCAATTATATTCCCAAAAATGGTAATTGTGCCCCTTTTCAACAAAAACCCCAAAATTCCATTTCTGAATCCACAAGAACCAGAAATGGAAGTTCCCGTAGCTCTGAATGTCGTGCCCATCAATGCCCCTCACAAGGACTTGGATTATTTGCCTTTAGCCGATATGGATTTTCAAATTAAGGACTTGCTTCTCAGTGAGAATCCTCTTCGAATATTTTTCCGCTGCATAGAAAATTATTTGAATGGTTCTGACATCTTTGGAATTTGGGAATCGAATCTTCCTATGTACCTTCTCCCCTCAGTCCATATTTTTCATGAGTTAATCCATTATTGCTATGCAAATTATGATCCCAACCAACGAGCAGTTTTATCCCCAAGTCAAAATGTCCTTCTCCCAATAACTGCTCAGTACATAAATGAAATGCTACAATTCCAACCTGGTCAAGCTCTCACTCCCCTGTCCATGGCTGAATTACTTGAGAAATCTACTAAGTTATCCCATGAAGAGTTAAACCGCCTATGCCAAGCCTTCAAGTTACCAGAGCATCAGCCTAAAAACCCTCCCCCTTATGGTTATACTTTCTTTACTGATGATGGTAGACTTATTTTAAACATTATATCTTCCATAATGGGTTTCAATACTAGTGAGTATGTTTATCAGTTAACCCTAGTATTGTTATCCATTTTTACCCTTGGACAGCCTCCTGCTGTCAAGTACGATTTTGCATCTTATATTGCTGACAAAATCCATGATCAGTTCATAAGATTTGAGAATGAGAGAGTATTTAAGTATTCTTCTATCATATATCATCTCATGATTTACTTTCAGTCAGAAAATTTCCCTTTTTATGTTAAGAAAATTGATGCCAAAGGGAATCCTAGGTCAGTCATATTTTGGTCTGCCATTACTCACAATTCCTCTGATTCTCCTTATTCCTATAATGAGTTTGTCGACATTTTTGTTCATCCTGCAACTACCTTGTTGACAGGAGTCTCTCCTCCTATAATTAACAATGAAAAAAAGAAAATCCTTTAGCTCTCAAAGCAGTACAAGATAGGTGACTGGTACCTATATCAAAACTGCACAGAGATCAGGATATATGGATGTGAATTATGCCCATTCAAACTGCCCAAGTATGTCCCAATGAGACTCTTTGCATTAGAATATTTCAGGCAGATGAATAATTCAGATATAATTCATTTTTGCAATGCAAAGAAAAAGGCTCAACTCAGGATCAAGAGCCAATTAGGTTGCTTCATTTGTAACTCTAGGGAAGCTGGAAAGGAAGCCGAAAGGATTTTAGAAGACTATCTTAGACTACAAAAGAGTTTCTACTGGGTGCCTTATGATCCAAACAACTTCATCTGTGATAGAAGAATGAAAAATAAACTGTCACCATACATCCATCAAAGAATCCCAGAAATAGAACAATATGCTAATATGGATGAATGGACAGAAGGGACATTCGTTGAAAAAGATAGTGAGCAGGTCAATGCTGAAAATGTAATGAATGATCTTCAAAAGATACTTGACCTAGAATCTTTTGGACAGGTGCAGGGATCTTCTTTAGCCAGGACTTTACAACAAAATTTGTAGGAGATTAGTACAGTAGTAGTAGAATCTAAATGAAAAGAAAAGGAGCCTGATATACAAATACTTGAAAAATTCATAATGACAGAGCAACCAGAGACTTCTAAAGAACAAGGTCAAGGACAAATTCCTCCTACTCAGATCAGTGAGCCAGAAATTTCTATTTTACAAACTCCTCTGAATATAGAAAAGGAAAAAAAGAGAGAGGCTGAAACAACTACTCCTATTGGTGGCTCTTCTGAACAACAAGATGTTAAAAGGCAGAAATTAACTCCCCTTCCAGAAGATGAATCATTTCAGGAAATCCCTGACAGCCAGGGAAGAGATGACAGTTAGCAAACAGATACAGGTAGTGGGACATCCACTAATTTTCAAAAATAGGGAATACAGAGGCAACAAAGTGCAGAAATATCTTCTTTCAAACCTCCAGTAAAAACTGCCTGGGACATCAAAAGAACATTCATCAATATAAAGGCCAGGAACGATCCACTTATACTTCAAGTGTACAACCAATATTTGAAGATGGCTCCGAAAAATCAAGAAAGATTGATGTCAGCTTATGACATCCAACAGGGTAGGATGTTAATGAGCCATTTCAAGCCCAAGGTGCAGCAGCCTCAGACAGCTGCAGATTACGTTAGGACTAATTTTGAAGTCTTAGCAAAGGATATCCATCTTTTAGATCAAATTGAGCTACACAAGCAAACCGGTGAGATGATTTATTCTACTCTAACGGATAAATCAATGATAACCCATAATTTGCAGGATTCTTTGGATAATACTAATACACAGTTGCAGCTTGAAAAAGCCTCCTCCCAGGCTAAGGATAGTAGAATCAAAACTTTAGAGGAAATAATCATTGGTTTGGGTCATAATCCTAAAGATGTGAAAGGTATTGAAGCTTTGATCAAGAGAAAAGATGATGATATTGCAGCTCTGAGAAAACAAATTAAAGTTATTGGCCTCAAGACATCCACAGACTGCAAAAATCATCAAACAAAATTATGAGGAAGAAGTAATGGATTTGCTCTTAAAATTGAATGAGCAACTTACTGCAACTGAAAAAGAGCTTGAGAATGCATTAAAATATAAGCAGGCAAATATTCTAGTATCTACAGCAGGAGTAGTGACAGGTACAGCAACAACAGGTCAGCCAGCAGAATTGTCACAGAGCAACACTGCAAATTTGAACACTGATGAATTAACAAAGTCAATGGAAGATATGAAACTTCAGGCCATAGAGCTTCACAAAACAAAGGAACAATTGGCTACTCTAGAACATAAATATGATCTTTCAAAAATGAGTGTTGCTGATAAAACAAGAGAAGTGAACAAATTAGAAAAAATAGTCAAAGCATTGGAAAAGGATCTCACAGTGGAGAAACCTTTAAAAGAAATAAATGAAATTCTTTGGGATAATATCATTCAATCAATAAAGGATGTTTGGTCCTCAATTCAAATAATGGATGAACAGAATAAATTAGTTAAATTGGCTCTGGATGAGATTGAGAGATCAAGACAAGAGTTGGGAAATATGCCAGAAGAGGCCAATAGACTTATACATTTTTTGAATACTCGGACTAAGAATCAACTTGCAGAAATTGGTATTCAGGATAGGACCGGAACAATTCTGGAAATAAAGAGAGTTTTTACTAAAAGAACTCTGGTACAGAATTTAGAACGAAGGTGCTCAGATATGCAAGAAGAAATCATTGCCTTCGGAGAAAGATTGAATATTTTGTTAAATAGAGGATTGCCCAGTCCTATAGTTGCAGAAGATAAGCTAATGGACCTTGATAGTTATGTTGAAAAATTGGACAAATATGCTGATAATCAAGCTAGTTCTTCAACCAGTTCATCAACAGCAGCATTGCCTACGGGGAAAAACCTTCATGACAGATTGGAGAATTTATTTTATCTTGAGCATGAAGTAAATCATTTGTTCCCAAATCAGCCTAATTTCTTCAGATATACTGAGGCTGATGAAACACTAAGAAATTTGCAAAGGACCAGAGTGCCAGAAGTTCAATGGTGGGAAGAAATGATGGAAATTTTGTAAAAAATTATCCTTACATAAATTTTTGCCTATTTACCACAGTATATCATGATAAAAAGGATAAAAGGATGAACAAAGGTCAAAGAGTATCAGAGCAGTTAAAGAGTATCAATGAAACGAAATAATCAACATAGAATTACTGAAGAGGACAGCAGCAAGCCAAGATATAGGGCCTGCCTCCAGCACATTCTTAAAAGAAGGAAACAACACAACATCAGTTATCATTTTTCTTATCTACGAGACCATCAGTCTCTATATTGTTGTAAAATACTTATTAGTTATCCTAGATAATATCTCAATTTGTTATGAGATATTTTGTATGATTTTTTGTATAAATACTCCATCAATTGGAGTAGTAAGTGTGGATTCATATACTTTGCAGTAACATTGAATTTTTCAGAATAAAGTGTTGTTGGAGAAATTTCTTTGTGGCTTGCTGGATGATGAATTGATGCTAGAGACTTTTTACAGGATTCATGTGTCAAACTACGAATCAATAAGTCATTTCTATCCCGTGTTTTAAGTTTTTATATATGTTTATTATATCATTGTGTTTCATTTTTGAATAATTAATGAAAAGGAGTCAATCAAAAGGTACTTAAGTGTAATCTGGTTTTAATAATTATTATTCTAAATGTCTTCTTCTAAACTAGTTATAAACAGTGAATTATTAATTGCTCCTATTTTACTAGTTTAAGCATTTTGATTATTTAGTGAAGAATACTTAAATGCTCTTTATTGATAATCACTCATTTTTCTCACTTTGAATGTGTTGAAAGATTCTTAATTTCCTTTCATCCATTTTAAATCCATTTCATTCTTTTAAGATTTATAATTGTTTCCATGTTTGACTATCTTGCCCTGTAAAACCATCTTTCGTTGATAAACTTAATCCAGTGAAGCCATTTTTTTTTACTCCATTGCCCAATGGCCTGAATTACTCAATCTTTCCCTTAGCTATCGAATTCCACCACCCAAATTCAAATAAAACCCTTGGACTTCATAACTAGCCTAAATTTTCTAAAACAAAGCTAAATTTTATAGAGAGAGCCCTCTCTGGGTACAGATTGGCTAGATTTTGTACCTAAAAGATTGGTTTGTGGTTACCTCGGACCCCTTTCCTCTTTCAACAACTTCAAGGAAAATCTGAGTGATAACATAGTGGCAACTCCACTAGGGACCTGAATAATTTCATTGTTACTATTGTTTATTTTATAAACTACAAACGGAGCCTGAAGATTAGCCAGGAAGCCTTTGAAACTGCTTTTGCTTTGCAATTGCAGAAGTAAATAAATGCTGACGTCCAAAACGTCGGGACCACATTGCGTCAGAATTGCGTCGGAATTGGAACAATGGACGTCGGTACTCTATCTATTGCTTTACTATTCTACATACTGCTATTTCACTTTCTTATAGATGCCTCGGGCATATTTGGATGCTTTCTCAGATTTGTCGATAATCTCCATGTGGACCATTACCGGGTTTTATATCATGTCCCTGTATGTGACATGGGGTATTTTTCTATCATTGTCTGGGGTGGGACTTCCACTTTTCTGGATGGATATTTGGGTTCCAATCTTCAGATGTGAAAATGTAATGACTTGATGGACTATTTTACTTCATATAATATATTCAAAACAATGTTTTTTCTCTTGTGAAAAAGAAATGATTAATGTTTATCACTCTGCCTTCAAAACTAGCGATGCTGGTCTATGTTGCTGGTTTATTGATATGGTCTGATGGTCTTTTTATATTTTGGACATATCACACTCCTCACATGATTAGCGTTTTTCTCTGTTCAAGGAATTTGGGTACTTTAATTTGTATTTGGAACAATGGACGTCGGTACTCTATCTGTTGCTTTACTATTCTACATACTGCTATTTCACTTTCTTATAGATGCCTCGAGCATATTTGGATGCTTTCTCGGATTGTCGATAATCTCCATGTGGACCGTTACTAGGTTTTATATCAAGTCCCTGTATGTGACATGGGGTATTTTTCTATCACTGTCTGGGGTGGGACTTCCACATTTCTGGATGGATATTTGGGTTCCAATATTTAGATGTGAAAATGTAATGACTTCATGGACTGTTTTACTTCATATAATATATTCAAGACAACGTTTTTTCTCTTGTGAAAAAAAAATTATTAATGTTTATCACTATGCCTTCAAAACTAGCAATGCTGGTCTATGTTGCTGGTTTATTGATATGGTCTCATGGTCTTTTTATATTTGGGACATATCACACTCCTCACATGATTAGCGTTTTTCTCTGTTCAAGGATTTTAGATACTTTAATTTGTATTTGGAACAATGGACGTCACTACTCTATCTATTGTTTTACTATTCTACATACTGCTATTTCACTTTCTTATAGATGCCTCAAACATATTTGGATGCTTTCTCAGATTTTTCGATAACCGCCATGTGGACCGTTACTGGGTTTTATATCAAGTCCCTGTATGTGACATGGGGTATTTTTCTATCACTGTCTGGGGTGGGACTTCCACTTTTCTGGATGGATATTTGGGTTCCAATCTTCAGATGTGAAAATGTAATAGCTTCATGGACTGTTTTACTTCATATAATATATTCAAAACAACGTTTTTTCTCTTGTGAAAAAAAAATGATTAATGTTTATCACTCTGCCTTCAAAACTAGCGATGCTGGTCTATGTTGCTGGTTTATTGATATGGTCCGATGGTCTTTTTATATTTTGGACATATCACACTCCTCACATGATTAGCGTTTTTCTCTGTTGCAGGATTTTGGGTACTTTAATTTGTATTTGGAACAATGAACGTCGGTACTCTATCTGTTGCTTTACTATTCTACATACTGCTATTTCACTTTCTTATAGATGCCTCGGGAATATTTGGATGCTTTCTCAGATTGTCGATAATATCCATGTGGACCGTTACTGGGTTTTATATCATGTCCCTGTATGTGACATGGGGTATTTTTCTATCATTGTCTGGGGTGGGACTTCCACTTTTCTGGATGGATTTTTGGGTTCCAATCTTCAGATGTGAAAATGTAATGACTTCATGGACTGTTTTACTTCATATAATATATTCAAAATAGCTTTTTTCCTCTTTTAAAGTTTTTTTTTTTTTTAAATTGAACCTGCCGTCGCTATACCGATGCCTTATAAGCGTCAAAATTGTGACAGATTAGAAATGTCGGAAGAGCGACAGTATAAAAACGTCGAACGAGCGACGTTCAAAATGTCGGACCACATTTCGTCGGAATTGCGACAGTTTACAAATGTTGGAAGAGCGACGTCCAAAACGTTAGACCACATTTCGTCGGAATTGTGACAGTTTACAACCGTCAGAAGAGCGACGTCCAAAATGTCGGACCACATTGCGTCGGAATTGCGACAGTTTACAAATGTCGGAAGAGCGACGTTCAAAATGTCAGACCACATTTCATCGTAATTGTCATAGTTTACAGACGTCGAAATAGCGACATTCAAAACGTCAGACCATATTTCGTCGGAAGTGTGACAGTTTACAAAGGTCGGAAGGGCGACGGATTGGGAAACGTCAGAAGAGTGACGCTGGTTTGGAAGAGACGGAAAAAGTGTCGATAGTGCGACACTTTTAATTGCGTCAGAACTACGACGGTATGGTAAACCACGTTTTGTCCGCCCTCGAACTGTCGCTCTTGCGACGACTATGTGTCGGAATAGCGACGAATTGGCCGTCGGAATTTCCGCCAAATTTTCTAGTGATTATGATTCCTCTGTCATACAACACAGACTTGATATTTAAGAGAGATTAAAAAGAGTGGATCATCTAGGATCCATGATTTCCTCCCACAAATCACTTAACTAATCCCTAGAATCACTTTATTTTAATTACATGGAAGATTTTTAAAACAAATCATATCTTCTAGATGCATCGACTTCACCTATGAGGAAATTTTTTTATCATTTTAGCCAAATTTCATGTAAATTAGTCCCCTTTTCAAATGTTTTCCCACATCTCTCCTTCCACAACATTTAATTTCAATTTTGATTAAGGGTGGTCTGATGCTCCTGCATCAGAATCCCAAGGTACAAAAAAATTCTAACCTCCTGGTCATATGTATCCTTCATCTCTGTAACAAGTCTGGTACTTGCTAGCAGTAAAAATCCCTCTTATTTGTATCCTTTCATTTCTCTTAGAAATTCTACCAACACTTTCTGTGGAATTTCCTTCATGATCTTTCCGTAACAACACTTGTGAGTTGAAACAAAGCCTCTGCAGTAGCAAGCCTCCTCCTTGCTACATGATACCTCACTAAGATTCTCTCCTCTGAGCTCAGTATTTCGTTATCGCTTTGGTTCTCTCCTGTGGAACCGTTTGAGCACTCCTTGCTCTAGGCTACTGAAAATATTCTCACCTTCCTTTGTCGCTACCTGTACAAAATAGAAAGACCACACACTTACCAATTTTCAACATATCTCCTTCCTTTGCACGCAGAATGTTCTTCTGCTCTGACACCACTTGATGCAGCACAGCTACAAATTTACACAATTAGCGGACCTGTGGGTTATGGGCCCACAAAAATTTCCAAGCACACAGTGGATTGCAATATCCAGCGCCAAGGAAAATATCGCAATATCAGCTTCCAAGTAATATCGCAGATTTCAGAGTTAACATGCATCGTAGATCACATAAATTAACAAACTTCACCAATTGTAGATAACATATATCGCAATGTTTGCGATTTCGCAAATCGCAGTGAATACCTTATCACATGTCGCAAGGTTTATAATGTCACGTATCAAGGCTCCTCTTATCATATGCGATATGTGATTGCATCGCATCAAAAACCCCACTTCTTATTGCATCATAACCTCTGATGTTTATCACAATTTCACCACTTTACTCATCCGGCTCATTCTAAATTGTGCTTCCTTTACCAATATGAGATATTCCACTGGGATTGTGATTTAATCTGGACTGTCCATCTCCCACATCGGATTTGCGATAAGAACTCATCCGTCCAACTTCCAGTATGTTCCTGCAACATGACCTCAGTCCCACTAGGTAGCTCTCACATGGGCTATCGACGAAATCACGTCTTCAATAAACTCATGTTCTACCATACTTTGATTTTCAACGAAGTTCATACAAACTTCCTTCACCATTCATACTCATATAACCTATCAATTAACAAAAATGAAAACAATACATATACATAGTGAGAAATTGAATTTCAATAACATACATAGATACTACAAGATCCAGATTATACCTAGATACATAAAAACACACGAGTTACATTATTTCCTTGAGATCGAATTACAGGCTAATGCCACTATGGGCATGAATCACAAATTCACCCTGAGGTTACATTGTGTTCCCTCTCTCATACAACACAGAATTCGTATTTAAAATAGATTACAAAGAGTGGATCATCTAGGATCCATGATTTCCTCCTAGAAATTTGTTAAGTAATCCCTAGAATTACTCTATTTTAATTACACGACATATTTTTAAAACAAGTCATATCCTTTAGATGCATCAATTTCACCTGTGAGGAAACAATTTTATCATTGTAGCCAAATTTCATGGAAATTAGTCCCCTTTTCAAATGGATGTCCACATCTCTCCTTCCGTAGCATTTAATTTCAATGTTTATTAAGGGTGGTCCGATGCTCCTACATCACTTAGTAGTCACCAAGGCATGACCGTATTGTCTACTCTAATTGGGCAATGTGCAATAAGAGGAGTTTGATTGAAGGTTCTCCCTAGTGGGAAAGTGTAGGGGACAAGGGGGATGAGCTTGTTGACTGAAGATGCAAGGAATAGAAGGCAGTGGTTGTGAAATTGAAATTCATATGGAATAAGGGATTTCCCAACAATTGACTAGAAATAAACAATGTAAAATAGGAGGTAAGAGAAGAAAATGTACTGCAGAGTTAGGGGTTTCAGTTAGTAGGAGAGACAAGACTAGCCATTGTAACTGCACAATGCATAGTGATTGAGGAGAAAGATACAATATTTCATAATTAATATTTGTAGTGAGCTATAGAGGGACTTAATACCAAGTAAAACTAAACAATGTGCAATAATGGGCCCACTTGGTGAAAATATTGTGTAGTTGACTATTGTAACCAGTAGAAGGCTCAGTCACTATACGTTGAGGATGCTCACTTTGCCATGAAGGGGAGAGAGCTATTTTTTTGTGCATTTATCTTCATTCATGATCAAGAGAAGGCTCAAATATCCGCTATAACTATCCCATGTCCAATAGATTCAAGAAAGAGTTACTATTGGGCACAATTTTCTAGGGTAAGTAGGAAGAGATTGAGGGATTGTAGTTCAAGATTGACCATTGTGTTTGTTGAAGAGGCCGCCCTAGATAACACACTATGAGAGGAATGCATCCTTTTTTTATAAGAATTACCAATTCACTCATCCAATATCTTAGAGTTTAGGTATGCAAAGCGTGACGACAAGGGAAATCAAGAAAATGGCCAAGTGTTGGATTATTGGAACAAGATAGAACATATGGTGAAAAAAAGTTCAAAAAGATAGTAAAACAAATGTATATCATGAAATACAAGCCAAGACAATGAGAAATACTCAATGTCTACATGCATACCTTGACAAAATAGTAAAGCAACATTAATTTCTAAGTACGACCCTTGAAATGTAGTTTTGTGTCACTCAAATACAAATTACAACACAAGAGTTGAAAGCTACTCCGAAGTGAACTAAGTTGTTGTAGAGTGTGTAGCACACATTTTTATGATATATAAGATCATATAATGCAGTAGAGTGCACTAGAGCTTCCCCCAGACGTGCGCCAAAATGCAACACATGTAGGAGTGAAAACAATCAAAAGTGGCACTTGCAGCAATAAGAATAAGTGAAAAGGACAGTTGAAAAAGATAAAGGAATAAAAACTGACACTTTAAAAAGAAAAAGAAAAGAAAATAGAAGATTGTGAAAGTGAAAGAAAGCAAAATTGACAGTCCGAAAAGTGAAAGAGACACTTATGAAATAAAAAACAAGAGTTCAGAAACTCACCGAGATGATGGTACATTTGCAACTAAGAGTGAGGGATAATGTCAACAGACATTATGCACTAACTATTCACATGGATTGCGTAGTCATTATCCCTATAAACTGCAGAAGCACTACCATCAAGGATTGTGCACTGTCTAAGAGTTGTGCAATGTCTACCACTAAATAATGCGCAATTATTATTGGTAAGGAATGCACAAGCACTGTAATCCAATACTGCACAGTACCTGCCGTCAAAGGATAGACATGGACTATTAATATTTTTATAAAGAGGTGCAATTGTAAATGCATATAAAAACTAAGCATGTGTAAGGAAGTGGCTTCAATAGTTATAATCTCAGAAGAAGACCCAAAAACATAGTAAAATATTAACCAACCATGAAGTGACTATGATCAGCTTCGAATGATAAATAATGAGAACAAAACGAGGATTCAAAATTGAGGTATAGGAAAAATTTTGGAAGGTGTTTGCGGTAGCTACAACAGTTGACAACACATTGGAAGAACTCCAAAATTTCCGATTAAATCCTCCTTTAAGCACACAGCCGTAGTCTTTCAGCAAATATTGATTCATTGTGTGGATGACGTCAACTTCCCCATCTATCTAGACTATAAGTATAGTCTCTCCCTCCCCCTTTCTTGACTAAACACATTTTCAATGATTATCACATCTCAACTATTTTTATCTCCAAAGAGGATCGTATATATTCACTAGTTCAATATTATCATTGATTTATCTCCATCCTTGGTGTTTCTCTACTATGAGTATGCATATTTATTACCCCACTGGAGTTATTATAGGAGCATAGACATCGATTTTCTTCCAATTAGCATGTTTAGTACCCCGGTGAAGTTTCTTTTTTCACCTCTTTGTGTAGGAAATATTTATCTTCTTTCACCATTGATTTTGTTTTCAATATGCTCATTGGCATTTGATTAGTGCTTATATTGCTAGGGTGGAAGAGGTATATTGACATATTTATATAAAGAGAGGTTATTACCTTACATAATGTTATATACCTCTCAAATTAATACACTCACTCTTATTTTTCTATTTTCCCTTCTCTACATGATGGGATAAAAAACAAAAAACTTTTGAATTATCATATCAAGTCAAGGAATGAAGCTCCTAAAATAGATACGAGCATCATGGTTCTTAAAGTTGTATATTTAAGTTTAAATGAATTATATTTTCTATTTAGACATCATTGACCTTAAAATATATGTAAACAAAAACAAATAAGTGGATCACAAACTAGCCAAGCTTTGCTCGTCATCACAATTTCCCTTTGAAAGCTTTGCCACACTGTCTTTCAAGATGAACAGTAATAGTTTTGGTGCACGATATTATTACACAAAACAAAAAAATAAATACCTTACAAAAAATGGAAAATATATCAAGAGAATAATGTTAGGCTAAAATTAAAGGAAAGACAAGAAGGATGAAAATAACCTAAGTACAAGGACTCGCTAAAGAGAAATATGTAGGGTAGATGCAATGCAAAAAAAAAATCTAAAACTAGACTAGACCTACTCCTAACCTAACCAACTACAAGGTCAAGGCCAAGTGAAGTGAAATTTCTATTCAAATCAAGGAACTTGATCCCGACCTACAAATATAAATATGTGAATATTTAGTACCAATATAAATCAATGTGAAAAAATAAAGATATGATCGTGAATGAATTGTACAATAAATAGAAGGTATTCCCCACTAGAAAAAATATGTTCCATAACAACTAACTTTAATGAATATGTAGCCTTACCACTTCTATTAGAACCACAATCATACAAACCTCGAAATTTTCTCCTGAATGTGCATTCATATGTTTTCTCATTCTTATCAAACATCAAGAAATATCAAAACTTATTATTTATTACACAACATGCTAAAAAAGATGTTTCCATACAATCATAGATTCGATCATGGAATTCTAAAAAATCCTTTAGAAAACCACTAAACTCTTGGGATAATTAACTTTGAAATATTTGATTCAAACCATGGAGATGATCTAGAAAAGAAAATATAACCTAATCTCATTTAGAAATGTTGTCAGTATAGTAAGGGCATGACATAACCGTCAACAAAGGCTGAAGTGCCTCAACTACTTAACAAGTATTTGAAAAATGAAATAGATCAATGGGTTCAACAATATCAATCGATGTGAAAAAAATCTCATTATATATTCTAATGGAAAAAATATTATTGACAGTTGTTAGACTCAATGTTATGATCATCTTGGTGGCTTGACATACAATATTCTTGATTTTCAACGAGTTCACTTTGTGTCGAATTCATTACGAGACCAGTCATATGAATCCATATTGGAATAGGGGTTTTTATCGAGTAAATGATTTGAGCATTGAATTCTACTCCAAAGGATTTATTGGGCAGAATAAAAATGATTAGCTTCATAACATTCATAGTAAATATCAGGAGATGTTTTTTCACAAAAGCACATAACATATATGAATTCTTTGGCCAAAGGAGACATTTACCTTGATAATTTGAATCATAAGCTATATAGCTCCGCAAATACATGAAAGATATACATTCCAATCCTAAGTTCAATGGAAGAGTTTTACATGAATATGAATTAACTAAAGAATTATCCAATATTTGATCAGAAACCCAATCTTGAAAATTAGAAAAATTGTCTTGGAAAAAACCAAAATATTTTAAGAATTAGTTTTCATCTAGTGAAACAATCTGAATAAATGAATCATGCGATAATTTTTATATTTGACCTGTTTTGGGGACCCCATCAGGATTGTGAGAACCTGAGATAACCATCAATGAGAGCTGAAGTGCCTCGACTCCTTGATAAGTCTTGAAACTTTCAAATGTTGAATAATTATATTTTGAGATCTGATTCATATCATGAATTGCGTGAAAACAACTACTATCAATTATTTCAACATGATCACTATTATCTAGATGGAAACCATCTACATCACTACTTTGATCATATTTTTAAACCTGAAGAGAAATATTACTCATGTCATAAGATTATTTTGATTGTTTATCTAAGTATGTATACATCAGAGAAATGTCATGAAAAACCTAAACAAAAGAATTATCCCGATGCAAGATCTGAAATTGCAAGGAAAGGAATGGATGGTCTATGATTTCTTTGGTTTCTTATTCAACTTGGATGACCTTAGAGCCCGGTGTCAATCCAAAATTCAAATCAACATATTATAGATTCTAAGAGCATGGTACGTTTTCATCACAAGTTAATTCATTACAACTAGTAGGACATAATAGATAATAAGCTGCATAATAATCTACTATAAGAATATCTTACTAATAAATCACAAGAGTGCTCAATATACCTGGGAATTCATCAACAAGATCATGGTTATTAAAATGATCATTTTTTAAGGAGTTCTCCTGGTTCAGGTCTTTGATTTCATTTGATTGATTTCCAAGATCAAATCATTCTAAGTCAACCAAGATTGAAGAAACAACATATTGAAATTGAGGGTCACTTTGAAATAGGTAAGAGAGATCAAAAAAATATTCATGGTTCTACTCCTCTACCTTTGGAATGTGACCACCTTGTACCTGATCACCATTTGGACCAACAAGCTTAGAATCAAGAGTATTTAAAGGACTTGGTAGTGGAATACATTTATGAAGTGAATCACGGTACAAAAATCCATGAGATATAGACAGTAAAGGGCGATAGGTATCCCTTGAAGAAACAACACTTTTAATGGTATTAGATTCAAGATTTCAGTAATATTTTGGAACCAAGTGATGAATATTTACCCTAGGTTCCCTTTATTTATTATAAAATTGAATGTTTTCTCACATAAGATCTTGACCATGGAAAGAAAAAAAAGTGGAAGAAGAGGATGAACAATTTGATTTCTAGATTTCCCAACATCAACAATAGCACTAGAGACTACTTTTTTAGTAGGGAAAAGGGAGCACTAGAATGGAAAAAGGGACCATAGGCTCATCCTCTTAGATGCGAGGTTTAAATTGGTTAAAAATAGTTGGGAGAGAACAATTAACCAAGGATTCAAATTCACAATGTTTCGACGAGATTTGAACCAAAAACTAAAAATTTTCATTTAGGAAGTCCAAATCCACATCTTATTCAAGAGACTCATAACATAAATGAATAATTCGATCAAAAGAACCCTCTATTGATTCATCAGGCTTCATTCTATGTTGATTAGTCCTCTTAGAAACATATCGATAATCATACTTATCAAGGGCTTCATGAAGCACCGTTAAAAAATATTGAAACAAATGAATAGAAAAAAATAGTAAGGTATGACACCATATTTTAACTCTACCATTAAGACTGAAGGTGAAGAATTTAAAAGAAACATCTTCACAATCTAATTCGTAAAAATAAAAAAAACTTTAGGAATTGAGATGTATACTTGGCTATAGATGTTCCACCCTTTCCTTCAAACTTTAACTCTGAAAATTTGTAAATAAGTTCCATTGGGAGATAAATAGTTTCTCTCTTAGAACATCATCATGATATTATGCTTTTCAAATGATCCATTCAAGATAACAGATTCAAAATAGAGTCAACGGGCTCAACTTTTAATGTTTCCCTCCTTCAAGTGCCACTTCTTTACGGTGTTGGAAATCCGCTAACAAATGGGGTATCCCCGGTATGAAGTCTTAATTATAACTCACATCATTTGGAGCAGGAGCCCCGTTCGGATAGGAGGTATGACCACCATTATTCCCAGAGATTTTCCCGAGCCGCAATGATCAACATAAGAGATTATGCAAACAATCTTTGAAATAACAAATTAAGTTGACATATACAGTATGGAAAGAATCGTTGATTAACTTCCAAAGTAGTTTAGAAGATAAAATTGATCATAAAATCAATTAAAAATGCACATTCAACAATATGCATACTAAACCCAATTAAATATTTCATTTTCATTAGCATGTGTTAATATGAAGATATATCACAAAGAGTGAAACAACATTCTTACAATTATTCATGACATATTCATGAAAGTGGATCAACTCTGAGAGATTCATATATTAAATGAAAGTCTCAAGATACATGATTACAATGATGTGACACTAGACCTAATAGTGGAACATTAAGTTACCACTTAATCCTCCAAAGAATGTTCTTCTCTCTTATGCCAAGCTAGAGAAGCCAAGGTGAAAAGTCCAAAGTCCTTTTCTTGAGTTATGAGGGTATATTTTTAACAAATGAGGTGACTCTCCATCTCCCATGTGACTCTTGACCTCCCTCATTACTCTTCAACTTATACTATGAATATTCAAATTCCTATGTGACGTTTGAGCTCTTACATGACTGTACAAAATTTTGGTGACTTTTCCCATTCCATGTGGGACACTTGGGATTCCACGCATGTTAAATTTTCTCATTTTTTGGAAATTACATAATTACATTAAAAAATGATGTGTTAAAATACATTGACATGTATGAATTTTGTGGTGACACTTTGAGAATCCATGACTTGGTGGTGGTGACAAAATACTTCATTGCATCAATGCCAAGTTCTTCACTTTTCTACTATGACTTCGACTTCTTCATTATGGATCTTTTATTTTATTTATTATTCACCCTCCAAAGGTTCTAGATAGGTATTGTAACCTTCCAAGTCCACATGAGTTTGCATTTCTTTGTCTCTGTCCAAGATTCTTTCATGTCCTACATAGTATCATCTTTGTGTCCTGTCCCCATGAATATATTTTTTGTAACCATTTATTTCTAACCTCCCTTGAGCTTCAACCTACTATGTTGAGACGATAATACCTGCAAATGAGGCCCACTGATGACAAGCCAACAACACTTTCAAAAACACCTATTCTACATTTTTTTTCTCATGGAAGATGTTGACTGTGATGGGAAAATGGGAAATGGTTTTCAAAGAGACAAACTAGGAATTTCACGGTTTGATTAGAAATGAATAACGTGTGACAATATTTTCCACTAGAAATATACAATGTGAAATAAGGGAAAGTTCCTTCAAGGTTCTGTGCAGTGGGAAATTCCAGGGGAAAAGGGTGATGAGCTTGCTGGCTGAAGAGGTGCGGTGCACAGTGCACAAGGAAGAGAAGGTAGGGATTGAATAATTGAGCTTCAAATAGATATAGGGATGACCTGACTACCCACTAGAAATACACAATGCATTTTAGGAGGCAAGACAAGAAAATGTACTATGTAGTGAGGGGTTTCAGTCACTAGGAGAGATAGGACTACCCACTTTAATTGTGGAATGCATAGTGATGGAGGGGAAATACCTAGGATTGTGCAGTTGGGGGTTGTAGTGAGATAGAGGGAGTCATATTTACCACTACCATTGTGAAATTATCAATCAGTGTCTCACTTAGTGAAGAAATTGTGCAATTGACTGGTGTAAGCAACAAAACGCTAGGTCATTGTACCATGAAGATGCTCAATTCACCATGAATGAGAGAGAAATTTTGAATTATGCATATCTCTTCAGAAATGATGAGGAGGATGCTCCTCTATCCACTAAAACTAATCTATGTTCAATGGAGGGAAGAAGAATACTATCTTTAGAAAAAAAATTCAAGGGTAAGCAGGAAGACACTAAGGGACTATAGCTCAATATTTCGCAATGTGTTTATGGAAGAGATTTCCCTTAGGATAGAGAAGGGTATGGCTGTAAGAGGTAAGTGATAAATCATTTCTAGACAAGAATGCACAATTCTCCCATTCGGTAGTTAAGGGTTTTGGGTATGCGAAGTGTGAAGATAAGAGAAGCCCAAAAATGGCTAAGTATTAGATCAATGAAACAAGAGAGAACACATGATGAAAACAGGTTCAAAAATAGATTCACAGATATGTATACCATCAAGAAAAATCTAATATAGTTGACAGTACTCAAGTTCCACTTGCATACCTTGGAACGACAAAAAAGTGACACTTGTTTCTAAGTGCGACACTTGAAACAGATCTTTGTGACACTTAGAATGCAATTTATGACATAAGAGTAGACTGCAACTAGAAAGTGTGATAAGTTGTGGGTGAGTGTCTACTGCATACTATTATGATATATAATATTATCTAATTTATAAATTTTTACTAGAACTACCTCTAGTGACTGTAACACATGCAGGAGTGAAAAACATAAAAAATGGAACTTGTGATAGTAAGAATAGTAAGAATAAGTGAAGAGGACATTTGAAAAAGCTAAATAAAGTGAAAGTGATAAATGAAAAAGAAAAGAAAAAATCGATAGTTGAAAAGTTGAAAGAAAGCAACAATGATAGTCGTGAGAGCGAAAGAGACAGTTATGAAAGAAATTTTTTGCAAAAGTGACATCTACTAAAATCACAAAAATGATGATACATTTGAAACTAAGAGTGAGGTAGACTGCCAATTGAAATTGTGCGTTGACTATCCACATGGATTTTTCTATCGTTGTCCCTATCAACTAGAAAAGAATTTTCAGCAAGGGTTACGCAATGTATGAGAGTTTTACAAAGCCTACCACTAAAAACTGCGCAATTTATATTACCAAGGACTGCACATGCATTGTCTTCCAAGACTACAAAATTCATTTCTTCAAAGGATAGACATGGGCTGCTAAGCTTTCTATAAATAGGCGTTCTTGTAAATGCATAAAAAATATAAGCATGTGTAAGCAAGTGGCTTCAATAGTTTGAATTTTAGAGGAAGACCTCAACACTTATAAAAACATCAACCAACCATAATGAGACTTTGATCTATTTGGAACAGTACATCGTAATATCATAAGGAGGCTCCAAAGTTCAATTGTAATAATAATTTTGGTGGGGTTTTGTCACAACGAAAATACTTGGAAACACACTTGAAGAACTCCAAATTCCCTACTTAGGTCCTCCTTCAAGCATGAATTCTTAGTCTTTTAGGAAGTATTAATTCACCATGTGGATCACCTCAACTACTCCATATATCCCAATGTGTTATGCAAATAGTTCACAAAATAGAAGAAAATATAGATCAACGACTTATAAATCACCTTTTTGAGGGGGAAACCTCATTTACATTACATAAATGAATAATTATTGGATAATACAAATGAAAAAACCTTCCTTATATATATAGGAGTCTAAGGGGTCCCAATATAACAATATGGGGACCACATGGGCACAATAATAACAATAGCGGGGTTACACCTATGGGGCTAAAAAATAAGCTCAATAATAACAGTATGGCGACTACATGGGAGAAACAATAACAATAATGGGGCTACAACAACAATAACATTAGGGGGATACACTAGTATTATAGGGGCCTAACATGCCCATCTCCTTCAAAAAAATATTGTCCTCAATTCTTGAGTACTTCTGGATGCTTTTATATAAAATTCTTATCCTCCCATGTGGAATCTTCAGCAGGTAAGTTCTTTCACTTAATGAGATACTCTAAAATTGATCGATTTCATAGCTATCAAGTTCTTGTTTTTGTGACTGCTTTAGGTTCCAATATTATTTTTCCCTCTTCATCAATTTCTGGCAATATTGTTTGAACTGGGAGTTTGTCACTTATAGCCTTCTTTAAGCATGAAACATGGAACATTTTGTGCACTCGGGAGGATGCGGGAAGCTACAATTTGTATTCCATAGTACAAATCTTTTTCAACACCTTGTAAGGACCATATTACTTTGGCGATAATTTATTGTCCTTCTTAGCTTGCTTGAGGGAATTTTTTTTATGGTTGTAGCCATAAAAATACCCAATCACCTACATCAAAACATATTTTCCTACAAGTTTGATCTTCTTGTTTTTTCAGTTAATTTTGCACCAAATTTATGTTGTCCTTTAAGTGTTGGAGAGCTGTTTGTTTATGCTCGATGTGATATTCTACTGCTTGAACCTTATAATTTTCTCATAAACATGATTTCGATGTTTGGAACTCTAGTGAGTATAATTGTACAATCACGCCTCGTTTTTCTTTATTTAGAATCTTCGTCATGCCATTAGTGTTGGTTACCTTTCCTGGTTTCCGTGTGATACCCCTTAATTCAACTTCTTTTCCTTTCCAAAAAACAAATCAAGAAAAGTTCTTGAAAATTAAAAGCTATCGTACCCGAAGATTGTAACCATTGAACTCCTAATACAACATCAATGTCACTCATTGGAATGGAAAGAATTGGGATATTCAATACATATTCCCCTAGGTCTGATGGCCAACAGACCTAATTTTCCAATGGGCAAGTTGAGGCCAGGAAAGATCCATTATGATGTAACCTGCTTTAAAAATTAATATCGAAAAAAAAGGTGCTACTCAATATATATATATATAATTTTAGTTTATCGTAATCATAACAATATTTCATATTATTGTTTAAAGAAAACAACTATATTTTTAACTTACTTTTTTTTAGTTATCTTTATTCAAAATTAGAACTAAATAATAACATTGGTAATCTTGGTACTCTAGTTTTTATTCACCTCAACTAACCGACCTTACCACCGTAAAATAGCTCCAACATATTTTTCTATCACTCTCATAGTATAAGCTCCAACATATTTGTCTATCACTCTCATAGTATAAAAAATACTTTATTATTATTCACTATAATTAAAACATTGTCCCTTTTCTATAAATTAGGACAATTTTGCTTCCTTAAAACATACATTTTTACAAAAAAAAAATCATGTTTACTAAGAAAAATGAAAAATCTAATACACAAAAATTTGATAATTTTTTTTTGCAAATATTTTTTCTTTTAAGTTCAAACTCATTGTAATATTATAATTCTTATTTTTATTTTTGATAATTATAAGAATATTTTATAATATTTTTAAATAAAAATAACACAAATAAATCATATTTTTAATTAATTTTGATTAAACTTCAACTTTATACAATATCTATTATGATCAAAATCTCATTTAAAAATTACCTTTATCCAATATTAAAATCAAATAGTGGTATCTACAATCTTGTAATCTACTAGCTCCACCATATTTTCCTATCACTCTTTTAACATAAAACACACTGTAAGAGAAATATAAGATTTTGTTTATTGATAAAGTAATGGAGACTGGTAGACCACTTTTATACTACCTACAAATTATCTCAAAACTTTTATAATATTTATTAAATTTCCAACATATTCAAAACTCAAAATTAAAACAATGTTACTTTCAAACACTTGCTAAACATTTTGTTTCTTCAAAACAATTTTATGCTAATGGAGACTTTTACTACCATTTTTATATGAACTACCATTTTTATATGAATTACAAATTATTTTAAAACTTCCAACAAAATTATCAAATTTCCAAAATATTCCAAATTTAATTTTATATGACCCCAAAATATCAAATAACATTTATAAACATTCTACTTGACACAAGTTTGCAAAAATCCATTCATATTTATCAAATTTCCAAAAAAATTTCTAAATTCTGATAATGAGGGTTCCCACGGCATCAGGTGACATTTATAAAAGTTCTACTTGGGACAAGTTTGCAGAAGAAGACGAGGAGTTTTCACACACAAATCTGTGTCATTGAAAAGACATTTGGATCAAATATCATCCACTAACGATTAAATCAAATTCTATGGCAAGAGTGCGACAATTCAGGTATGCCGTGGCACTGATGTTAGACAGGCCATAGACAGCCAAAACAAATAAATCCGTTTTTATATGCCTCCACATCCTAGAAACTCAAAGTTCCAGAGGCCTATGGGTTCCACGGAGATGTCAACCTCCTCCTCCTGCGAAGGCGGAATGAGCTCCAACGCCAATTTCTTTGTTGGAAATTAATCTCACCCAGTAAATAAACGGGCAGCAGCTATATCTCACTTAGTGTTTTGCAGGTTGTGGATTGAGGGTGCAGAGAAGGAAAAGTTTTGAGCAAAGGACATAACTCATTCTTCAACTTAGATAAATAATCAAAATAAAAAAAAGTTAGTGCATATTATTAAATGTATATCGCCAAACAATTAATCTGCAAGTTTTGTTTAGTTCACACAACTTCTGTAATCTTCAGTTTAGATCAGGGTGAGTAAAATTAGTTCATTATATTTACTTCTATGCGATTTTAATCTCCTTTACTCTGTATTGATTTCCGCAACTGTATGGTATAGATTAAGCGAATTCCTCTGATCTCTGCTGGGCGGCATTCGACAATTCCATGTCAGATACCGAAGACGACTGCGACGGATGTGAGCGCTCTTCTATATTATTACTGTGCAGAGAAGGCGAAGTCCCAAGGATTTCGTCCAAGGCATACTTAGAAGCGGCAACCTTGATTTGCTGAGGGGAAAGAAAAAAGGCGGACGGAATGGCGGGCACAGCATCGAGAAAGTTGAACTTAGCGTTGGGACCTGTCAGGCAATACATTGCAGCGTCTTGGCATCCGAATTTCCGATACCCACTGCCCCCATTCTCGCAGTCGGATTCCCGTATGTTGAGAATGGCCATGGTTTTGTTTCTGCGACGGAGGTGTCTCCATATTTGGCAACTCAGAAACACTATGATGAAAATGGTAATTCAACGACGTATACGTATATGCCAATGTTATTACACAAACTGGAGGCTGTGGAGAGAGGTTACCAAATGGAAAGGCCATTTAGTGCGCCGAAATGAAATATCGTTCCCCCTCTCTATATATACACCAGTGTATGCAATCAGCAGAATGAGGAACTGAAATTCTCCGTGTGCTTTCCGTGGGCTGCGCCCTCTCGGCTAACCTCAAACTACGAAGGTGAACTTCAGTTCATGGAAGGAAGGTGAACTTCATTGAATTATAGACAGAAAATAATTGTCATTTACAAAATCTGGAATGTGGTTGAAATTGAACCGGAAATCATCATGTTTCATATCACTTCATGCAAGGAAGGTGAACTTCATTGAATTATAGACAGAAAATGATTGTCATTTACAAAATCTGAAATGTGCTTGAAATTTGAACCGAATAGAGCTATCATTGACTCTTTTAAATGTCGGGGAGTAAGTATCATCGACGTTGATATACGTCAAAACTAACTTTATCATTGATGGTGGTCCATTTTAATTTTTGTGAAAAGTTATTTTTAAAATTTTGTTGATTAATGACATTCGTTAACTCTACTAAAGCGCTAATGGGAGAATATAATATACTTAACTACTATCTTTTCAATTTATAAATGGGGTTTGTTAGATTAGGATGAATTAATATCATGATTTATTTATATTATTTATTTCAAAAAAAATTATAATTTTTTTCAAGTATTGCATTAAAAAAAGGTTTGTAACTAGAGAGATTTGATTCTTCTAGCCACTTGATAGATCAGGAGTTAAGATGGATCTAAATAAAATGCAGGAGCAATAAAAATCAAATCTAAAAATCAATTGCAGTTCCACCTCACTAAAATCCTTTTCCACAAATATTATTTTCCACTTCGCACAGCTCCCAAAATCATTTCTGAAAAATATTATTCCACTCTTAGCGTTGTCATAGAGATACTTAATTTGACACTTTTTTTTTGTGTTAAATTTATATTTATAGGGAGAGAAGCCATTTTTCATTAGGGCTAACATTATATTAATTAGATTAAATTTTAAATTTTAAATGTTAAACAATACTTTTACATTTACATTTACTTTTACATGTTTACCTGATTTATCATGGCATGTAGTGTACTCAAATACAAACCTTCCGGATCAAAATTTATTAAATTTTATAATATTAATATGAATATTGTAATTAATAAAAATAACAATATTAATCTTTTAATATTAATATTAAGGCTAACAATGTTTTTTTTTTGCATGGTAGTAATAATAATATGGCCTATCATATTTGGCTCATAGGCTTCACCTAAATAAAATCTCTTTTTTAACGTAAATATAAAAAAAGGTTTTATTTACTTAACATATCTCTGGTTTATTTATATTTTATTTATTTTACCATACCTCTTTTATTTACCATGTTATTTGGCCCATAGGCTTCATATATAATTAAATGTTGATTTCTAATCCTATCTTTTATGTTTTTATTTATTTACCATACTTCTTTCATATTTATTTGTTTACCATACCTCCTTTTTTTAGTGTTAGTAACCCTCTTTATATTTTAATTTTACATTGTGTTTATACATAATAATAATTAAATTGATTTTTAAATAGGGCCTACATTAGATTAAAAATGTTAGTGTTAAAAAATACATTTGTGTTTATATTTACGTTCAAGTTTACATGTTTATGGTTTACATGTTTACAAGTTTACTTTTAAGCATTTACATTTTTGTGTGAAGTTTATCCCACATAACGTTTATCCCACATATTGGGTTGAATTTTAAATGCTAAACATAACCTTTATGTTTATATTTATCTTTACATGTTTATGCCTTTACATGTTTACATTTATGTGTTTGCTTTTTTAAGTGAGAAATACCCCCATACCGGTTCAATGTTAAATGTTAAACATTACCTTTATGTATGTTTATATTTAAGTTAACCTGCTGGACAAATTTTTACATGAGAAATACCATGTTCATGTTTATATTTAAGTTTACATGTTTATGCATTTACATGTTTATGTTTATGTGTTTGCCTTTTTACTTGAGATATACCCCCATACAGGTTTTCCTTTTTACTTGAGATATACCCCCAAACATGTTTACCTTTTTACTTGAGATATACCACCATAGAGGTTTGCCTTTTTACGTGAGAAATACCCCGTACTAGGTTCAATGTTAAATGTTAAACATTACCTTTGTGTTTGTATTTAAGTTTACATGTTTATGTGTTCAAGTGTTTGATTTTTTACCTAAGATTTAGCCCACACTAGGTTGTAGAGTGACTCTCACCCAATAATATATTTTTATTTACCAATTTCATTAAAAGCTATAAAGAATAACTATTTTTATGATATATACCAACTTTATATTTGTGATTACTACTAATAATATTTTAAAATATTTTGTGGACATTAAATCTCCACCATCACCTATAAATTAAATTAAAATGCTAAAAACTCAATTCCAAAATAGATACACATATAAACATAACAAAAAAGCCCATATAAATTAAATGGTCCGTAACCACATATATATACGAATATATACAAGTTGAAAGAACATAAAACCATACAAAGAAATTTTATGAAAATGATAAGACAAATGAATGCTTGGTAACCACAAATATATATGAATATAGACAAGTTGAAAGAACATAAAACCATAGAAAGCAATGTGATAAAAATGATAATGCAAATGAAGTACAATATACTCCAAAATTACTTGTGGGGAAGACATGTAAACAGGAGTAGTCACATATACCAAAGAAAATTCAATTCTCAAAGTAGTTTTACAAAGAAGCATAAAATGTTATTAATGATTCCAAATATGGACATCTTGGAATATCAAAAATGAACTGTGTTTTAAATGAAAAAAATATCTAGTCCAATGAATCAAATATCAAATGTACTATAGGGAATATGCAATCATTTTCCTGCCACATTAATTCCAATAAATTTGATAATGCAATTATTCAAATAATCGGGAATAAATAGTGAGAATGTGTTGATGGTGTTAGAAATCCTGCAACAAGGGGGTCTCACAGGTATGAATCCCCAATTATACATAAGAACATTTTGCGTAGGATCCCCATATGGATAATAGGCATGAAAACCATTATTCTTAGGGATCTTTTTTGGTTGCAATTATCAACATAAGATATTATGCAAATAATTTTTGGAACAAGTGAGTAGGTTGGACTGTGAGGCATACAATTGTAATGCATATAAGCTTTTTTCGTGAAAGGGGAAAGAGAGTTACCCTCTAGAAGAAAAGTAACAGTATTGTCCTAAACTATACACACAAGAGTCTGGAAATAATTTTCGATTCACCTGCAAAGTATTTCATATGATAATGATGATCATAAAATCAAGTAACATTCAACAAGATGCACACTAAATCCATAAAATAGTTCATTTTCATTAGTATGTCTAAATATGAACATACACCAAAAAAAAAGAAACAATAGTCTTACAGTTATTTAGGACATATGCATGAAAGTGTGTTGGCTGTGATAGCTTCATATATTAAGTTAAAGTCGCAAAACACATGATTTCAATGATATGGCACCAGCCCAATAGTGGAACATTATGTCACCACTTGCTCCTCCAAATAATGATCTTCTCTCCTATGTTATGTTAGATAATCGAAGGTGAAAAGTTCAAAGACATATATTGAGCTATGAGGGTGTATTTATGAGAAATGAGGAAACTGTCCACCTCCCATGCGACTCTTGACCTCCCTCGTGACTGTTGAGCTTCTACTATGACTTTTTGAATTCCTATGTAACATTTGAGTTCCTACATGACTCTAGAACATTCTAGTGAATTTTCACATTCCATGCGGGATCCTTGGGCTTCCACAGATTTTACATTTTCTCATTTTTAAAAATTACATAATTATATTCCATAAGTGATGTGGAAAAGTACATTTAGATATGTGACTTTTGTGGTGAGAATTTAAGAAGTCATGACATGGTGATTGTGACATAAGACTTCATTGTATCAATGCCAAGCTCTCTTCTCATTGTTGCAATTAGTTTGACTTCTTCATGATGGATCTTTACTTCTACTTCATCTTCATCTTTTAAAGGTTCTAAATAGGTCTTGGAAGGGTCTAAGTCAGCACAAGTTTCCATTTCTTTATCTTGGTCTAATATTCCTTCATGTTGCGCATAATATCATCTTTGTGTCTTATCTCCATTAATGTCCTTCGTATAACTATTTCGTGCTAACCTCCCTTGAAAATCGCCCTGCAATGGTAAGATGATAACATATGCAAATGAAGTCGAGTCATAACCAGCCAAAATTATTCTAAAAACCACCCATTCTACCTTTTCTTACTCATAGACAATGTTGATTATGTTGGGAATATGGGAAAGGGTTTTGAGAGATAAATTGGGAATTACGTAGTTGGGCTCAACAATGACAAAGGAGTGATCATTTTTCCACTAGAAGTATGCAATGAACTATTAGGGGTGGATCATTTAAGGCTATACATGTTGGGAAATTCGAGGGGACAAGAGTGATGAGCTTGTTGACTAAATATGCACAATGAATAGTGCTCAAGTAATAGAAGGAATGGATGGTGCAGTTGAGCTTCACAGGAATTGAGGGATAACCCTATTATCTAGTATAACTACACATTGCATAGTAGGAGGAAACATAAGACAAGATATTGTGCAATGAGGGGTTTTAGTTAGCAGGAGAGATAGGAATAGCCACTATAACTGTACAATGCACAGTGATTGAGAAGAAAGATCCAGGATTTCACAGTTAAGATTTGTATTCATCTATATAGAAACCTACTACTGACTACAACTACAAAATGTGAAATAAGTGCTTCACTTGGTGAAGGGATTGTGTAGTTTACCGTTATAGCCAACATAAGACTCAATCACTATACATTGAGGATGCTCAATTCACCATGTACTGCAGAGAGTTATTGTTTTGTGAATTTCTCTTCAACTGTGATTAGGATGAGGCTCCACTATCAAGTAGAATTATGCTGTGTGCAATGAAGGTAAGCATTAGTTTTTCTTGGACGCAATTTTCTATGGTAAGCAGGAAGAGATTGAGGGATTGTAGTTTAAGATTGCATAATATGTTTCTGTAATAGGTTTCCCTAAGGATAACATAGTGAAAAAATTTAATAGGTGAGTGATGAATCCTTTCTCCCTAATAATTCTCAATGCAATCATCTAGTATCTTAGACTTTAGGTATGCAAAGAGTGAAGACAAGGGAATGCCCCAAAATGACTATGTTTTGGGTCATTGGAACAAGAGAGAACACATGATGAAAAAAAGTTCCAAAATAGAATTAAACTCATGTATATCATAAAAAATATTCCAAGAGAATGTGAAATACTCAACATCAACATACATAAATGAAATGATAGAAAAGTGACGCTTATTTATAAGTGTGATAGTTGAAACATATCTTTGTGACACTCAAAATACAAGTTACGACACAAGTGTTAAATGAAACCAGAAAGTATGCTAAAATGTGGTAGAGTGTCCAAAACACATTCTTATGATATATAATATCATCTAATGCAGAATTTTTCACTAGAGCTTCCCCTAGTCATGCACCAAAGTGTAACACATACAGGAGTGAAAAAAAATAAAAAGTGGCACTTGCGACAGTAAGAATAAGTGAAAATGACAGTTACCAAAAGCTAAAAAAAAAAAAAAATCCACTTGAGAAAGAAGAATAAAACAAAATTGACATTTGTGAAAGTGAAAGAAAGAAAAATTTATAGTCATAATAGTGAAAGTGACACTTATGAAAGAAGAAGCGATACTTGAGAAACTCACCTAGATGATGGTAAATTTTCAACTAAGAGTGAGAGAGAATGTCAACATAAATCATGATTTGGCTATCCACATGGATTGCATAGTCACTATCCCTTTCAACCACAAAAGCAATATCATCAGGGAATGTGCATTGTCTAACATCTACGCAATGTATTCCACTAAATATCGTGTAATTACTATTACCATGGACTTAGCAAGGACTCTCTTCTAAGACTGCACAATGTCCATTGTCAAAGGATATATGTGGAATTCTAAGGCTAATGGAAATAGGTGCACTTGTAAATGCATCAAAAAACTAGGAATGTGTGAGCAGGTGGCTTGAATAGTTAGAATTTCAGAAGAATAATTCAAAAATTAGTAAAATATCAAATAATCATGAAGTGATTATGATCAAATTAGAACGATGTATCATAAGAACATAAGGAGGATCAAAAATTCAAGTGTAGAAAAAATTTTGGAGGGTGTCTGTTGTGGCAAAAGCACGTGATGAGACACTCGAAGAACTACAACTTCTCCAATTAGATCTTCCTTTAACCATGAAGTCCATATGTTTTAGGAAGTTTTGATTCACCATTTGTATTCCCTATTTATTCCGAATATAAGTATAGTATCTCCTATCCCATTTGTCTACTGAACACATTTACAATGATCACCATATCTAAACTATTTTGATCCAGAAAGAGGATAGTATATATTTAAGAGTTCAATATTATCATTTTTTAGTTCCATCCTTGGTTTTTCTCTGTTGGAAGCATGCCTATTCAGTATCACGACAAAGTCAGTATAGGAACAAAATTACCTTTTCACTTCCAACGAGGTTGTCTAATACCTCGATGAAGTTTCTTGCTTCACCTCTCTACGCAAGAAGCCTTTCTCTCCTTTCACCCTTTATTTTGTTTCCAATATTCTCATTGGAATTTTATCACGGCTTACATCACCAAGGTGGATGAGGGATCTTGGCTTATTGAGATCAAGAGAGGTTATTCCTTTAGAGTTTGTTATACACCTTTGAAATTAATATTCTCCCTCTTATTTTTATCCTTTCTCTTCTCTGCTTGATTGATAGACAATTAAAACACCATTCAATTACCATACCAATTCAAGGAATGAAGCTCCTAAAAAAGGTACGAGCATCCTTGTGATGTTTATAGTTTTCCATTGGAATGAGTCACATTTTCCATTTAGACATAATTGACCTTAAAATATATGTAAACACAAATGAAGAAGGGGATCATAGGCTAGCCAATAATTTCTCATCATTACAATTTATCTTTGAAATATTTGCAACATTTTCTTTCGATTCAAACAAGAATAGTGTTAATTCACAATATTATTAAACAAAATAAGAACTAAATACCTAACACAATAAGGAAAGCAAAGAAAGAGGAAAAAAATATTAGACTAAAATGAAAGGAGAATATAGGAATGAATAAAATAAACTGACTCTAAAGAATGGATAAATAGAAAAATGCAGGGTAGATACAATGAAAAAAAGAAGCTAAAACTAGACTAGACCTACTCCTAACCTAACCAACTAAAAGGTTAAGGCTAAGTAAAGTTAAATTTCCAATGAAATAAAATAATATTCTCGCTACATACATGTAGAAAGGTGCAACAAAATAGTACCAATATAAAGCAATGTGCAAAAATAAAGATCTGATCATGTATGACTTGTACAAGAAATAGAAGGTCTTTCCTACTAGCAAAAATATGTGCAATAATAACTAAATTTAACCAATATGTAGCCTTACATTTTTTATTATAACTACAACCATACAAACCTTGAAAGCTTCTCGTGAATGTGCCTTCCTCCATTTTCTTATTCTTAGAAAACATTAAGGAATATTCAAACTTATTATTTATGACACAACTTGCTATGTAATATGTTTCCAACTATTGATAGATTCAATGATGGACATCAAAATTATCCTTTTGAAAAATCTAAAAATCTTGGAAGAACGAACTTTGAATTATCAGATTCAAATCATGTGACGAATAATTCAATGAAAAGATAACTTTATCTCATTTAGAACCATTTTCAAGATAGCGAGGGCTTGACATAACCATCGATAAAGTTGAAGTGCCTCAAATACTAGACAAGTATTTGAACAATGAAATAGATAAATGGGTTTAAAAATATCAATCAGTGTAAATAAATTATCATCAGATATGCTAGTGGGAAAATGATTATTTGATTGACAACTATTAGATCTAGTGTTATGATCATATTGGTGGCTTGACATACAAGATTCTTGATTCTTTATTAGTTCACTTTATGTCTAATTCCATACGAGACTAGTAATATGAATGCATGGGAATTTAAAGAAATTTTTTGGTCTTGTAAATCTGGGAAAACGATTGGAATAACATGTGGAAAAAAGGTTAGAAATATTTGTCAAATCAAATCTAGTATCCATATCAACATAGGTATTTTTATCTATTAAATTATTTGAGCAAGGAATTTTATTCAAAAGGATTTATTTTTCCAACATGAAAATTACTAGCTTCATAAAATTCACAGTAAATATTAGGATCTTCTTGTTCAAAAAATCATTTAACATATAAGAATTTTTCGGCCAAAGGTGAAATTTATCTTGATAATTTGAATGAGAATATTCATAGCTCCACACATTCATGAGAGATACATTCTAATATTGGGTTCAGTGGAAGAGGTTTACATGAATATGAATTAACCAAAACATGATCCGCTATTAGATCAGAAGCCCAACATTGAAAAATATAAAAATTCTCTTGGAAAATCCCAAAATATTTCAAGAATCAGTTTACATCTAGTGAAACAACATAGAGAACTAAATCATGTGAGAAATTTTATATATTACCTAGTTCGAGGACCCCATCAGGAATGCAAGAACCTAACAAGTACTAGAACAAGTACTGAAGCTTTCAAGTACTGAAAATTTCAAATGTTCAATAATTATATTTTGAGTTTCGTGTCAGATCACAAATTGCATGTGGACAAATAATATCATTTATTTCAACATGACCAATATTGTCTAGATGGAAACCATCTACATCACTCCGTTAATCATATTTTTCAACCAAAAGAAACGTATTACTCACGTCATAATATTATTCTGATTGCGTATCTAAGGATGTATATATCGAAGAAATCTCATGAGCAACCTTAATTAAATAATTTTCCCGATAGAAAATTGTAAGCTACAAGGCAAGGAATGGATGGTCTATGATTTCATTGATTTATTCTTCATCATGGATGAACTCTCTGCCTTGTGTCAATCCAAAATTCATCTCATCACATTGTATATTTGAAGAGAATCGGGAATTTTCATCACAAGTTAATTCATTACAAGTAATAGGACATAAGGGATAGTAAGGTCAAGAAGAAGCTCCTATAAAAATATATTCTTGAGAAATCATAAGATTGGTTGATATAAGTGAGCATGCATTAATGGGATCATGGTAATTAAAATTATGATTGTCTAAGGCTTTCTACTCGTTAAGAGCTTTGATTTCATTTGAATAATTTCCAGGATCACAAGATTCTAGGTCAACCAATATTGAAGAAACAACATCTTGAAATTGAGGACGTTGAAATAGGGAAGGCATTTCAAAAGTGTCTTCACCCTTCTGCTTCTCTACCTTTGGAATGTGACCACCTTGTACATGATCACCATTTAGACCAATAACATTAGAATCAAGAGTATCTAAATGACTTTCTAGTGGAGTGCATTTATCAAGTGAACTAGGGTACAGAAATCCATGAAATGTAGATGGTAGAGGGTGATAAATGTCCCTAGAAGAAAAAACACTTTTAATGGTATTAGATTCAAGACTTTGGAAATCCTTGGGAACCAAGTGATCAATATTCACCCTAGGAATCATGGATTTATTATAACACAAAAAAATTTCTAGGATGAGATCTTGACCATGGGAAGAAAGAAAAGGTGGAAGGGGAGGATCAACAAATTGATTTTCTGATTTGCTAACTTCAAAAATAGCACTTTATACTACATTGTTAGGAAAAAAAAAGGGAGGAGAACAAGGGACAAAAGGGACAATAGGATCCTCTTCTAAGATTAGAGGTGAAAATTGGTTAATAAAATTTGGTAGAGAACCATTAGCCAAGTATTCATATTTATATTGTTTCAATTATATTTGAAAAAATTTTAAAGCATTTCATTTAGGAAATCCAAATCCAAATATTCTTTAGGAGACTCATAACATAAATGAAGAATTGATAAATAAAATCATATACTGATTCATTGAGCTTCATTCTAAGTTGATTAATCCTTTTATAAATATCTCAGTAATCATACTTATCAAAGGCTTGATGGAGCTCCCTGAAAAGTTGTCAAAATTAATGAATAGACAAAAATAGTAAGGTATGACACCATAGTTTAACTTCTCCTTCAAGAGTGAGGGTGAATAATATACAATAAGCATATTCAAAAACCAGTTCATAAAAATCACAAAAGTTAAGTAATTTAGATGTATACTTGGCTATGGCTATTCCACCCTCGGCATCAAACTTTAATTGACACAAGTTGCAAATACGATATACAGGGAGAGACTGATTTTCTCTATTAGAAAATCATCCTGAGATTATGATTTGTGAATCAGCCATTTAATATAAGAGATTCAAAACACACTAAACGGGCTCAGATTTTCATCTGACCCTCCTTTAAGTGCCACTTCTTTACAGCGTTGTAAATCCACTAACAATGGGGTTCTCCCTGGTATTAAGTATTAATTAGACCTCACCTCGTTTGGAGTAGCAGCACCATTTTGATAGTAGGCCTGATCATCATTATTTCTATAGATTTTCCTGTGTTTCAATTATCACCTTAAGAGACTATTCAAATAATGTTGGAAATAAACAAGTAATTTGACACAATGAGGGATAAAATTGCAATGTATATAATGTTATTTCATGAAAAGGAAAACTGGGTGAGCCTCTAGAAGAAAAATAATAGTTCTATCATAAAAGAGACACATAAGAATTTGGAAATAGTCATTTATTAAATTACAAAGTAGTTCACAAGATAATGATCATCATAAAATCATGTATCAATGAACATTGAACAAGATTCCTATTAAATCCAATGAAGTAGCTCATTTTCATTATTATGTAACTAATATAAACATATATCACACACAGTGAAAGAATAGTCTAGCAATTATTCAGGACATATGAATGAAAGTGTGTCGGCTCTAAGATCTTCATATATTGAGTGAAATTCCCAGTATGCATGATTAAAATGATGTGACACTAGCCACAATAGTGAAACATTAAGTCACTACTTTCTCGTCCAAAGAGTGTTATTCTCTCCTATTTCAAGCTAGGGAAGCCTAGGTGAAAAGTCCAAAGTCCTTTTGTTGAGCTATGATGGTGCGCTTATAAAAAAAAAGGTGACTCTCCACTTCCCATGTTACTCCTCACCTCCCTCATGACTCTTTAACTTCTACTATGGCTTTTTCAATTCCTATATCACCTTTGAGATCTTACACAATTGTAGAAAGTTTTGGCGACTTTCACATTCCATGTGGGACCCTTGGGATTCCACACATTTTACATTTTCTCATTTCTTAGAAATTAGATAATTACATTCAATAAGTGACGTGGAAAAATACATTGAAATATATGAATTTTGTAGTGACACTTTGAGAAGCCAGGACTTGGCGATGCTGACCTAAGACTTCATTGTATAAATTCCAAGATCTTCTCTTTACTACTATGAATTTTAATTCTTCGTGAAGGATTTTTTCTTGTACTTCATCTTCACCCTCCAAGGGGTGTGGATAGGTATTGGAGCCTTCCAGTTTAGCATGAGTTTCCATTTCTTTGTCTTGGTCTAAGATTCATTGAATCATGTCTTGCATAATATCATCTTTGTGTATTTTCTCTACGAGGGTCTTTCTTGTAACAATTTATTCCTAACCTTCCTTGAGAATCACCCTGCCATGTAGAGATGATAATACGTCCAAATTAATCCCATTCATGACACACCAAAATCAGTAAGAAAACAACATATTTTTACATTTTCTTACTCATGGAAAATGTTGATTGTGATGGGACAATGGGAGAGGGTTTTGAGAGATTCAAACTAGGAATCGCACAGTTGGGCTTAATCATGATGAATTTCTGACCATGATTTTCACTAGGGATACACAATATGCAATAAGGGGAGGCTCCCTCAAGGTTTTTCACATTGGCAAATTCTTGGGGATAAGGTTCATGAAATTATTTACTGAAGATGTGTAGTTCACAATGTGTAAGGAGGAGAAGGAAGTTATTTTGCAATTGAGCTTCACACAGACAGAGGTATTACCCCATTATCCACTATAACTATGAAATTCACAATAGGAGATAAGACAGGTCAAGGTACTGTGAAGTGGGATTTCAGCGAGTAGGATAGATGGGACTAGCCACTTTCATTGTGAAATGCATAGAAATTAAGAGGAAATATCCAATATTGCATAGTTGAGGGTTGTAGTGAGATAGGAGGGTCCTATTTCCCACTATAACTACACAATTCTCAATAAGTGGATCACTTAGTGAATGGATTGTCCAATTCATTGGTATAAGAAACATAAAGCTAGGTCACTGTACCTTGAGGATGCTCACTTCACCATGAATGAGAGAGGACTTTGGATAATGTATTTCTCTTCAGAAATGATGAGGAGGAGGCTCCACTATCCACTGGAACTATGATATGTCAAATGGAGGAAAGCAGAATTCTGTCTTTGACACAATTTTCAATGGTAAGCAAGAAGAAACTAAGGGATTTTATTTCAAGATTACACAATGTATTTTTGGAAGAGGTTTTCGTTAGGATAACACAATCCACAATTGTAAGAGGTAAGGGATGCATACTTGATGGGTAATAATGAACAATGCGCTCATTCAGTAGCTGGTATTTTATGTATGCAAAGTGTGAAGACAAGGGAAGTCCAAAAATGTCCAAGTATTGGATCAATGGAAAAATAGAGAACATATGATAAAAACAAGCTCCAAAAAAGATTTAAGCATATGTATACTGTCAAACACAAGCGAAGAGAGTGGAAAATACTCATGATCCACATGCATACTATGAAATGAAAACAAAGTGACAATTATTTCTAAGTGTGATAACTGAAATGTAGCTTTGATACACTTAGAATACAAGTTATGACATAAGAGTCGACTGCAACCTGAATGTGTGCTAAGTTGTGGGTGAGTGTCTACTGAATGTTATTATGATACATAAGGTTATATAATGTAGAAGTGTGTACTAGAGCTACATCTATTTGTGCACCAAAGTGTACCAGATGCAAGAGTGAAAAAAATCAAAAGAATAACTTGCAATAGTAAGAATATGTGAAAACCACATTTTCAAAAGCTAAATAAAGTGAAACAGATGCATGAAAATAACAAAAAAAATGATGCTTCAAAAATTTAAAGCAAGATAAAATGATAGTCGCGATACTAAAAGAGACATTTATGAAAGAAAAATCCCTCAAAAGAAAGAGTTGAGAAAGTCACCCAGATGATGGTACATTTACAACTAAGAGTGAGGGATACTGTCAACTGAAATTTTGCGTTGACTATCCACATGGATTGTGCAGTCATTCCTCCCAAATAAGAAATCATTATCATCAGGGGCTATGCAATTTCCGAGAATCGCACAATATCTACCACTAAATACTACACAATTACTATTACTAAGGACTTCACAGACACTATTTTCCAAGAATAAAAAATTCCTAAATTCAAAGGATAGACATGGGCTTCTAAGCTTGCTAGAAAGATATGTTCTTGTAAATTGATAAAAAATCTAAGTATGTGTAAGAAAGTAGCTTGAATAGCTGGAATCTCAGAAGAAGTCTTGAACACTTAGAAAACAATTAACGAACCATAAAGTTGTTATGATCTACTTGGAACAGCAGATAGTAACATCATAAGGAGGCTCCAAAATGCAAGCGTGGTAATAATTTTGGTGGTTTTTTGTCACAATGAAAACACTTGTCAATACACTGGAAGAACTCCAACTTCCTTATTTATGTCCTCCTTTAATCACCAGAACTTCTCTATCCTAGCTATAAGAAAACTTTCTCCTATCACATTTATTGACTAGACACATTTGCAAGGGTTACCATATATCAATTATTTCGGTCTAGGAAGCAGATAGTATATATTTGCGAGTTTAATATGATGAAAGTTTTAGTTCCATATCTAGTTTTTCTCTACTACCAATTGGCTTGTTCAACACCTTGGTGGAGTCACTACATAAATACAAGCATTTCTTCGCTTCCAACAAGCCCGTTCGGTACCCCAATGAAGTTGTTTTCTTCACCTTTGTATGCATGATGCCTTTCACTTGTTTCACCCCCCCTTTTTTAATATGCTCGTTGGAAGTTTATTACCATGTATACCGCTAGGGTGAAAGATGAATATTGACTTATTGAGAGAAAGAGAGGTTATTCCTTTAGATATTGTTATATACTTCTAAAATTAGTATGCTTCACATTAGTTTTATCCTTTCCCTTCACTACTCGATCGGATCGAAAATAAAAACACCATTCAATTACCATACTGAGTCAAGGAATGAATCTCCTAAAGAAGATACAAGCATCATGGTTCTACTTATAGCTTTCCATTTGAATAAATTATATTTTCGATTCAGAGATCATTCACCTTAAAATATATGTAAACAAAAAAAAGGAAGGGGATCATAGACTAGCCAAGCATTGCCCTTCCTCAAAATTCCTCTTTCAAATATTTTCCACATTGTCTTTGTAGTAGAACAAGAATAGTTTTCATGCGTGGTATTAGTAAACAAAACATGAAATAATGACATGGCACAACAAGGAAAAAAATAATTTTGAAACTGAAATTAAAGGCAATACGGGAAGGAAGAAAATAAAGAAACTAAAAATATTAGATAGAGATACAAATGCAAGGGATATGAAATGCAATTGTAAAGCTAAAACGTGACTAGACCCACTCCAAACCTAACCGACTAGAAGGTCAGGGCTGGGTGAAGTGAAATTTCCAATGAAAACAAAAAATCTACTCTTGACCTGCAAGTAGAAATATGTAGACAATTAGTACCAGCATGAAGAAATGTCTAAAAAAAACTCGTGAATGTCTTGTACAAGAAATAAAAGGTCTTTCATACTAGCAGAAAGTTGTGCGATAACAACTAAATTCAATGAATCTGCAACCTTCCCCTTTTTATTAGAACCACAATCATGACTTGAAATTTTCTCATGAGTGTTCCTTCATTTATGTTCTCATTCTTAGAAAACATCAAGAAAGATTGAAACTTTCTATTTATTATAGAGCTTTCTAAGCAATATGTTCCATCCAATCATAGATTAGATCTTGAAATTGAAAACCATCGTTTTGAAAACCATGAAATTTTCGAGAGAATGATTTTTTAATTAGTGGATTCGAATGATGAGGAGAATCTTGCAAAGTAAAGATAACTCCATACCATTAAGAAACCTTGTCAAGATAGTGAGGGATTAACATAACTGTAAGTAATGGTTGGTATAGCCAGACTAGTAATATGAAATATTAATAAATTAAACACAATTGTTGGTGTTTTCAATTGGGGAAACCAATTAGTATAACATGCTGAGAAAATATTACAAGGATATGTCAAATCAAATATACTAACCATATCATGGGTGTTTTTATCTAATAAATGATTTGACCATTGAATTCTACTCAAAAGAATTGATTAGGTTAGAACGAAAATTATTGGCTTCATAACATTCACAGTATATATTTGGTGTTCACAATTCAAAAACGCACTTAAGAGATATGAATTCTTTAGGCGATGGTGACCTTTATCTTTATAATCATAATGAGAATCTTCATAGCTCTGCACATCAATGAAACATATACATTCTTGGGTTCAGTGAAAAAGGTTTACATGAACATGCATTAAATAAAACAACATCCTCTATCTAATCATAAACCCAATCTTGAAAGTTATAAAAATGTCTTGGAAAAAACAAAAATCTTTCAAGAACTCGTTTGCATCAGGTGAAACAATGTGGATAAAATAATTAGGCAAGAAATTCCATAGGAGACCTAGATCAGGGACCCCATCAGGATTGTGAGAGATTTACATAACCATCAACAATATTTGAAGTGCCTCAACTCCTTGACAAGTCTCAAAACTTTCCAATGTTGAATAATTATATTTTGAGAGATGATTTAGATCACAAATTGCATGAATACAACTAATATCAATTATTTCCACAAAATCGATATTATCTAGATGGAAGCCATCTAGACTATATTTTTCAATATTCAGAAACATATTACTGACATCCTAGGATTCTTCTTATTATGTATCTATGTATATATACATAGGAGAAATATCATGAGAAACATGAGCTAAATAATTATCCATATGCAAGACTGGAAATAAAAATGCAAGGAATGGATGGTATATGATTTCATTGATTTCTTCTTGATCATGGGTGACCTCATTGCCTTGAGCCAATCCAAAATAAAGTTCATCATATTGTAGATTTTAATATCATGGAAAATCGTCATCAAAAGTTAATTCATTATAATTAGTAGGACACAAGTGATAGTAATATGATGTAACATCCCTAGTTTATGTTTTTATTTCAAAGCTAGACATTTGAACTTTAATCTTGAGGGGAGTGGACCCCAATGGACAAGTATGTTGTGGATGTAATTAAATATCTAATTATGAAAAATAAATAAAATAATTCTATGCAAATTGACCAAATGAGAATTATGAGATCACTTGCTAAATCCATGAGGATGGAAAGAGGCAAATATTTCCCCAAAAAACTTTCCAAAAAAAAAAATTCCCTGAAAGAATTTATTTCCAAATTAGATTTTGAGGAAAATCTAGTTTCCCGAATGATGTGGAGAGTAGTTGGGAAGAGGTAAAAAGCTGGGAAAAGCAGAAAGGAGCTTTAAGAAATCCCTAAATAAGGGAAGCCTAGGCAAATAGGAAGAAAAGCCTCCTGTAATTCTGGACGCAGAATTAGAAACAGGCTTTGGGGAGCAAAAGCCTAAATAAGCTATTCCTGAATAGATTAGAGGTTGGTATGGAATGGAAGTGGTCTCAGCTCGGGGGTGAGTTCTGGAGATAAAGGGACTCTACGGTTGGGAGGACTGGTCAAGTACCTAAGTGGTATGCTCAGAGTATTCATGAATGATTTAAAATTAATTGTTGTTAAGTGTAAAATTTAATGACTGTAGCTGTATACTACTTGCAATGTTTTGATGTGTTGTTATTCCATACATTTACATAAAGGTAGAGTAATTAAACTCTCTCTCAGATCTGCATGGTTGTAGGAACTAGAAATATGAGGACAAATCAGCCAGAAACTCTAAACCAGTTTCCTGGTTTAAATCTGGAGATTATGTAATCTCATAATTTGTAAAGATGTAACTTTAATCTGTTTCTGTTAAAAAAAAGAAAGAATTAATTCAGTGAATATTAGGGAAACCTACAAAACCTATGTGTAGGAGGAATTAAATACATATAGGGCAGATCCATAGATCTGTTGAAGTAACTAAGTGAGGTGCAGACATAAAGATGCCAAAATAGCAGTTCCTGGTTATTTATAAAATTCCTTTGACACTAAGGATAGAAAGAAAGAATATATAGAATTGAGTACTATGGATATCTTCAGATAGCAAGGAAACAAAATTAAACAGGTTTGCCAACTTGTAAATACTTATGAACTGAGAGTTATGCATACAACTATGTGATTACTATCCTTTACCAAGGAATGTTACAACTGCATACTTATTGAGAAATTATATAAAATGCCTGTAAACCACACTAGCTATAAAAAGGTAGCACTTAATTGTTATCATATCTATATGATATAGTAATGCTAGTCTAAACACCAGAGACGTTGGAACTGTGATACTATAGAAAAAAATTATACATACATAGTTGCATAAAATGTTTTGCCTGATATTCGCAACTCGTACAATGGAGTTTCAAACCGATGAATATAAAGAAAGTCTACTGTGGGAGTCAACTAACACACAAAATTATAGAACTTGTAGGACTCGAAATTATTCAGTCACTTCACTACTGTAAACTTGAAGACTCCTTTAATAGACAAATGTATATTCACTGATGCTATTATTGTGAAGAGAAATAGAAAGGAAATATAAAGCCAGTGTACTTATTAATCTCTCATTCATGCTCAAGCAAAATTTTATTGGACAACAACAAATATATAATGAGAAATAATAGAATATAGAAATATGGACATTTATTTGTCATTGATAACAGAGATGAATGAGCGATAAATACATATATGCAACTCTGGAAACCAATTATGGAAATTTATTATCATGATCTCATGATAATAATTCAGAACGTAAGTACTTCGGGAATTACAGTGTCCCAAATAAAAATTTAAACAGTCCCAGTCTCTGGAAAAAGGTATTTACTACAACAGAAACTTCTATGACAATAACAACTTAAATTGTCTGAACAATTTTGTAGAATAACAAGAGAGGGCTTGGTCAAAATTCAACTCTGGACGCGTCGATACCAACCTGAAATTTCAGAACGCACCGACGTCAATTTGAATGAAACAAAAATTCACAAAATACCAATTAAGAACCAACCCTCAACGTTATTCGGGCCTACCTGCAATAGAATGAGGATGTCGTTACCATAAGAAAATAGGAGGATCCTCATAACATAAAATATGCGAAGGGAATATCAAACAAACTCAGATTACCTTGAGAAATGAAAAGGGTTATCACTAAACACAACCTACAAGAAAAACACATGTGTATTGTCAAAACATTCACCCAAAACGAAACTAAAACTCTAGAACAATTTTACTCAAATAGGTCGATGGATTACCGAGGAGTGATTGCTCTCTACGAGCCAAGAAAATTTTGTGCATATAATGGACGACCCAAGTCAAGTCACCAAGACGAAAAATGGTAAGTCCTATCAAGAAACAATTGGATAATCGTATTAAATATCGTTATCAGTAAACGAAAATCTCCTACACGAACAGAGAAATCTCTACGAGAGATTTTGTTCAGCAAACAAAATAAAAAATATAACGCCACGAGTCTAGATAGAAAACGAGACCATAGATAAGAAATGGTGGATTTTAAACTCAGCGCTCATACTGTAACCAAGTGTTTTAACATAAATAGCAATAGTATAAGCCATAGTAACATAGCGTGGTGCTCATATTTCCATACCTATGTTTTGACACAATGGAAAGATGAAAACACTTCAAGCCTGGGAGAGAACGACTCGCTTCTCCAACGTGTAGAGACTCGATACCGAGAGGATAGCAAACAAACAAGGAGTGAAAAGAAGAGTCTCGATAATAATTTAGAGATTTATACAAATGCCTCCAAAACCAAAACATCGAAACGCTAATGAGATAGGAGAAATCTACACCATCCAAGTGGCATAGGATCTACAGTGTGTACACGGATCGATTTGGTGGGATTGACAATTAAGACGTAGCCGTCCAAAATTTAATTAGCAATCTCTGAAATCGATCCCATAGTACTTACACTCATGGCGTGTAGTCTGAACAATTCCAAGGGTAGGCTGGCATGGCATTCAAATGAAAACATATATCCCTACAACTGGAGCATGAATGCAATGAAATCTATCCAAATTCAAACCACGTCAAGAGAGAAACCTTGCGACTTGGCACAAGTTTAATTTCCACAATACATTAAACCGACGTTGCTAATGACGCAGTACGAATATCATGAAGTTAATTTGCCTACCTATACAGAAAACTCACCATAAATAATGTGTACGAGAGATATCCTGGAGGATCTGGGAACACACACTATACATTCTCATAACCATAAGCCATTCATGCCGATGACATAAGTGTTAATGGTATATAGACCAATCTATACATTAAAACAAATCGCAAATTTAGCATAGGACTATCGCTCATGGAGCTATACGAATAAATGAACCCAATGATATATATAATGCCTCGAAAACTAGTTATATGACAATTCGATGCACTTAGAATATCTAAAACATAAGTCGAATTCGAACATGGTGAAACGTTACATGGTGAGGTAAGTAAGGATCTTAAATAAACTCACGAAATGGTCTTGGGATCGAATACAAAAAAGATATATCCTATAAGAGAGTATAAGGTATGAGTGTATTAAGGATTCAAGAATATTAGTAAGGTTAATAGTCATAGAGGAAGTCTAAGAGAAGTTGAATAAGGAAAAAAAAACACAACTCCAAAAGCAAGGTATAAACATATAGTAAAGACCAGTACAACATCTCGATACAACGGTAATAAACCAATTAGTTAACCTGGGAGGAATGTACCCTTCTAAGACAGGGGTAAAGGTATTTTGATATTGACTATATGAATCATGGATCGAATTTATTATTAAGCAAAAAAAAATAAAAAATTTGGGTGACGGAGAGACATTAGAAATGGTATCAGAGCTTATGTTCTACAAAACTGGGCTGTTGTAGTGTGTTCTCACTGTATAAATGATTTACTGTTGAAATATATATATATATATATATATTTTGACTGATCTGTGTTGTGTAGTGTACAGTGGTGCTGGAATGGCAGAAGGTGAGGAAATTTATGTCGATCTGCATGATGAAGATAATACACCAGATCCTAAAACTTCAGTGATGGCTATGTTGCACAGTTTTCAATGAGAAATGGCTGAGCTAAGAAGCCAGAATGACAGATTGTCATTAGCCAGTGAGGAGCAGGAAAAGCTCATCAGGGAACTAACTTCGCGGAACAGCAAAGAGGGTGAATGTTCTGGGAAGAGGAAGAATGATGAGTCTGAGGATGATGATGCTGTTAGGCATAAGTATAAGCAGAAAAAGGAACTACAAGGGGTATTCCGAAAGATCAAACCCCCTCCTATGATGGGGAGAAGGAGGAAGATGCTGAAGCCTGGTTGTTGAACATGATTAAGTATTTCCAGGTCTATGAATACAAAAGCAATCTGAAGGCCAGATTAGCTATTTACCAGCTACAAGGTAAGGCTACCTTGTGGTGGGAGGAGACAAAAATGGTTCATGCCATTGATGAAAAGATAGTTACTTGGGAAGATTTTCAGGTTAAGTTTAAAAACCGCTATTTAAATGAACGTTATTATGATGATAAAGAAAAATAATTTCATGAGCTTAGACTGGGACAGCTTACTATTGATGAGTTTGTCACGAAGTTTACCAATCTGTTGAGATATGTCCCTTACATTAGGGAAGATAAGGCCAAGGTACAAAGGTTTTTGAACTATTTGCCTGCTGTGTATAAAGAGAAGATCGAGTTTGATAACCCAAAAACTATGGACGAGGTAGTGAGGAAGGCTAGATTATGCTACCAACAGTTCAAAGGAAAGGCTGAGCATGGAAAAGGCTAGCTAAACAGAGGTGAAATTAAAGGAAAGAAACAGAAACCAGCTTACTTAAGGAATTTTGGTAGGGACCATTGGAGGAAAAAGTTTAATAAACCAAAAGAAAGCCAAACAGCTCAGTCTCAAATTGGTTCCAAACAACTAGATGAAGGGAATAAGAAGGAAGGCACAATCAAAATGAGGGAAACTTTGAAATGCTGGGGATGTGGAGAACCCCATATTTTGAAGGATTTCCCCCACCGAAACATTCAGATGATTATGAGAGATCGAGAAGCTACCACAGTAAATGACATAGCAAGAAATATACCCATTATCAATGCAGCCTTGGAAAATCGACAAGCATAACACCAAGCTACCATGGTGGAAATGGAGGGTAAGATTTCTAACCAATCTGTTACTGTTTTCATTGATCCGGGTGTTTCTTTGAGTTACATTAGTCCAAAAATTGTAGAAAAATGCAATCTCAAAACTGAAAAATTTCAGAAGTCTTGGTTGGTCCAGCTAGCCACTGGCACCAAAAGGAAGGTAACTCATAAGTTACCTCAAACACCAATTAAATTAAATGATTTTCAAACAGAAGTAAATCTAAACATTCTGCCATTAGGTTCGTATGACTTGCTGATAGGAATGGAATGGCTAGAAAAGAGAAATGTGATGATGAAATGTTGGGATAAAACTCTGCATTGCATAGATGAAAAATGGAAACCTTTTATTCTCAAGGGAAAGCCAAAACCCATCTCTGTAAGACAAATATCAGCACTGCAATTAAAAAGAACATCTAGGAAAGGATACCAAGTATATGCAGTACATGTAGAAGAGACAGAACAAAAACCTGAAGAAAATCTGCTGGACACCTTGCCAGTAGTGACAGAGTTTAAGGAAGTCTTTCCAGATTATATTCCTCATCTCCCCCCCAAAAGAGAGATTGACTTTTCAATCGATTTGGTGCCCGGAGCAACACCTGTTTCCTAAGCCCCTTATCGAATGAGCCCCCCCGAACTCATGGAACTGAAAATGCAATTGCAAGAATTTCTGGATAAGGGCTATATCTGACCGGGTGTATCTCCTTGGGGAGCACCGGTTCTATTTGTGAAAAAGAAGAATGGAACCTTTAGGATGTGCATTGATTATCGTCAACTAAATAATTTGACCATTAAGAACAGATACCCTTTGCCCAGAATTGATGATATTTTTGACCAAGTGAGAGGAGCTTTAGTATTTTCGAAGATTGACTTAAGGACTGGTTATCACCAGCTCAGAATTAAGGAAGAAGACATTAGTAAAACAACTTTTCGAACCAGGTATGGTCACTACGAATTTGTAGTCCTACCTTTCGGTTTGACAAACGCCCCTGCCACCTTTATGTGGTTAATGAACAGTGTATTAAACAAGTACTTGGATAAATTTGTACTTGTGTTCACAGATGATATTTTAGTTTACTCAAAAAGTGAGGAAGAACACAAAGAGCACTTGAGGATAGTATTGCAAACTTTGAAAGAAAACCATTTATATGCCAAATTCAGTAAATGTGAATTCTATAAGGACAAGATCTAATACTTGGGTCATATTATCTCTGAACAAGGGTTGGCTATTGACCCTGAAAAGATAAAGGCTATTAAAGAATGGCCTATGCCAACTGATGTTTCCGCAATAAGGTCATTCATTTGGATTGTAGGTTATTATCGCAGATTTGTGGAGATATTTTCTGCCACAGCATATCCCATAACATCACTACAAAAGAAGGGTGTCAAATTTGAGTGGACTGAAAAATGCCAAAACAGTTTTGCACAACTAAAAAAAAAACTCACTACAGCCCCTATACTAAAGATTGCAGACCCTGATAAAGAATTTTTTGTATGTACAGATGCCTGTAGAGAGGGGTTGGGGGGATTCCTTCTGCAGGAAAATTCAGTTATTGCATATGAATCGAGGAAACTGAAGACATATGAACAAAATTATAGTACATATGATTTGGAGTTGGCTGCTGTTATTCATGCCTTGAAGATGTGGCGACACTATCTCCTTGGAAAGAAATTTACATTGATGACAGATCATATCAGTATTAAATATTTCTTTTCCCAAATTGATTTGAATGCTCGACAAGCTAGATGGTTGTCTTTTCTGAGTGAATTTGATATGGACATAAAACATATCAGAGGGAAAGAAAATAAAATTGCTGATGCTTTGAGCAGAAATGCTTTCCAACACATAAACAACTTTGGAAGTAGTGTAAAGTTGGAGTTACAAGATTTAGTGAACCAGGCAGTAGACCAGGATCCAAATTATGAAACACTACAGGCGAAACTACTGAAGAAGGAGATAGCTGGCTACACTCAAAATCAAAAAGGGTTAATCTGCTACAAAAATAGATTGTACATCCCCAATGTAGAGTCTTTGAAAAGATAGATTCTAGATGAATATCACAAACAACTGTATGTAGGGCATCCGGGATATCAGAAAATGTTAACAGCTTTGAAAAAGAAGTTGTTTTGGCCAGGAATGAAAAGAGAAGTAGCAGAGTATTTAGCTAAATGCATGGAGTGTCAAGTAGTTAAAGTTGAACATCAACATCCTGATGGTCTTATAAATCCTTTGCTGATTGCAGAATGGAAATGGGATACAGTTTCTATAGATTTTATAACAGGACTACCCAAAACCAAATACCAACACGATTTGGTGATGGTAGTAGTAGACACTTTAACAAAAGCTGTACACTTCATACCCGTGAAATCTACTTTCAGGACAGCCCAAGTAGTGGATGTGTTCCTGAAGGAAGTAGTAAGGCTCCATGGGGTCCCAAAGGTGATTGTTTCGGATAGAGATGCTAATTTCACCGTAGCCTTTTGGAAAGGTTTGTTTGGGGGCATGGGCACTAAGTTGAATTTCAATACTTCCTATCACCCTCAGACCGACAGTCAGACAGAGAGAACTAACCAGATTTTGGAGGATATTCTGAGAATGTATGTGATGGATAGACCATCAAAGTGGGAAGACTACTTGCATTTAGCTAAATTTTCTTATAATAACAACTATCAATCCTCCATCAAAATGAGTCCGTTTGAGGCACTCTATGGAAGGAAATGTCGTACATCTTTGAGTTGGAGCCAACCTGAGGATAAGCTAATTTTGGGACCAGATGCTTTACAAGAGATGGAAATAATTGTTAAACAAATACAAAGAAACATCAAGACAACACAAGATCGCCAGAAGAACTATGCTGATAAGAAGAGGGTACATAGAGAATTTAAAGTGGGGGAACATGTGTATTTGCGTATTAAACCCAAAAAGAGCACACTTTATGCTGGAAGTTGTGCGAAACTGGCTCCTAGATATTGTGGGCCTTTTGAGGTGTTATAAAGGGTGGGACCAGTGGCTTACATGCTAGCCTTACCACCCCATGTTAAAGTTCATGATGTATTTCATGTTTCATTATTAAAAAGATACATACATGATGCTTCTCACATTATTGATTGGAATGTGATACAAGTGGAACCAGAAGGGGAGTTCCTTCCAGAACCACTTCAAATATTGGAGCGGGAAGAAATTGAATTGAGGGATCGGACGGTAGCAAGAGTAAAGGTGTAGTGGAAGCACTTTACTGCTGCAGAACCTACCTGGGAAAGAGAAGTGGAAATGATGGAAAAATATCCATTTTTGTTTGAAAAGAAATGAACTCTATTAGTTAGATATCAACACCGAGGATGGTGTTTACTTTCAGAGGGGGAATATGTAACACCCCTAGTTTATGTTTTTATTTAAAATCTAAACATTTGAACTTTAATCCTGAGGGGAGTGGATCCCAATGGACAAGTATGTTGTGGATGTAATTAAATATCTGATTATGAAAAATAAATAAAATAATTCTGTGCAGATTGACCAAAATGAGAATTATGAGATCACTTGCTAAATCCATGAGGATGGAAAGAGGCAAATATTTCCCCAAAAAGCTTTCATAAAAAAAAAATTATCCTTCAAAGAATTTATTTCCAAATTAGATTTTGAGGAAAATCTAGTTTACCTAATGATGTGGAGAGTAGTTGGGAAGAGGTAAAAAGCTGGGAAAAGCAGAAAGCAGCTTTAAGAAATCCCTAAATAAGGGAAGCCTAGGCAAATAGGAAGAAAAGCATCCTGTAATTCTGGACGCAGAATTAGAAACAGGCTTTGGGGAGCAAAATCTTAAATAAGCTATTCCTGAACAGATTAGAGGTTGGTCTGGAATGAAAGTGGTCTCAGCTCGGAGGTGAGTTCTGGAGATAAAGGGACTCTACGGTTGGGAGGACTGGTCAAGTACCTAAGTGGTATGCTCAGAGTATTCACGAATGATTTAAAATTAATTGTTGTTAAGTGTAAAAGTTAATGACTGTAGCTGTATACTACTTGAAATGTTTTGATGTGTTGTTATTCCATACATTTACAGAAAGGTAGAGTAATTAAACTCTCTCTCAGATCTGCATGGTTGTAGGAACTAGAAATAAGAGGACAAATCAGCCAGAAACTCTAAACCAGTTTCCTGATTTAAATATGGAGATTATGTTATCTCATAATTTGTAAAAACTTAACTTTAATCTGTTTCTGTTAAAATAAAATAGAATTAATTCAGTGAATATTAGCGAAACCTACAAAACCTGTGTGTAGGAGGAATTAAATACATACAGGGCAGATCCATAGATCTGCTGAAGTAACTAAGTGAGGTGCAGACATAAAGATGCCAAAATAGCGATGCCTGGTTATTTATAAAATTCCTTTGACACTAAGGATAGAAAGAAAGAATATATAGAATTGAGTACTATGGATATCTTCAGATAGCAAGGAAACAAAATTAAACAGGTCTGCCAACTTGTAAATACTTATGCATTGAGAGTTATGCATAAAACTATGTGATTACTATCCTTTACCAAGGACTATTACAACTGCATACTTATTGAGAAATTATATAAAATGCCTGTAAACCACACTAGCTATAAAAAGGTAGCACTTAATTGTTATAAGATCTATATGATATAGTAATGCTAGTTTAAACACCAGAGACGTTGGAACTGTGATACTATACAAAGAATTTATACATATATAGTTGCATAGAATGTTTTTCTTGATATCCGCAACTCGTACAATGGAGTTTCAAACCCATGAATATAAAGAAAGTCTACTGTGGGAGTCAACTAACACACAAAATTATAGAACTTGTAGGACTCGAAATTATTCAGTCACTTCACTACTGTAAACTTGAAGACTCCTTTAATAGACAAACGTATACCCCCTGATGCTATTATTGTGAATAGCAATAGAAAGGAAATATAAAGCCAGTGTACTTACTAATCTCTCATTCAAGTTCAAGCAAAATTTTATTGGACAACAACAAATATATAATGAGCAATAATAGAATATAGAAATCTGGACATTTATTTGTCATTGATAACAGAGACTAATGAGCGAGAAATACATATATGCAACTCTAGAAACCAATTATCGAAATTGATTATCATGATCTCATGATAATAATTCAGAACGTAAGTACTTCGGGAATTACAATGTCCCAAATAAAAATTTAGATAGTCCCAGTCTATGGAAAAAGGTATTTACTACAACAGAAACTTCTATGACAATAACAACTTAAATTTTCTGAACAATTTTGTAGAATAACAAGAGAGGGCCTGGTCAAAATTCAACTCGGGACGCATCGATACCAACCTGAAATTTCAGAATGCACGGGTGTCAATTTGAATGAAACACAAATTCACAAAATACCAATTAAGAACCAACCCTTGACGCTATTTGGGCCTACCTACAATAGAGTGAGGATGTCGTTACCCTAAGAAAATAGGAGGATCCTTAGAACATAAAATATGTGAAGGGAATATCAAACAAACTCAGGTTACCTTGAGAAAAAAAAAGGGTTATCACCAAATAGGACCTGCAAGAAAAACACATGTGTATTGTAAAAACATTCACCCAAAATGAAACTAAAACTCTAGAACAATTTTACTCAAATAGGTCGATGGCTTACCGAGGATTGATTGCTCGCTACGAGCCAAGAAAATTTGGTGCATATAATGGACGACCCCAGTCAAGTCACCAAGACGAAACAGGGTAAGTCCTATCAAGAAACAATTCGATAATCATATTAAATATCATTATCAGTAAATGAAAATCTCCTACACGAACATAGAAATATCTACGAGAGATTTTGTTCAGCAAACAAAATAAAAAATATAACGCCACGAGTCTAGATAGAAAACAAGACCATAGATAAGAAATGGTGGATTTTAAACTTAGGGCTCGTACTGTAACCAAGTGTATTAACAAAAATAGCAATAGTATAAGCCACAGTAACATAGTGTGGCACTCATATTTCCATACCTGTGGTTTGACACAATGGAAAGATGAAAACGCTTGAATCCTGGGAGAGAACGACTCGCTTCTCCAACGTGCAGAAACTCGATACCGATAGGAGAGCAAACAAATGAGGAGAGAAAAGAACAGTCTCGACAATAAGTTAGAGATAGGAGAAATCTACACCGTGCAAGTGGCATAGGATCTACAGTGTGTGCACGAATCGATTTGGTGGGATTGACAATTAAGACGTAGCCGTCCAACATTTAATTAGCAATCTCTGAAATCGATCCCATAGTACTTACGCTCATGGTGTGTAGTCTGCACAATTCCAAGGGTAGGCTGGTGTGGCATTCAAATGAAAACGTAGATCCCTACAACTGGAGCATGAATGCAATGAAATCCAACCAAATTCAAACCACATCAAGAGAGATACCTTGCGACTTGGCACAAGTTTAATCGCCACAATACATTAAACCGACGTTGCTAATGATGCAGTACGGATATACTGAAGTTAATGTGCCTACCTATACAGAAAACTCACCATAAATAATGTGTACAAGAGATACCATGGAGGATCTGGGAACATGCACTATACATTGTCATAACCATAAGCCATTCATGCCGATGACATAAGTGTTAATGGTATATAGACCAATCGATACATTGAAACAAATCGCAAATTTAACATAGGACTATTGCTCATGGAGCTATACGAATAAATGAACCCAATGATATATATAATGCCTCGAAAACTAGTTATATGACAATTCGATGCAATTAGAATATCTTAAACATAAGTCGAATTCGAACATGGTGAAACGTTACATGGTGAGGTAAGTAAGGATCTTAAAGAAACTCACGAAATGGTCTTGGGATCGAATACAAAAAATATATATCCTATAAGAGAGTATAAGGTATGAGTGTATTAAGGATTCAAGAATATTAGTAAGGTTAATAGTCATAGAGGAAGTCTAACAGAAGTTGAATAAGGAAAAAAAACACAACTCCAAAAGCAAGGTATAAACATATAGTAAAGACCAGCACAACATCTCAATACAAGGGTAATAACCCAATTTGTTAACCTGGGAGGAATGTACCCTTCTAAGACAGGGGTAAAGGTATTTTGATATTGACTATATGAATCATGGATCGAATTTATTATTAAGCGAAAAAAAAAAAATTGTTGGGTGACGGAGAGACACTACATATGAAGAAGAAGGTCATATAATAAGATCTTCTTTAGAAACCATAAGATCGGCTGATATACGGAGGAATTCATCAATGGGATCATGTTCATTAAAATTATGATTGTTGAAGGGTTTCTCTTAGTTAAAAGCTTTGATTTCATTTGACTAATTTTCGAGATCACAAGATTTAGTTACCGTTATTCAAAATTAGAACTCTTTAAACTCTTGTTTTTATTCAACTCAACTAGCCTACCTTACGGCGATTTCCTAAAATGACTCCAACATATATGTGTATCACTCTCATAATAAAGAGATAATCTACTATAATTCATTATATAAACATTGCTCCTTTTTTATAAAATCGAACAATTTTTCTTCCTTAAAACATACATTTTTACAATAATTTTTATGTCTACTAAGAGAAAAGATAAATCTAATAGACATAAATAATTTTTAGCTTCACTCTTTTGATCAAGTTAAAATTTAACAATTTTTTTTTGCAAATATATATTTTTAGTTTCAAACTCATTATAGTATTACCATTCTTATTTTTATTTATGATAATTATAACACTATTTTATGTTAAATTATTAAAAAAAAATAAAGAAAAACCACAAAAAAAAAATTCATATTTTTAATTAATTTTAATTCAACTTTTTATTATAATTCATAATAATTCAAAGATTTCAAATAAACTTAAGATATTTTTGTTTCCTTAAAACATTTTTATGGTGATGGAAATTTTTACAATTATTCTTTATGTTTACTAAGAAAAATATAAAATCTAATAAACATAAATAATTTTTAGATTTATTCATTTTGATCAGTTTAAAATTTAATAATTTTTGTTTGCAAATATTTTATCTTTTAATTTCAAACTCATTGTAATATTATCAATCTTATTTTTATTTATGATAATAATAAGACTATTTTATATTATTGTTATATAAAAATAAAATTCATATTTTTAATTAATTTTGATTAAACTTCAACTTCATATAATATCTATTATCATCAAAATCTCATTTAAAAACTATCTTTATTCAATATTAAAATCAAATACTGACATCTACATTCTTGTAGTTTACTAGCTCGGACATATCTAGTTATCACTCTCTTAACATAAAGCACACTCTATTAGAAATAAAACAATGTTCCTTTCAAAGATTCTCCAAAGATTTTGTTTCCTCAAAAAAAGGTTATGTGAATGGAGACTTTTACTGCCACTTTTATATCAACTACAAATTATTCCAAAACTTCCAAAATATTTATCAAATTTCCAAAATATTCCAAATTCAGAAATAAAATAGTGGTCCTTTCAAATATTGCCTAAAGATTTTATTTCTTCAAAACAATTTTATACTAATAGAAAATTTTAGGACCACTTCCATATAATTACAAATTATTTCAAACCTTCCAAAATATTTATCAAATTTCTAAAATATTCCAAATTCAGAAATAAAACAAGAGTCCTTTCAAATATTCTCTAAAAATTTTATTTCTTCAGAACAATTTTATACTAACCAAAACTTTTAAGACCACTTCCATATAATTACAAATTATTTCAAAACTTCCAAAATATTTATCAAATTTCCAAAATATTCCAAATTCAGAATTAGTATAATCCTAAAGTATCCGACAATATTTCTAAACATCCTACTTCAAGCAAGTTTGCAAAACTCCTTTCGTATTTATCAAAATATTCCAAACTCTGATTTAATAGGACCCCACAGTATCAGATGTCATTTGTAAACATTTACTTGGGACAAGTTTGCAGAAGAAGACAAGGAGTTTTCAAACACAAACGCGTGTCACTGAAAAGACATTAGGATTGAATATCATCCGCTAACGATTAAATCAAGTTCTATGGCAATAGTGCGATAATTTAGATATTCCGTGGCACTGGTAGGTTAGAAACCGATGTAGATATTACTGCCAAAAAAATAAAATTCCATTTTTATATTCTTCCACGTCCCAGAAACTCAACTGTCTTCAAACTTCAAAGTTCCAAAGGGATGTGGGTTCCACGGCGATGTCAACATCCTCCTCCTGCGAAGTCAGAATGAGCTCCAACGCCAATTCTTCGTCAATAGACGGGATTTTTTCCAAATTCAAGTACTGCACACTATCTGGTTTTGCAAACAGAGATTCCCAAAACGCCGAGTCCTCCGATTTCTGGTGGGCGTCATTCGACAACTGCGAGGGATGTGAGGGCAGAGAAGGCGAAGTCCCAAGGATTTCGTTCAAGGCATACTTAGAAGCGGCAACCTTGATTTGCTGAGGTGAAAGAAAAAAGGCCGACGGAATGACGTGCACAGAATCGGGAAAGTTCAATTTAACGTTGGGCCCTTTCAGGCAATACATTACAGCGTCGACGGACCGGGCGGCCTGCTCGGCGGTTTTGTAGGAGCCAAGATAGATCTTCTTCCAGGATCTTGGTATCCGAATTTCCGATACCCACTTCCCCCAATCTCCCAGTCGGATTCCCTTAAATTGGCGGGATGTTTGTCCACCAACTTCGTTAAATTGGCGGGTGTTTCCTCCGACGGCGATATCTCCATATTTGGCAACTCAGAAATCCTATATGGTAATTCAATGATGTATACGTATATCCCAATGCTATTACAAAAACTTGAGGCTGTGGACATTTAGTGCTCCGAAATGAAATATCGTTCCCCCTCTCTATATATACACCAGTGTATGCAATCAGCAGAGTGAGGAAATGAAATTCTCCACGTGCTTTCTGTGGGCTGCGCCCTCTCGGCTAACCTCAAACTACAAACAGACCCGCGTCACGTTTCATTGAATCATAGACAGAAAATAATTCTGATTTACAAAACCGTCATGTTCTGGAATGTGCTTGGAATTTGAACCGGAAACCGTCATGTTCAGATCAGTTCATGCAAGGAAGGTGAACTTCACTGAATTGTAGACAGAAATAATTGTCATTTACCAAATCAGGAACGTGCTTGAAATTTGAACCGGAAATTGCTATCTTGTCATCTACGTTTTCATACGTCAAAAATACCTTTCATCATTGATGGTGTGTCCATTTCACTTTTTATGAAAAGTTATTTTTTAAACTTTATTGATTAATGGTTTTGCTTTACTTAACTAAAGCAGTAATGGGAAAATATAAAATTCTTAACCACTGCATTCTTAATTTATAAAATAAAATTCTTAACCACTGCATTCTTAATTTATAAATGGGTTTTGTTGGATTATGATGCCTTAATATCATGATTTATCAATACTATTTACTTTTAAAAAAATTAAAAAAATTAAAAAAACTATAATTTATTTATATATTTATTTTTCATATAACATTTTTTTTATTAATCATTTTAAGTAAAAGAATATTTATAATAATTACGTTGATGATAAGTGTCAATTTTATATTTTTGATTACTACTCATAATATTTTATAACATTTTGTGGAGATAAAATCTCCACCATCCACCTAATAATTAAATTAAAATTTATAAACTCAATTACAAAATAGATACACATATAAACATACCGAACGCACCTATATAAATTAAATGGTTGGTAACCAAAGATAGATATCAATATGCAACAAATTGAAAGGACATAAAACCATACAAAACAATGTGATCAAAATGATAAGGCAAATGAAATACAATATACTCCACGAAAAATCTTGTGGGCAAGACATGTGAACACGAGTTACATATACCAAAGCAAGGTTATAAATAAAATACATAAGAATTTCGAAAAAACACTTCTCAAAGTAGTTTTACAAAGAATCCCAAAAATGTTTGCTAATGATTTCAAATATGGACACCTTGGAATATTGTCAAAAATGAATAGTGGGTTAAATGAAAAAAAATCATAGTCCCATTAATTCAATATCAATTGTACGTTGGGAATATGCATTGATTTTCTTGCCATATTGATTCCAATAACATTGAAAAGACAATTATTCAAAGAATGGAGAAGTAACTTGTGAGAATTTGTTGACAATGTTGGAAATTTTCCAACAAAGTGGGTCTCCCTTATATGAAGTCTCAATTATACTTCACATCGTTTGAAGTAGGAACCCTATCTGGGTGATAGTTCTCGCCACCATTATTCTTAGGGATTTCCCTTGGGTGCAACTATCAACAAAAAAGGTTATGCCAACAATCTTTGAAACAAGAAAGTATCTTTGAAAATTGCAATGTATATAAGGTTCTTTTAGGAAAGGGGAATTATTGTGAGCCTCTTGAAGAAAATTAATATTACTATCCTAAAAACGACACAGAAGCGTATGGAAAGAATCATTGATTAACGTGCAAAGTTGTTCACAAAAAAACAATGACCATAAAATCAAGTAACAATGCACATTTAACAAGATGCATACCAAATCTAACAAAGTAGTCCATTTTCATTAGTGTGTGTGAATATACACATACACCACAATCAATGAAAGAAAAGTCTTACAATCATTCATGACATATGCACGAAAGTATGCTGACTCTGAGAGATTCATATATTAAGTGAAATTTCCAAGATACATGATAAAAATGATGCGACACTAGCCCCAATAGTGGAAGGACACGTTACCACTTACTCCTCCAAAGAATGATATTCTCTCCTATGTGAAGCTAGATAAGCGAAGGTGAAAAGTCAAAAGTACTTTTATTGAGCTATGAGGGTGTATTTATAGCAAATAAGGTGAATCTCCACATCCCATATGACTCTTGACCTCCATGATGAATCTTGAGATTATACTATGAATTTTCGAATTCCTATGTGACCTTTCAGCTCCTACATGACTCTAGAACTTTATAGTGACTTTTCACATTCCATATGTAATTCTTGTGCTTCCAAACATTTAAAATTATCTCATTTGTTAGAAATTACATAATTACATTGCATAACTAATGTGGAAAAATACACACATATGATTTTTGTGGTGACAATTTGAAAATCCATGACTTGGTGATGGTGACATATGACTTCATTGTATCAATTCCAATATCTTCCCTTTTCTAATATGACTTTCACTCCTTCATGACTGATCTTTTCTTGTACTTCATCTTCACCTTCCAAAGGGTCTAGATAGGTTTCAGAACCTTCCAAGTTGACATGAGTTGGCATTTCCTTGTCTTGGTCATATATTCCTTTATGTCGTAGATAGTATCATCATTGTGTGTTACCTTTGTGAATTTCCTTCTTTTAAGCCTTCCTTGCTAACCTCCCTTGAGAATCACCTCGCCATGTTGAGATGATAACACCTACAAATGAACTCCACCCACAATAGGACAGCATCAGTTTGAAAGCCACCTATTCTATCTTTGCTTGCTAATGGAAGATGTTGACTGTGATCGGACAATAGGAAAGAGTTTCCAAAGAGAGAAACTAGGAGTTTCATAGTTGGGCTTAGTGATGCAACACAACTCCAAATTTACACAATTCACGGACTTTTGGGTTATGGGTCCACAAAAATTTCCAAACACACAGCGGATTGCAATATCCAGCAGTAAGGAAAATATCACAATATCAACTCCCAAGTAATATCGCATATTGCAGAGTTAACATGCATCGCAGATCACATAAATTAATAAACTTTGTCGATCGCACATAACATATATCGTAATGTTTGCGATTTTGCGATTTCACAAATCAAAATGAATACCTTATCACATGCCGCAAGGTTTACGATGTCACCTATCATGGCTCCACTTATCATGTGCAATATGCGATCGCATCGTAACCTCTGATCTTTATCGAAATTCAATCACTCTAACTCATCCGGCTCATTGCAAATTGTGCTTCCTTTATCGATGTGCGTTATTCCAAAGGGATTGTGATTTAATCTGGATTGTCCATCTCCCACTTCAGATGTGCAATAAGATCTCGTCCGTCCAACTTCCATTGTGTTCCTACAACACTATCTCAATCCCACTAGGTATCGATCAAACTATCTGTCGGTGGAATCACATCTTCAATAAAATCGTGTTTTGGAATACTTGGATTTACGAAGAAGTTCATAGGAACTTCGTCACCATTCATATCCATATAACCTATCAATTAACAGAAGTGAAAAGAATACGTATACACTGTGAGAAGTCGGATTTAAATAACACACATAGATACCACAAGATCCAGATTATTCCTGGATACATAAAAACACACGAATTTTGTTATTGTCTCGAACTCGAATTACAGGCTAAGGCCACTATGGGATTTAATCACAAATTCGCCTTGAGGTTACATTGTGCTGCCTCTCTCATACAACACATACTTCATATTTAAACGAGATTACAAAGAGTGGATCATCTAGGATCCATGATTTCCTCCCACAAATTGCTTTCCCTAGAATCACATTATTTTAATTACATGGAAGATTTTTAAAACAAATCATATCTTCTAGATGCATCAATTTCACTAATGAGGAAACAATTCTATCATTTTAGCCAAATTTCATGTAAATTAGTCCCCTTTTCAAATGGTTTCCCCTGTCTCTCCTTCCGCAACATTGAATTTCAATTTTGATTAAGGGTGGTCCAATGCTCCTGTATCAGAATCCCAAGGTACAAAAAAAATTCTGACCTCCTCGTCATATGTCTTCCTCATCTCTTTAACAAGTTTGCTACTTGCTAGCAGTACAAATTCCTCTTCTTTGTATCGTTTCATTTCTCTTAGATATTCCACCCACACATTCTATGGAATTTCCTTCGTGATCTTTTCGTAACAACACTCGTGAGTTGCAACAAAACCTCTGCAGTAGCAAGCCTCCTCCTTGGTACATGATACCTCACTAAGATTCTCTCCTCTGAGCTTAGTCTTTTGTCATTGCTCTGGTCCTCTCCTGTGGAACCGTATGAGCACTCCTTTCTCTATGCTGCTGCAAGTATTCTCACCTTTCTTTGTTGCTACCTATAAAAAATATAAAGACCAAACACTTACCAATTTTCAACATATTTGTACCTCTGACACCACCTGATGCAGCACAGCTACAAATTTACACAATTAGCGGACCTGTGGGTTATGGGCCCACAAAAAATTCCAAACACGCAGCGCATTGCAATATCCAGCACCAAGGAAAATATCATAATATCATCTTCCAAGTAATATCGCAGATTTAAAAGTTAACATGCATCGCAGATCGCATAAATTAAAAAACTTCGCATCGCATCACAAACCCCACTTCTTAATGCATCATAACCTCTGATCTTTATCGAAATTTCGCCACTTTAACTCATTCGGCTCATTGCAAACTGTGCTTGCTTTACCAATGTGCGATATTTCACTGGGATTGTGATTTAATCTAGATAGTCCATCTCCCACATCGGATCTACGATAAGATGTCGTCTGTCCAACTTCCACTATGTTCTTGCAACACGACCTCAATCCCACTAGGTAGCTCTCACATGGTCTATCGATGGAATCACGTCTTAAATAAACTCATGTTCTGCCATACTTTTATTTACAAGAAAGTTCATATGAACTTCATTCACCATTCATACTCATATAACCTATCAATTAACAGAAATGAAAAGAATATGCATACATAGTGAGAAATCGAATTTCAATAACATACATAGATACCACAAGATAGAGATTATTCCTGGATACATAAAAAAAAACGAATTACATTATTGTCTTGAGATCGAATTATAGGCTAAGGCCACTATGGGCATGAATCACAAATTCACCCTGAGGTTACATTGTGTTGCCTCTCTCATAAAACACGTAATTCATATTTAAAATAGATTACAAAGAGTGGATCATCTAGGATCCATGATTTCCTCCCACAAATTGCTTAAGTAATCCCTAGAATCACTCTATTTTAATTACATGGCAGATTTTTAAAACAAATCATATCTTCTAGATGCATCGATTTCACCTGTGAGGAAACAATTTTATCTTTGTAGCAAAATTTCATGGAAATTAGTCCCCTTTTAAAGTGGTTGTCCATATCTTTCCTTCCGCAGCATTGAATTTCAATTTTGATTAAGGGTAGTCTGATCCTCCTGCATCACTTAGCAGTCACCAAGGCGTGACGATATTGACTACTCTAATTGGGAAATCTGAAATAAGAGGAGGTTGCTTGAAGATTCTCCCTAGTGGGAAAGTGTAGGGGACAAGGGGGATGAGCTTGTTGACTGAAGATGCCAGGAATAAAAGGCAAGGATTTTGAAATTGAACTAAATATGGAATAAGGGATTTCCGAACAATTGACTAGAAATAAACAATGTACAATAGGATATAAGATAAGAAAATGTACTTCAAAGTGAGGGGTTTTAGTTAGTAGGAGAAACAAGACTAGCCATTGTAACTACACAATGCATAGTGATTGAGGAGAAATCTACAATATTTCATAATTAATATTTGTAGTGAGCTAGAGAGGGACTTAATACCAAGTAAAACTAAACAATGTGCAATAATTGGCCCACTTGGTGAAAATATTGTGTAGTTGACTATTGTAACCAGTAGAAGGATCAGTCACTATACATTGAGGATGCTCACTTTACCATGAAGGGGATAGAGCTATTTTTTTGTGTATTCATATTCAGTCATGATCAGGGTAAGGCTCCACTATCCACTATAACTATGCCATGTCCAATGGATGCAAGAAATAGTTATTATTGGGCACAATTTTCTGGGGTAAGTAGGAAGAGATTGAGGGATTGTAGTTCAAGATTGAGCATTGTGTTTGTTGAAGAGTCCACCCTAGATAACACACTGTGAAAGGAATGCATCCTTTTTTGATAAGAATGCCCAATGTACTCATCAAATATCTTAGAGTTTAGGTACTCAACATGTGAAAAGAAGGGAAATAAAAAAAACTGGCTAAGTGTTGGATCATTGGAACAAGATAGAACATATGCTGAAAAAATGTTCAAAAAGATAATCAAACAGATGTATATAATCAAATAAAAGCCAAGATAATGAGAAATACTCAAGTTCTACATGCATACCATGAAAAAATAGTAAAGCGACATTAATTTCTAAGTGCGACCCTTGAAATGTAGCTTTGCGACACTCAAATACAAATTCTGACACAAGTGTTAAATGCTACTCCAAAGTGCACTAAGTTGTCATAGAGTGTGTAGCACACATGTTTATGATATATGAGATCATATAATGTAGAAGAGTGCACTACAGCTTCCCCCAGACGTGCGCCAAAATGAAACACATGTAGGAATGAAAACAATCAAAAGTGTCACTTGCAGCAATAAGAATAAGTGAAAACGAAAGTTGTAAAAGCTAAAGGAATAAAAAACAACACTTTAAAAATAAAAAGAAAACAAAATAGACACTTGTGAAAGTGAAAGAAAGAAAAAATGACAGTCCCAAAAGTGAAAGAAACACTTATGAAATAAAAAACAAGAGTTCAGAAACTCACCGAGATGATGGTAGATTTGCAACTAAGAGTGAGGGATAATGTCAACAGACTTTATGCACTAACTATTCACATGGATTGTGCAATCATTATCCCTGTCAACTACAGAAGCACTTCCATCAAGGATTATGCATTGTCTAAGAGCTAATAAAGTCTACCACTAAATAATGCACAATTATTGTTGGTAAGGAATGCGCAAACACTAAAATCCAATACTCCGCAGTGCATTCCGTCAAACGATAGACATGGACTATTAAGATTGTTATAAAGAGGTGCAATTGTAAATGCATATAAAAACTAAGCATGTGTAAGCAAGTGGCTTCAATAGTTATAATCTCAGAAGAAGACCCAAAATCATAGTAAAATATTAACCAAGCATGAAGTGCTTTTGATCAGCCTCGAATGATAAATAATGAGAACACAACGAGGATTCAAAATTCAAGTGTAGGAAAAATTTTGGAAGGTGTTTGTGGTAGCTACAATAGTTGAAAACACATTGGAAGAAATCCAACATTTCCGATTACATCCTCCTTTAAGCACATATCCGTAGTCTTTCAACAAATATTGATTCATTGTGTGGAAGACCTCAACTTCCCCATCTATCTGGGCTATAAGTATAGTCTCTCCTACCCCCTTTCTTGACTAAACAAATTTTCAATGATTATCATATCTCAACAATTTTTATCTCCTAAGAGGACAGTATATATTCACTAGTTCAATATTATCATTGTTTTAACTTCATCCTCTGTGTTTTTCTATTGCGAGTATGCATATTCAATACCCCACTGGAGTTAGTATAGGACCACAGACATCGCTTTTCTTCCAAAGAGCATGTTCAGTACCCCAGTGAGGTTTCTTTTCTCGCCTGTCTGTGTAGGAAATATTTCTCTTCTTTCACCATTGATTTTGTTTTCAATATACTCATTGGCATTTGATTAGTGCTTATATCACCAGGGTGGAAGAGGTATGTTGACATATTTATAGAAAGATAGGTTATTACATTACATAATGTTATACACCTGTCAAATTAATACACTCACTCTTAGTTTTCTATTTTCCCTTCTCTACACGATGGGTTCAACAAGAAAAAAACATTTGAACTACCATATCGAGTCAAGGAATGAAGCTCCTAAAATAGATATGAGCATCCTGGTTCCTCTTGTAGATTTATGTTTAAATGAATTATATTTTCTATTCAAACATCATTGACCTTAAAAGATATGTAAACAAAAACAAATAAGTGGATCACAAACTAGCCAAGCATTGCTCATCATCACAATTTCCCTTTGAAAACTTTGCCACACTATCTTTCAAGACGAACAAGAATAGTTTTGATGCACGATATTATTACACAAAATAAAAAAATAAATAACTTACACAAAATGGAAAATATATCAGGAGAATAATGTTAGACTAAAATTAAAGGCAAGACAAGAAGGATGCAGAATAGATGTAATGCAAAAAAAAAAATCTAAAACTAGAGTAGACCTACTCCTAACCTAACCAGCTACAAGGTCAAGGCCAAGTGAAGTGAAATTTCTAATCAAATGAACGAAGTTGATCCCGAACTACAAATAGAAATATGTGAATATTTAGTACCAATATAAATCAATGTGCAAAAATAAAGATATGATCGTGAATGAATTGTACAAGAAATAGAAGGTATTCCCTACTAGCAAAAAAATTTTCCATAACAACTAAATTTAACGAATATGTAGCCGTACCACTTCTATTAGAACCATAATCATAGAAAACTCCAAAGCTTCTCATGAATGTGCATTCATATGCTTTCTCGTTCTTATCAAACATCAAGAAATATTAAAACTTATTATTTATTACACAACTTGCTAAGTAAGATGTTTCCATATAATCATAGATTCGATCATGGAATTCTAAACAATCCTTTACAAAACCACGAAACTCTTGGGATAATTTTCTTTGAAATATTTGATTCAAACCATGGAGATGATCTAGAAAAGAAAATATACCCTAATCTCATTTAGAAACCTTTTCAATATGGTAAGGGCACGACATAACCGTCACCAAAGGCTGAAGTGCCTCAACTACTTAACAAGTATTTGAAAAATGAAATAGATCAATGGGTTCAACAATATCAATCGATGTAAAAAAAATCTCATTGTATATTCTAATGGAAAAAACATTATTTGACAGTTGTTAGACCCAATGTTATGATCATCTTGGTGGCTTGACATACAATAGTCTTGATTCTCAACGAGTTTACTTTGTGTCCAATTCCATATGAGACCAATCATATGAATCCATATTGGAGTAGGGGTTTTTATTGACTAAATGATTTGAGCAATGAATTCTACTCCAATGGATTTATTGGGCAGAATAAAAATCATTAACTTCATAACATTCATAGTAAATATCAAGAGATGTTTGCTCACAAAAGCACATAACATATATGAATTCTTTGGCCAAATGAGACATTTACCTTGATAATTTGAATCATAAGCTATATAGCTCTGAAAATACATGAAAGATATACATTCCAATATTAATTTTAGTGGAAGATTTTTACATGAATATGAATTAACTAAATGATTATCAAATATTTGATGAGAAACCCAAACTTGAAAATTAGAAAAATTGTCTTGGAAAAACCCAAAATATTTTAAGAATTAGTTTTCACCTACTGAAACAATGTGAAGAAATGAATCATATGATAAGTTTTATATTTGACCTATTTTGGGGACCCCATAAGGATTGTGAAAACCTGACATAACCATCAATGAGAGTTGAAGTGCCTCGACTCCTTGATAAGTGCTAAAACTTTCAAATGTTGAATAATTATATTTTCAGATCTGATTCATATCATGAATTGCGTGAAAACAACTACTATCAAGTATTTCAACATGATCACTATTATCTATATGGAAACCATATACATCACTGCTTTGATCATATTTTTAAACTTGAAGAGAAATATTACTTATCATCAGATTATTTTGATTGTGTATCTAAGTATGTATACATCAGAGAAATCTCATGAGAAACCTGAAAAAAAAAATTATCCCGATGCAAGATCGAAAATTGCAAGAAAGGGAATGGATGGTCTATGATTTCATTGGTTTCTTATTCATATTGGATGACCTTAGTGCCTTGTGTCAATCCAAAATTCAAATCAACATATTATAGATTTGAACAACATGGCACGTTTCCATCACAAGTTAATTCATTACAACTAGTAGAACATAATGGATAATAAGCTGCAGAAGAATCTACTATAAAAATATCTTACTGATAAATCACAAGAGTGGTCAATATACCTGGGAATTCATCAACAAGATCATGGTTATTAAAATGATCATTTTTCAAGGAGTTCTCTTGGTTCAGGTCTTTGATTTCAATTGACTGATTTCCAAGATCGAACGATTCTAAGTCAACCAAGATTGAAGAAACAACATATTGACATTGAGGACTTTGAAATAGGTAAGAGAGATCAAAAAAATATTCGCGGTTCTACTCCTCTACCTTTGGAATGTGACCACCTTGTATTTGATCACCATTTGGACCAAAATTCTTAGGATCAAGAGTATTTAAAGGACTTGGTAGTGGAATACATTTATGAAGTGAATCAGGGTAAAAAAATCCATGAGATATAGATAGTAAAGGGTGTTAGGTATCCCTTGAAGAAACAACACTTTTAATGGTATTAGATTCAAGATTTCAGTAATATTTGGGAACAAAGTGATGAATATTTACCCTAGGTTACCTTTATTTACTATAAAATTGAATGTTTTCTCACATAATATCTTGACCATGGAAAGAAAAAAAAGTGGAAGAAGAGGATCAACAATTTGATTTCTAGATTTCCCAACATCAACAATAGCACTAGAGACTACTTTTCTAGTAGGGAAAAGGGAGTAGTAGAATGGAAAAAGGGACCATAGGCTCATCCTCTTAGATGTGAGGTTTAAATTGGTTAAAAATATTTGGGAGATAAAAATTAACCAAGGATTCAAATTCACAACGTTTCGATGAGATTTTAACCAAACAGTGAAAAATTTCATTTAGGAAATCCAAATCCACCTCTTCTTCAACAAAATCATAACATAAATGAATAAGTCGATCAAAATAACCCTCTATTGACTCATCAGGATTGATTCTATGTTTATTAGTCCTCTTATAAACATATCGATAATCATACTTATCAAGGGCTTGATGAAGCTCCGTGAAAAATTATTGAAACAAATGAATAGAAGAAAATAGTAAGGTATGACACCATATTTTAACTCGACCATTAAGACTGAGGGTGAATAATTTAAAAGAAACATATTCACAATCCACTTCATAAAAATAAAAAAACATTAGGAATCGAGATGTATACTTGGCTATAGATGTTCCACCCTTGCCTTCAAAATTTAACTATGAAAATTTGTAAATAAGTTCCATTGGGAGATAAATAGTTTATCTCTTAGAAAATCATCATGATATTATGCTTTTCGAATGAGCCATTCAAGATAACATATTGCAAAAAGAGTCAACGGGCTCAACTTTTAATGTTTCCCTCCTTCAAGTGCCACTTATTGATGGTCTTGGAAATCCACTAACAAATGGGGTATCCCTGGTATGAAGTCTTAATTATACCTCACATCATTTGGAGTAGGAGCCCCTTTCAGATAGGAGGTATGAGCACCATTATTCCCAAAGATTTTCCTGGGCCGTAATGATCAACATGAGGGATTATGCAAACAATCTTTGAAATAATAAATTAAATTGACACATAGAGTATGGAAAGAAACATTGATTAACTTCCAAAGTAGTTTAGAAGATAACAACGATCATAAAATCAATTAAAAATGCACATTCATCAATATGCATACTAAATCCAATTAAATATTTCATTTTCATTAGGATGTGTTAATAAGGAAATATATCACAAAGAGTGAAACAATATTCTTACAATTATTCACGACATATGCATGAAAGTGCATAAACTCTGAGAGATTCATATATTAAATGAAAGTCTCAAGACACATGATTACAATGATGTGACGCTAGAAGTAATAGTGGAACATTAAGTTACCACTTAATCCTCCAAAGAATGTTCTTCTCTTCTATGCCAAGCTAGAGAAGCCAAGGTGAAAAGTCCAAAGTCATTTTCTTGAGATATGAGGGTATATTTTTAACAAATGAGGTGACACTCCATCTCCCATGTGACTCTTGACCTCCCTCATGACTCTTAAACTTATACTATGAATATTCAAATTCCTATGTGACCTTTGAGCTCTTACACGACTGTACATAATTTTGGTGACTTTTACCATTTCATGTGGGATGCTTGGGATTCCACACATGTTATATTTTCTCATTTTTTGGAAATTACATAATTACATTAAAAAATGACGTGTCAAAATACATTGACATGTATGAATTTTGTGGTGACAATTTGAGAATCCATGACTTGGCAGTGGTGACAAAATACTTCAGTGCATCAATGCCAAGTTCTTCACTTTGCTACTATGACTTCGACTTCTTCATTATGGATATTTGATTTTATTTCTTATTCACCCTCCAAAGGTTCTACATAGGTATTGTAACCTTCCAAGTCAACATGAGTTTGCATTTCTTTGTCTTGGTCCGAGATTCTTTCAGGTCCTACATAGCATCATGTTTGTGTCGTGTCTCCATAAATATTTTTTTTGTAACCATTTATTTATAACCTCCATTGAGCTTCAACCTACCATGTTGAGAAGATAATACCTGCAAATGAGGCCCACTGATGACAAGCCAACAACACTTTCAAAAACTTCTATTCTAAATTTTTTTTCTCATGGAAGATGTTGACTGTAATGGGAAAATGGGAAATGGTTTTCAAAGAGACAAACTAGGAATTTCACAGTTTGGATTAGAAATGAATAATGTGTGACAATGTTTCCACTAGAAATATACAATGTGAAATAAGGGAAGGTTCCTTCAAGGTTCTGCGCAGTGGGAAATTCCAGGGGAAAAGGGTGACGAGCTTTGTGATTGAAGAGATGTGGTGCACGGTGCACAAGGAAGAGAAGGTAGGGATTGAATAATTGAGCTTCAAATAGATATAGTGATGACCCGAATACCCACTAGAAATACACAATGCATTGTAGGATGCAAGACAAGAAAAGTTACTATGTAGTGAGTGGTTTCAGTCACTAGGAGAGAAAGGACTAGCCACTTTAATTGTGAAATGCACAGTGATGGAGGGGAAATATCTAGGATTGTGCAGTTGGGGGTTGTAGTGAGATAGAGGGAGTCCTATTTACCACTATCATTGTGAAATTCTATATAAGTGTCTCACTTAGTGTAAGCAACAAAACACTAGGTCATTGTACCATGAAGATGCTAAATTCACCATGAATGAGAGAGAGATTTTTAATTATGTATATCTCTTCAGAAATGATGAGGAGGATGCTCCTCTGTCCACTAAAACTAATCTATGTTCAATCGAGGAAATAAGAATTCTATCTTTAGAAAAAATTTCAAGGGTAAGCAGGAAGACACTAAGGGACTATAGCTCAATATTTCACAATGTGTTTATGGAAGAGGTTTCCCTTAAGATAGAGAAGGGTATGGTTGTAAGAGGTAAGGGATAAATCCTTTCTAGACAAAAATGCACAATTCTCCCATTCGGAAGCTAAGGGTTTTGGGTATGTGAAGTGTGAAGATAAGAGAATCCAAAATATGGCTAAGTATTAGATGAATGAAACAAGAGAGAACACATGATGAAAACAAGTTCAAAAATAGATTGATACATACGTATACCATCAAGAAAAAGCTAATATAGTAGAAAATACTCAAGTTCCACTCACATACCTTGGAACGACAAAAAAGTGACACTTGTTTCTAAGTGCGACACTTGAAACGGATCTTTGTGACATTTAGAATGCAATTTATGACACAAGAGTAGACTGCAACGAGAAATTCTGATAAGTTGTGGGTGAGTGTCTACTGCATACTATTATGATATATAATATTATCTAATTTATGTGTGTACTAGAGCTACCACTAGTGATGCGCCAAACTATAACACATGCAGGAGTGAAAAAAATAAAAAATGGAACTTGCGATTGTAAGAATAAGTGAAGAGGACATTTGAAAAAGCTAAAGAAAGTGAAAGTGACAAATGAAAAAGAAAAAGAAAAAACAAATCGATAGTTGAAAAATTGAAAGAAAGCAACAATGATAGTCGTGAGAGCGAAAGAGACAGTTATGAAAGATTTTTTTTGCAAAAGTGAGAGCTACTAAAATCACATAGATGATGCTACATTTGCAACTAAGAGTGAGGCAGACTTCCAATTGAAATTGTGCATTGACTATCCACATGGATTTTTCTTTCGTTGTCCCTATCAAGTAAAAAATAATTTTCATCAGGGGTTACACAATCTATGAGAGTTGTACAAAGTCTACCACTAAAAACTGCTTAATTTCTATTACCAAGGAATTCACATGCATTGTCTTCCAAGAATGAAAAATTCATTTCTTCAAAGGAAAGACATGGGCTGCTAAGCTTTCTATAAATATGCGTTCTTGTAAATGCATAAAAAATATAAGCATGTGTAAGAAAGTGGCTTCAATAGTTTGAATCTTTGAGGAAGACCTCAACACTTAGAAAAACATCAACCAACAATAAAGAGACTTTGATCTACTTGGAATAGTAGATCGTAATATCTTAAGGAGGATCTAAAGTTCAATTGTAGTAATAATTTTGGTGGGGTTTTGTCACAACGAAAATGCTTGGAAACACACTTGAAGAACTCCAAATTCCCTACTTAGGTCCTCCTTCAAGCACGAATTCTTAGTCTTTTAGGAAGTACTTATTAACCATGTGGATCACCTCAACTAGTCCATATATCCCAATGTGTTATGAAAATAGCTCACAAAATAGAATAAAATATACATCAATGACTTATAAATCACCTTTTTGAGGGGGAAACCTCCTTTACATTACATAAATGAACAATTATTGGATAATACAAATGAAAAAACCTTCCTTATATATATAGGAGTCTAAGGGGTCCCAATATAACAATATGGGGACCACATGGGCACAACACTAACAATAATAGGGTTACACCTATGGGGCTTAGTAATAAGCTCAATAATAACAGTATGGGGACTACATGGGAGAAAAAATAACAATAATGGAGCTACAACAACAATAACATTAGGGGGATACACTAGTATTATAGGGACCTAACATGCCCCTCTCCTTCAAACAAATATTGTCCTCAATTCTTGAGTACTTATGTATGCTTCTATACAAAATTCTTATCCTCCCATGTGGAATCTTTAGCAGGTAAGTTCTTTCACTTAATGAGATACTCTGAAATTGATCGATTTCGCAGCTATCAAGTTCTTGTTTCTGTGACTGCTTTAGGTTCCAATATTATTTTTCCCTCTTCATCAATTTCTGGCAATATTGTTTGAACTCGGATTTTGTCACCTATAGCCTTCTTTAAGCACAAAACATGGAATATTTTGTGCACTCAGGAAGATGCGGGAAGCTACAATTTGTATTCCATAGTACAAATATTTTTCAACACCTTGTAAGGACCATAGTACTTTGCGATAATTTATTGTCCTTCTTAACTTGCTTGAGGGAAATTTTTTTTATGGTTGTAGCCGTAAAAATACCCAATCACCTACATCAAAATATATTTTCCTGCAATTTTGATCTTCTTGTTCTTTCAGTTGATTCTGCACCCAAGTTATGTTGTCCTTTAAGTTTTGGAGAGCTGTTTTTTTATGCTCGATGTGATATTCTACTGCTTGAACCTTAGAATTTTCTCATAAACATGATTTCGATGTTTGGAACTCTAGTGATTATAATTGTACAATCACACCTCGTTTTTTTTATTTAGAATCTTTGTCATGCCATTAGTGTTGGTTATCTTTCCTAGTTTCCGTGTGATACCCCTTAATTCAACTTCTTTTCCTTTCCAAAAAATAAATCAAGAAGATTGTAACCGTTGAACCCCTTAACTAAAAGCTATCGTAGCAGAAGATTGTAACCGTTGAACTCCTAATACAACATCAACAACACTCATTGGAATGGAAAGAATTGGGATATTCAATACATATTCTGGCCAACAGACCTGGTTTTCCAATGGGCAAGTTGAGGCCAGGAAAGATCCATTATGATGTAACCTGCTTTAAAAATGAATATTGAAAAAAAGGTGCTACTTAATATATATATATATATATATATATATATATATATATATATATATATATATATATATATATATATATATATATATATATATATATATATATAAAATTTTAGTTTATCATAATCATAAAAATATTTCATATTATTGCTTAAAGAAAACATCTATATTTTTAACTTACTTTTTTTAAGTTATCCTTATTCAAAATTAGAACTAAATAATAACATTGACAATCTTGGTACTCTACTTTTTATTCACCTCAACTAACCTACCTTACAGCTATTTCGTAAAATAGCTCTAACATATTTTTTTATCACTCTCATAGTATAAGAAATACTTTATTATTATTCACTATAATTAAAACATTGTTCATTTTCTGTAGACTAGGACAATTTTGCTTCCTTAAAACGTCCATTTTTACAAAAAAAAATTCATGTTTACTAAGAAAAATGAAAAATCTAATAGACAAAAATTTGATAATTTTTTTTTGCAAATATTTTTTCTTTTAAGTTCAAACTCATTGTAATATTATAATTCTTATTTTTATTTTTGATAATTATAAGAATATTTTATATTATTTTTAAATAAAAATAACACAAAAAAATCATATTTTTAATTAATTTTAATTAAACTTCAACTTCATATAATATCTATTATGATCAAAATCTCATTTAAAAATTACCTTTATCCAATATTGAAATCAAATAGTGACATCTACAATCTTGTAATCTACTAGCTCCACCATATTTACCTATCACTCTCTTAACATAAAACACACTTAAGAGAAATATAAGATTTTGTTTATTAATATGGTAATGGAGACTCGTACGACCACTTCTATATTACCTACAAATTATTTCAGAACTTTTATAATATTTATCAAATTTCCAAAACATTCAAAATTCAAAATTAAAACAATGTTCCTTTCAAATATTAGCTAAACATTTTGTTTCTTCAAAACAATTTTATGCTAATGAAAACTTTTATTACCATTTCTATATGAACTACAAATTATTTCAAAACTTCCAACAAAATTATGAAATTTCCAAAATATTCCAAATTTAATTTTATATAGCTCCAAAATATCGACTAACATTTGTAAACATTCTACTTGAGACAAGTTTGCAAAAATCCATTGATATTTATCAAATTTCCAAAAAATTTCTAAATTCTGATAATGAGGGTTCCCACGGTATCAGATGACATTTGTAAAAATTCTACTTGGGACAAGTTTGCAGAAGAAGACAAGGAGTTTTCACACACAAATGTGTGTCATTGAAAAGACATTTGGATCAAATATCATCCACTAACGATTAAATCAAATTCTATGGCAAGAGTGCGACAATTCAGGTATGCCGTGGCACTGAGGTTAGACTGGGCATAGACTGCGGAAACAAATAAATCCGTTTTTATATGCTTCCACATCCCAGAAACTCAACTGTCTTCAAAGTTCCAGAGGCCTATGGGTTCCACGGAGATGTCAACCTCCTCCTCTTGTGAAATCAGAATGAGCTCCAACGCCAATTGCTTTGTTGGAAATTAATCTCAACCACCACGGTAAATGAACAGGCAGCAGCTATATCTCACTTAGTGTTTTGCAGGTTGTGGATTGCGTGTGCAGAGAAGGGAAAGTTTTGCTAACTCATTCTCAACAGAGTTAAATAATCAAAGTAAAAAAAAAGTTAATGCATGATTAGTAAAAAAAAAGTTAATGCATGATTATTAAATGTGCATGGCCAAACATTTAATCCGCAAGTTTTGTTTAGATCACCGTGAATAAAATTAGTTGATTATATTTACTTCTGTGCGATTTTAATCTCGATTTTAATCTCCTTTACTCTGTATTGATTTCCACTAACTGTATGGTATAGATTAAGCGAATTCCACAACTCTAAATGCGTTATCTTGGTTAAAATAATTTGCGCAATTCCGCTTTGCTTTAAAATTCTAACATCCTCGTCAATGGACGGAATTTCCGCAAACAGAGATTTCCAAAACGCCAGAGTCCTCCGATCTCTGCTGGGCGACATTCGACAACTCCATGTCAGATACCGAAGACGACTGCGACGGATGTGAGCGCTCTTCTATATTATTACTGTGCAGAGAAGGCGAAGTCCCAAGGATTTCGTCCAAGGCATACTTAGAAGCGGCAACCTTGATTTGCTGAGGGGAAAGAAAAAAGGCGGACGGAATGGCGGGCACAGCATCGAGAAAGTTGAACTTAGCGTTGGGACCTCTCAGGCAATACATTGCAGCGTCTTGGTATCCGAATTTCCGATATCCACTGCCCCCATTCTCGCAGTCGGATTCCTGTAAATTGCCAGGATGTTTGTCCGCTAACTTCGTTATGTTGAGAATGGCCATGGTTTTGTTTCTGCGACGGAGGTGTCTCCATATTTGGCAACTCAGAAACACTATGATGAAAATGGTAATTCAACGACGTAGACGTATCTGCCAATGTTATTACACAAACTGGAGGCTGTGGAGAGAGCTTACCAAATGGAAAGGCCATTTAGTGCGCCGAAATGAAATATCGTTCCCCCTCTCTATATATACACCAGTGTATGCAATCAGCAGAATGAGGAACTGAAATTCCGTGGGCTGCGCCCTCTCGGCTAGCCTCGAACTACGAACAGACCCGCCATCATGTTTTGATATCAGTTCATGCAAGGAAGGTGAACTTCATTGAATTATAGACAGAAAATAATTGTCATTTACAAAATCTGGAATGTGGTTGAAATTGAACCGGAAATCATCATCTTTCATATCACTTCATGCAAGGAAGGTGAACTTCATTGAATTATAGACAGAAAATAATTATCATTTACAAACTCTGAAATGTGCTTGAAATTTGAACCGGATAGAGCTATCATTGACTGACGTTGATATACGTCAAAAATACCTTATCATTCATGGTGGTCCATTTTACTTTTTGTGAAAAGTTATTTTTAAAATTTTGTTGATTAATGACGTTCGTTTACTCTACTAAAGCGGTAATGGGAAAAAATAATACACTTAACTACTATCTTTTCAATTTATAAATGGGGTTTGTTAGATTAGGATGAATTAATATCATGATTTATTTATATTATTTATTTAAAAAAAAATTATATTTTTTCTCAAGTTTGGCATTCAAAAAAAAGTTTGTAATTAGAGAGATTTGATCTTTCTAGCCACTTGATAGATCAGGAATTAAGATGGATCTAAATAAAATGCAGGAGGTTCCTACTCACAGTAAAATCTTTTTCCACAAATATTATTTTCCATTTCGCACAGCTCCCAAAATCTTTTCTGACAAATATTATTCCACTCTTAGCGTTGTCATAGAGATACTTAATTCGACACTTTATTTTTGTGTTAAATTTATATTTATAGGGAGAGAAGCCATTTTTCATTAGGGCCAACATTATATTAATTAGATCAAATTTTAAATTTTAAACAATACTTTTACATTTACATTTACTTTTACATGTTTACCTGATTTATCAGTGCATGTAGTGTACTCAAATACAAACCTTTGGGATCAAAATTTATTAAATTTTATAATATTAATATGAATATTGTAATTAATAACAATAACAATATTAATCTTTTAATATTAATATTAAGGTTAGCAATGTTTTTTTTTGCATGGTAGTAATAATAATTTGGCCTATGATATTTGGCTCATAGGCTTCACCTAAATAAAATCTCTTTTTTAACCATAAGCGTAAATATAAAAAAAGGTTTTATTTATTTACCATATCTCTGGTTTATTTATATTTTATCTATTTTACCATACCTCTTTTATTTACCATGGTATTTGGCCCATAGGCTTCATATATAATTAAATGTTGATTTCTAATCCTATTTTTTATGTTTTTATTTATTTACCATACCTCTTTCATATTTATTTGTTTACCATACCTCCTTTTTTTAGTGTTGCTAACCCTCTTTATATTTTAAATTTACATTGTGTTTATACATAATAATAATTAGATTTATTTTTAAATAAGGCTCACATTAGATTAAAAATGTTAGTGTTAAAAAATACATTTATGTTTATATTTACGTTCAAGTTTACATGTTTACAAGTTTAATTTTAAGTGTTTGCATTTTTGCCTGACATAACGTTTATCCCACATATTGGGTTGAATTTTAAATGCTAAACATAACCTTTATGTTTATATTTATGTTTACATCTTTATGCATTTACATGTTTACATTTATGTGTTTGCTTTTTTAAGTGAGAAATACCCCCATACCGGTTCAATGTTAAATGCTAAACATTACCTTTATGTATTTCTACGTGAGAAATACCATGTTCATGTTTATATTTAAGTTTACATGTTTATGTGTTTACTTGTTTACCTTTACGTGTTTGCCTTTTAACTTGAGATATATCCCCATACAGGTTTTCCTTTTTACTTGAGATATACCCCCATACATGTTTACCTTTTTACTTGAGATATATCACCATAGAGGTTTGCCTTTTTACGCGAGAAATACCCCGTACTAGGTTCAATGTTAAATGTTAAACATTACCTTTGTGTTTGTATTTAAGTTTACATGTTTATGTGTTTAAGTGTTTGATATTTTACTTGAGATTTCTCCCACACTAGGTTGTAGAGTGACTCTCACCCAATAATATATTTTTATTTACCAATTTCATTAAAAGCTATAAAGAATAACTATTTTTATGATAAATACCAACTTTGTATTTGTGATTACTACTAATAATATTTTAAAACATTTGGTGGACATTAAATCTCCACCATCACCTATATATTAAATTAAAATTCTAAAAACTCATTTCCAAAATAGATACATATATAAAAATAACAAACAAGCCCATATAAATTAAATGGTCTGTAACCACAATATACAAGTTGAAAGAACATAAAACCATACAAAGAAATTTTATGAAAATGATAAGACAAATGAATGCTTGGTAACCACAAATAGATATGAAGATAGACAAGTTGAAAGAACATAAAACCATAGAAAGAAATGTGATCAAAATGATAATGCAAATGAAGTACAATATAATCCAAGAATACTTGTGGGGAAGACATGTAAACAGGAGTAGTCACATATACCAAAGAAATTTCAATTCTCAAAGTAGTTTTACAAAGAAGCATAAAATGTTATTAATGATTCCAAATATGGACATCTTGGAATATCAAAAATGAATTGTGTTTTAAATGAAAGAAATATCTAGTCGAATGAATCAAATATCAAATGTACTATTGGGAATATGCTGTCATTTTCCTGCCACATTAATTCCAATAAATTTGATAATGCAATTATTCAAATAATCGGGAATAAATAGTGAGAATGTGTTGATGGTGTTATAAATCCTGCAACAAAGGGGTCTCCCAGGTATGAATCCCGAATTATACATAAGATCATTTTGCGTAGGATCCCCATACGGATAATAGGCATGAAAACCATTATTCTTAAGGATTTGTCTTGGTTTCAATTATCAACATAAGAGATTATGCAAATAATTTTTGGAACAAGTGAGTAGGTTGGACTATGACGCATACAATTGTACTTCATATAAGCTTTTTTCGTGAAAGGGGAAAGAGAGTTAGCCTCTAGAAGAAAATTAATAGTATTATCCTAAAATATACACACAAGAGTCTGGAAATAATTTTCGATTCACCTGCAAAGTAGTTCACATGATAATGATGATCATAAAATCAAGTAAAAATGAACATTCAATAAGATGCACACTAAATCCATAAAATAGTTCATTTTCATTAGTATGACTAAATATGAACATACACCAAAGAAAATGAAACAATAGTCTTACAATTATTTAGGACATATGCATGAAAGTGTGCTGGCTCTGATAGCTTCATATATTAAGTTAAAGTCGCAAAACACATGATTTCAATGATGTGACACCAGCTCAATAATGATCTTCTCTCCTATGTTATGTTAGAGAATCGAAGGTGAAAAGTTCAAAGACATTTATTGAGCTATGAGGGTGTATTTATGAGAAATGAGGTGACTTTCCACCTCCCATGTGACTCTTGACCTCCCTCGTGTTTGTTGAGCTTCTACTATGACTTTTTGAATTCCTATGTAACATTTGAGTTCCTACATGACTCGAAAAAATTCTAGTGAATTTTCACATTCCATGTGGGATCCTTGGGCTTCCACAGATTTTACATTTTCTCATTTTTAAAAATTACATAATTATATTCCACAAGTGATGTGGAAAAGTACATTGAGACATGTGACTTTTGTGGTGAGAATTTAAGAAGTCATGACATGGTGATTGTGACATAAGACTTCATTATATCAATGCCAAGCTCTCTTCTCATTGTTGCAATTAGTTCGACTTCTTCATGATGGATCTTTACTTCTACTTCATCTTCATCTTCTAAAGTTTCTAAATAGGTCTTGGAAGGGTCTAAGTCAGCACAAGTTTCCATTTCTTTATCTTGGTCCAATATTCCTTCATGTTGTGCATAATATCATCTTTGTGTCTTGTCACCATTAATGTCCTTCATATAACTATTTCGTGCTAATCTCCCTTGAACATCGCCCTACAATGGTAAGATGATAACATATGCAAATGAAGTCGAGTCATAACAAGCTAAAATTAGTCTAAAAACCACCCATTCTAACTTTTCTTACTCATAAACGATGTTGATTATGTTGGGAATATGGGAAAGGGTTTTGAGAGATAAATTAGGTATTATGTAGTTGGGCTCAACAATGACAAAGGGGTGATAATTTTTCCACTAGAAGTATGCAATGAACTATTAGGGGTGGATCATTTAAGGCTATACATGTTGGGAAATTCGAGGGGACAAGAGTGATGAGCTTGTTGATTTAATATGCACAATGCATAGTGCTCAAGTAAGAGAAGGAATGGATGGTGCAGTTGAGCTTCACAAGAATTGAGGGATAACCCCATTATCGAGTATAACTACACATTGCATAGTAGGAGGAAACATAGGACAAGGTATTGTGCAATGAGGGGTTTTAGTTAGCAGGAGAGATAGGAATAGCCACTATAATTGTACAATACATAGTGATTGAGGAAAAAGATCCAGGATTTCACAGTTAAGATTTGTATTAATCTATATAGAAACCTACTACCGACTACAACTACAAAATGTGCAATAAGTGCTTCACTTGGTGAAAGGATTGTGTAGTTGATCGTTATAGCCAACATAAGACTCAATCACTATACATTAAGGATGCTCAATTCACCATGTACTGCAGAGAGTTATTGTTTGGTTAATTTCTCTTCAACTGTGATTAGGATGAGGCTCCACTATCAACTAGAATTATGCTGTGTGCAATGAAGGTAATAATTAGTTTTTCTTGGATGTAATTTTCAATGGTAAGAAGGAAGATATTGAGGGATTGTAGTTTAAGATTGCATAATATGTTTCTGGAATAGGTTTCCATAAGGATAACGTAGTGAAAAAATTTAATAGGTGAGTGATGAATCCTTTCTCGCTAATAATTCTCAATGCAATCATCCAATATCTTAGACTTTGGGTATGCAAAGAGAGAAGACAAGAGAATGCCTCAAAATGACTATGTTTTGGGTCATTGGAACAAGAGAGAACACATGATGAAAAAAGTTCCAAAATAGAATTAAACTCATGTATATCATTAAAAATATTCCAAGAGAATGTGAAATACTCAAGAGCCACATACATAAATTTAAGGATAGAAAAGCGACGCTTATTTATAAGTGTGACAGTTGAAACATATCTTTGTGACACTCAAAATACAAGTTACGACACAAGTGTTAAATGAAACTAGAAAGTGTGCTAATTCTTATGATATATAATATCATCTAATGTAGAATTTTTCACTAGAGCTTCCCCTAGTCATGCACCAAAGTGCAACACATGCAGGAGTGAAAAAAATAAAAAGTGGCCTTGCGACAGTAAGAATAACTGAAAATTACAGTTAGCAAAAGCTAAAAAATAAAATAAAAATTTCCACTTGAGAAATAAGAATGAAACAAAATTGACATTTGTGAAAGTGAAAGAAAGAACAATTTATAGTCGTAATAGTGAAAGCGACACTTATGAAAGAAGAAGCGATACTTGAGAAACTCACCCAGATGATTGTAAATTTTCGACTAAGAGTGAGAGAGAATGTCAACATAAATCATGATCATTCTATCAGGAAATGTGCACTGTCTAAGATCTATGCAATGTATTCCACTAAATATCATGTAATTACTATTACCATGGACTTAGCAAGGACACTCTTCTGAGACTACACAATGTCCATTGTCAAAGGATATATGTGGAATGCTAAGGCTAATGGAAATAGGTGCGCTTGTAAATGCGTCAGAAAACTTGGAATGTGTGAGCAGGTGGCCTGAATAGTTAGAATTTCAGAAGAATAATTCAACAATTAGTAAAATATCAACCGATCATGAAGTGATTATGATAAAATTAGAATGATATATCGTAAGAACATAAGGAGGATAAAAAATTCAAGTGTAGGAAAAATTTTGGAGGGTGTTTTTTGTGGCAAAAGCACGTGACGAGACACTGGAGGAACTACAACTTCTCCAATTAGATCTTCCTTTAACCATGAATTCCATATGTTTTAGGAAGTTTTGATTCACCATTTGTATTCCCTACTTATTCCGAATATAAGTATAGTATCTCCTATCCCATTTTTCTACTGAACACATTTACAATGATTACCATATCTACACTATTTTAATCCAGAAAGAGGATAGTATATATTCAAGAGTTCAATATTATCATTTTTTTAGTTCCATCCTTGGTTTTGCTCTGTTGGAAGCATGCCTATTCAGTATCATGACAAAGTCAGTATAGGAACAAAAGTACCTTTTCACTTCCAACGAGGTTGTCTAATAGCCCGATGAAGTCTCTTGCTTCACCTCTCTACGCAAGAAGCATTTCTCTCCTTTCACCCTTTATTTTGTTTCCAATATTCTCATTGGAATTTTATCACCGCTTACATCACCAAGGTGGATAAGGGATCTTGGCTTATTGAGATCAAGAGAGGTTATTCCTTTAGAGGTTTTTATACACCTTTGAAATTAATATTCTCCCTCTTATTTTTATCCTTTCTCTTGTCTGCTTGATTGATAGACAATTAAAACACCATTCAATTACCATACAGATTCAAGGAATGAAGCTCCTAGAAAAGGTACGAGCATCCTTGTGATATTTATAGTTTTCCATTTAAATGAGTCACATTTTCCATTTAGACATAATTGACCTTAAAATATATGTAAACACAAATGAAGAAGGGGATCATAGACTAGCCAATAATTGCTCATCATTGCAATTTATCTTCGAAATATTCGCAACATTTTCTTTTGAGTTGAACAAGAATAGTGCTAATTCACAATATTATTAAACAAAATAAGAAATAAATACCTAACACAATAAGGAAAACAAAGAAAGAGGAAAAAAATATTAGATTAAAATGAAAGGAAAATATAGGAATGAATAAAATAAAGTGACTCCAAAGAATGGATAAATAGAAAAATGCAGGGTAGATACCATGAAAAAAAGAAGCTAAAACTAGAGTAGACCTACTCCTAACCTAACCAACTAAAAGGCTAAGGCTAATTAAAGTTAAATTTCCATTGAAATAAAATAATCTTCTCTCTACGTACATGTAGAAAGGTGCAAAAAAATAGTACCAATATAAAGCAATGTGCAAAAATAAAGATCTGATCATGTATGACTTGTACAAGAAATAGAAGGTCTTTCCTACTAGCAAGAAGATGTGCAATAATAACTAAATTTAACCAATATGTAGCCTTAGATTTTTTATTATAACTACAACCATACAAACCTTGAAAGCTTCTCGTGAATGTGTCTTCATCCATTTTCTTGTTCTTAGAAAACATTAAGGAATATTGAAACTTATTATTTATGACACAACTTGCTATGTAATATTTTTCCAGCTATTGATAGAGTCAATGATGGACATCAAAATTATGCCTTTGAAAAATATAAAAATCTTGGAAGAATGAACTTCGAATTATCAGATTCAAATCATGCGAAGAATAACTCAATGAAAAGATAACTTTATTTCATTTAGAACCATTTCCAAGATAGCGAGGGCTTGACATAACCATCGATAAGGTTGAAGTGCCTCAAGTACTAGACAAGTATTTGAACAATGAAATAGATAAATGGGTTTAAAAATATCAATCAATGTAAAGCAATTATCATCATATGCTAGTGGGAAAATGATTATTTGATTGACAACTGTTAGATCTAGTGTTATGATCATCTTCGTGGCTGGACATACAAGATTCTTGATTCTCGATCAGTTCACTTTATGTCTAATTCCATACGAGACTAGTAATATGAATGCATGGGAAATTAAAGAAAAATTTTGGTCTTGTAAATCTGGGAAAATGATTAGAATAACATGTGGACAAAAGGTTAGAAATATTTGTCAAATCAAATCTAGTATCCATATCAACATAGGTATTTCGATCGATTAAATTATTTGAGCAAGGAATGTTATTCAAAAGGATTTATTTTTCCAACATGAAAATTATTAGCTTCATAAAATTCATAGTAAATATTAGGACCTTCTTGTTCACAAAATCATTTAACATATAACAAATTTTTGGCCAAAGGTGAAATTTATCTTGATAATTTAAATGAGAATATTCATAGCTCCACACATTCATGAGAGATACATTCTAATATTGGGTTCATTGGAAGAGGTTTACATGAATATGAATTAACCAAAACATGATCCGCTATTAGATCAGAAGCCCAGCATTGAAAAATATAAAGATTCTCTTGGAAAATCCCAAAATATTTCAAGAATCAGTTTACATCTAGTGAAACAACATCGAGAACTAAATCATGTGAGAAATTTTATATATGACTTAATTCGAGGACCCCATTAGGATTGCAAGAACCTAAAAACTACTAGAACAAGTACTGAAACTTTCAAGTACTAAAAATTTCAAATGTTGAATAATTATATTTTGAGTTTCGTGTTAGATCATGAATTGCATGTGGAAAAATAATATCATTTATTTCAACATGACCAATATTGTTTAGATGGAAACCATCTACATCAATCCTTTAATCATATTTTCCAACCAAAAGAAACATATTACTCATGCCATAAGATTATTCTGATTGTGTTTCTAAGGATGTATATATCGGAGAAATCTCATGAGCAACCTTAATTAAATAATTTTCTCGATAGAAGATTGTAAATTACAAGGCAAGGAATGGATGGTCTATGATTTCATTTATTTATTCTTCATCATGGATGAAATCACTACCTTGTGTCAATCCACAATTCATCTCATCAGATCATAGATTTGAAGAGTATGGGGAATTTTCATCACAAGTTAATTCATTACAAATTATAGGACATAAGGGATAGTAAGGTCAAGAAGAAGCTCCTATAAAAATATATTCTTGAGAAATCATAAGATTGGTTGATATAAGTGAGCATGCATTAATGGTATCATGGTAATTAATATGATGATTGACTAAGGCTTTCTACTCGTTAAGAGCTTTGATTTCATTTGAATAATTTCTAGGATCACAAGATTCTAGGTCAACCAATATTGAAGAAACAACATCTTGAAATTGAGGATGTTGAAATAGGGAAGACATTTCAAAAGTGTCTTCACCCTTCTACTTCTCTACCTTTGGAATGTGACCACCTTGTACATGATCACCATTTAGACCAATAACATCATAATCAAGAGTATCTAAATGACTTTGTAGTGGAGTGCATTTATCAAGTGAATCAGGGTACAAAAATCCATGAAATGTAGATGGTAGAGGGTGATAAATGTCCCTAGAAGAAAAAACACTTTTAATGGTATTAGATTCAAGACTTTGGAAATCCTTGTGAAACAAGTGATCAATATTCACCCTAGGAATCATGGATTTATTATAACACAAAAAAATTTCTAGGATGAGATCTTGACCATGGGAAGCAAAAAAAGGTGGAAGGGGAGGATCAACAATTTGATTTTTTGATTTGCTAACTTCAAGAATAGCACTTTATACTACATTGTTAGGAAAAAAAAGGGAGGAGGACAAGGGACAAAGGGACAATAGGATCCTCTTCTGATATTAGAGGTGAAAATTGGTTAATAAAAGTTGGTAGAGAACCATTAGCCAAGTATTCATATTTATATTGTTTCAATTATATTTGAAAAAAAATTAAAGCATTTCATTTAGGAAATCCCAATCCAGATATTCTTCAGGAGACTCATAACATAAATGAAGAATTGATAAATAAAATCATCTACTGATTCATTGGGCTTCATTCTAAGTTCATTAATCTTTTTATAAATATCTCAATAATCATACTTATCAAAGGCTTGATGAAGCGCCCTGAAAAGTTGTCAAAATTAATGAATAGACAAAAATAGTAAGGTATGACACCATAGTTTAACTTTTCCTTCACAAACCAGTTCATAAAAATCACAAAAGTTAAGTAATTTAGATGTATACTTGGCTATGGCTATTCCACCCTCAGCATCAAATTTTAATTGACACAAGTTGCAAATAAGATCTACGGGGAGGGACTGATTTTCTCTATTAGAAAATTGTCCTGAGATTATGATTTGTGAATCAGCCATTTAATATAAGAGATTCAAAACACACTAAATGGGCTCAGATTTTCATCTGACCCTCCTTTAAGTGCCACTTCTTTACAGCGTTTTAAATCCACTAACAATGGGGTTCTCCCTGGTATTAAGTATTAATTAGACCTCACCTCGTTTGGAGTAGCAGCACCATCTTGATAGTAGGCCTGATCATCATTATTTCTATATATTTTCCTGTGTTTCAATTATCACCTTAAGAGACTATTCAAATAATGTTGGAAATAAACAAATAATTTGACACAATGAGGGATAAAATTGCAATGTATATAATTTTATTTCATGAAAAGGAAAACAGAGTGAGCCTCTAGAAGAAAAATAATAGTTATATCATGAAAGAGACACATAAGAGTTTTGAAATTGTCATTTATTAAATTACAAAGTAGTTCACAAGATAATAATCATCATAAAATCATGTATCAATGAACATTGAACAAGATTCCTATTAAATCGAATGAAGTAGCTCATTTGCATTAGTATGTAACTAATATAAACATGTATCACACACAGTGAAAGAATAGTATAGCAATTATTTAGGACATATGAATGAAAGTGTGTCGGCTCTAAGAGCTTCATATATTGAGTGAAATTCCCAGTATGCATGATTAAAATGATGTGACACTAGGCACAATAGTAAAACATTAAGTCACTACTTTCTCGTCCAAAGAGTGTTATTCTCTCCTATTTCAAGCTAGGGAAGCCTAGGTGAAAATTCCAAAGTCCTTTTGCTGAGCTATGATGGTGTGCCTATTAAAAAAAGGTGACTCTCCACTTCCCATGTTACTCCTCACCTCCCTCATGACTCTTTAACTTCTACTATGGCTTTTTCAATTCATATCTCAGCTTTGAGATCTTACACAATTGTACAAAGTTTTGGCGACTTTCACATTCCATGTGGAACCCTTGGGATTCCACACATTTTACATTTTCTCATTTCTTAAAAATTAGATAATTACATTCAATAAGTGACATGGAAAAATACATTGAAATATATGAATTTTGTAGTGACACTTTGAGAAGCCATGACTTGGCGATGCTGACATAAGACTTCATTGTATAAATTCCAAGATCTTCTCTTTACTACTATGAATTTGAATTATTCATGAAGGATTTTTTCTTGTACTTCATCTTCACCCTCCAAGGGGTGTGGATAGGTATTGGAGACTTCCAGTTCAGCATGAGTTTCCATTTCTTTGTCTTGGTCCAAGATTCGTTGAATCATGTCTTGCATAATGTCATCTTTGTGTATTTTCTCTACGAGGGTCCTTCTTGTAACAATTTATTCCTAACCTCCCTTGAGAATCACCCTGCCATGCAGAGATGATAATACGTCCAAATTAATCCCATTCATGACAAACCAAAATCAGTAAGAAAACAACATATTTTTACATTTTCTTACTCATGGAAAATGTTGATTGTCATGGGACAATGGGAGAGGGTTTTGAGAGATTCAAACTAGGAATTGCACAGTTGGGCTTAATCATGATGAATGGGTGACCATGCTTTCCACTAGAGCTACACAATATGCAATAAGGGGAGGCTCCCTCAAGGTTTTTCACATTGGAAAATTCTTGGGAATAAGGTTCATGAAATTTTTTACTGAAGATGTGCAGTTCACAATGCGTAAGGAGGAGAAGGAAGGTATTTTTCAATTGAGCTTCAGACGGACAGATGGAATACCCATTATCCACTAGAACTATGCAATTCACAATAGGAGATAAGACAGGTCAAGGTACTGTGAAGTGGGATTTCAGCGAGTAGGATAGATGGGACTAGCCACTTTAATTGTGAAATGCATAGAAATTAAGAGGAAATATCCAAGATTGCACAGTTGAGGGTTGTAGTGAGATAGGAGGGTCCTATTTCCCACTATAAATACACAATTCTCAATAAGTGGATCACTTAGTAAATGGATTGTCCAATTCGTTGGTATAAGAAACATAAAGCTAGGTCACTGTACCTTGAGGATGCTCACTTCACCATGAATGAGAGAGGACTTTCAATAATGTATTTATCTATAGAAATGATGAGGAGGAGGCTCCACTATCCACTGGAAGTATGATATGTCAAATGAAGGAAAGAAGAATTCTCTCTTTGACACAATTTTCAATAGTAAGCAAGAAGAAACTAAGGGATTTTAGTTCAAGATTACACAATGTATTATTGGAGGAGGTTTCCCTTAGGATAACATAATCCACAATTGTAAGAGGTAAGGGATGCATACTTGATGGGTAATAATGAAAAATGCACTCATTCAGTAGCTGGGATTTTATGTATGCAAAGTGTGAAGACAAGGGAAGTCCAAAAATGTCCAAGTATTGGATCAATGGAACAATAGAGAACATATGATAAAAATGAGCTCCAAAACATATTTAAGCATATTTATACCGTCAAACACAAGCTAAGAGAGTGGAAAATAATCATTATCCACATGCATACTATGAAATGAAAACAAAGTGACAGTTATTTGTAAGTGTGATAATTGAAATGTAGCTTTGATACACTTAGAATACAAGTTATGACACAAGAGCCGACTGCAACCAAAATGTATGCTAAGTTGTGGGTGAGTGTCTACTGAATGTTATGACAATACATAAGGTTATATAATGTAGAAGTGTGTACTAGAGCTACATCTAGCTGTGCACCAAAGTGTACCACATGCAAGAGTGAAAAAAATCAAAAGAAGAACTTGCAATACTAAGAATATGTGAAAACCACATTTTCGAAAGCTAAATAAAGTGAAAGAGACACATGAAAATAACAAAAAAAATGACGCTTCAAAAATTTAAACCAAGATAAAATGATAGTCGTGATACTAAAAGAGACGTTTATGAAAGAAAAAGCCCTCAAAATCAAGAGTTAAGAAACTCACCCAGATGATGGTACATTTACAACTAAGAGTGAGGGATACTGTCAACCGAAATTGTGCGTTGACTATCCACATGGATTGTGCGGTCATTCCTCCCAAATAAGAAATCATTATCATCAGGGGCTATGGAATTTCCAAGAGTTGCACAATATCTACCACTAAATACTACACAATTACTATTACCAAGGACTTCACAGACACTATTTTCCAACAATAAAAAATTCCTAACTTCAAAGGATAGACATGGGCTTTCAAGCTTGCTAGAAAGACATGTTCTTGTAAATTGATAAAAAATATAAGTATGTGTAAGAAAGTGGCTTGAATAGTTGGAATCTCAGAAGAAGTCCTGAACACTTAGAAAACAATTAATGAACCATAAAGTTGTTATGCTCTACTTGGAACGACAGATAGTAACATCATAAGGAGGCTCCAAAATGCAAGTGTGGTAGTAATTTTGGTGGTTTTTTGTCGCAATGAAAACACTTGTCAATACAGTAGAAGAACTCCAACTTCCTTACTTATGTCCTCCTTTAATCACCAGAACTTCTCTATCCTAGCTATAAGCATACTTTCTCCTATCACATTTATTGACTAGACACATTTACAAGGCTTACCATATATCAATTATTTCGGTCTAGGAAGCAGATAGTATATATTTGAGAGTTTAAGATGATGAAAGTTTTAGTTCCATATCTAGTTTTTCTCTACTATCAACTAGCTTGTTCAACACCTTGGTGGAGTCACTATAGAAAGACAAGCATTTCTTCACTTCCAACATGCCCGTTTAGTACCCCAATGAAGTTGTTTTCTTCACCTTTGTATGCAAGATGCCTTTCACTTGTTTCACCCCCCCTTTTTTTATATGCTCGTTGGAATTTTATTACCATGTATACCGCTAGGGTGAAAGATGAATCTTGACTTATTGAGAGAAAGAGAGGTTATTCCTTTATATATTGTTATATACTTCTAAGATTAGTATGCTTGATATTAGTTTTATCCTTTCCCTTCACTACTCCATTGGATCGAAAATAAAAACACCATTCAATTACCATACTGAGTCATGGAATGAATCTCGTGAAAAAGATACGAGCATCATGGTTCTACTTATAGCTTTCCATTTGAAAGAATTATATTTTCCATTCAGAGATCATTCACCTTAAAATATATGTAAACACAAACAAGGAAGGGGATCATAGACTAGCCAAGCATTGCCCTTCCTCAAAATTCCTCTTTCAAATATTTTCCACATTGTCTTTGTAGCAGAACAAGAATAGTTTTCATGTGTGGTATTAGTAAACAAAACATGAAATAATGACATGGCACAACAAGGAAAAAAATAACTATGAAACTAAAATTAAAGGCAATACGGCAAGGAAGAAAATAAAGAAACTAAAAAGATTAGATAGAGATACAAATGCAAGGGATATGCAATGTAATAGTAAAGCTAAAACATGACTAGAACTACTCCAAACCTAACCAGCTAGAAGGTCACGGATAGGTGAAGTGAAATTTCCGATGAAAACAAAAAATCTACTCCTGACCTGCAAGTAGAAATATGCAGACAATTAGTACCAACATGAAGAAATGTCTAAGAAAAACTACATGATCGTGAATGTCTTGTACAAGAAATAAAAGGTCTTTCATACTAGCAAAAAGTTGTGCGATAACAACTAAATTCAATGAATCTGCAACCTTCCCCTTTTTATTCAAACCACAATCATGACTTGAAATTTTCTCATGAGTGTTCCTTCATTTATGTTCTCATTCTTAGAAAACATCAAGAAAGATTGAAACTTGCTATTTATTATAGGGCTTTCTAAGCAATATGTTCCATCCAATCATAGATTAGATCTTGAAATTCAAAACCATCATTTTGAAAACCATGAAATTCTCGAGAGAATGATTTTTTAATTAGTGCATTAGAATGATGAGGAGAATCTTGCAAAGTAAATATAACTCCATCCCATTAAGAAACCTTGTGAATATTGTCAGGGATTAACATAACTGTAAGTAATGGTTGGTATAGCCAGACTAGTAATATGAAATATTAATAAATTAAACACAATTGTTGGTTTTTTCAATTAGGGAAACCAATTAGTATAACATGCTGAGAAAATATTAGAAGGATATGTCAAATCAAATATAGTAACCATATCAACATGGGTGTTTTGATCTAATAAATTATTTTACCATTGAATTCTACTCAAAAGAATTGATTAGGTTAGAATGAAAATTATTGGCTTCATAACATTCACAGTACATATTTGGTGTTAACAATTCAAAACGCACTTAAGAGATATGAATTCTTTAGGCGATGGTGACCTTTATCTTTATAATCATAATGAGAATCTTCATAGCTCTGCACATCAATGAAACATATACATTCTTGGGTTCAGTGAAAGAGGTTTACATGAATATGCATTAACTAAAACAACATCCTATATCTAATGATAAACCCAATATTGAAAGTTATAAAATGTCTTGGAAAAAACAAAAATCTTTCAAGAACTTGTTTGCATCGGGTGAAACAATGTGGATAAAAGAATTAGGCAAGAAATTCCATAGGAGACCTAGTTCACGGACCCCATCAGAATTGTGAGAAATTGACATAAACATCAACAATATTTGAAGTGCCTCAACTCCTTGACAAGTCTCAAAACTTTCCAATGTTGATTAATTATATTTTGAGAGATGATTTAGATCACAAATTGCAAGAATACAACTAATATAAATTATTTCCACAAAATCGCTATTATCTAGATGGAAGCCATCTAGATTATATTTTTCAATATTCAGAAACATATTACTCACATCCTAGGATTCTTCTTATTATGTATCTACGTATATATACATAGAAGAAATATCATGAGCAATATGAGCTAAAAAATTATCCAGATGCAAGACTGGAAATAAAAATGCAAGGAATGGATGGTATATGATTTCATTGATTTCTTCTTCATCATGGGTGACCTCACTACCTTGAGCCAATCCAAAATAAAGTTCATCATATCGTAGATTTGAAGATCATGGAAAATCTTCATCAAAAGTTAATTCATTATAAGTAGTAGGACACAAGTGATAGTAATATGAAGAAGAAGGTCATATAATAAGATCTTATTTAGAAACCATAATATTGGCTGATATACGGAGGAATTCATTAATGGGATCATGTTCATTAAAATTATGATTGTTGAAGGGTTTCTCTTAGTTAAAAGCTTTGATTTCATTTGACTAATTTCCGAGATCACAAGATTTAGTTATCCTTATTCAAAATTAGAACTCTTTAAACTCTTATTTTCACTCAACTCAACTAGCCTACCTTACGGCGATTTCCTAAAATAACTCCAACATATATGTGTATCACTCTCATAATAAAGAGATAATCTATTATAATTCATTATAATTAAACATTGTTCCCTTTTTGATAAAATTGAACAATTTTGCTTCCTTAAAACATGCATTTTTACAATATTTTTTATGTCTACTAAGAGAAAAGATAAATCTAATAGACATAAATAATTTTTAGCTTCACTCTTTTGATCAAGTTAAAATTTAACAATTTTTTTTTTTGCAAATATATATTTTTAGTTTCAAACTCATTATAGTATTACAATTCTTATTTTTATTTATGATAATTATAACACTATTTTATGTCAAATTATTAAAAAAAAATTAAGAAAAAAAAAAAAAAAAAAAAAAAATTATATTTTTAATTAATTTTAATTCAACTTTTTATTATAATTCATAATAATTCAAAGACTTCAAATAAACTTAAGATATTTTTGTTTCCTTAAAACATTTTTATGGTGATGACATTTTTACAATTATTCTTTATGTTTACTAAAAAAAAATATAAATTCTAATTTTTAGGTTTATTCAATTTGATAAATTTAAAATTTAATAATATTTGTTTGCAAATATTTTATGTTTTAATTTCAAACTCATTGTAATATTATCAATCTTATTTTTATTTATGATAATAATAAGACTATTTTATATTATTGTTATATAAAAATAAAATTCATATTTTTAATAAATTTTGATTAAACTTCAAATTCATATAATATTTATTATTATCAAAATCTTATTTAAAAACTATTTTTATTGAATATTACAATCAAATAGTGACATCTACATTCTTATAGTTTACTAGCTCGGACATATCTAGTTATCACTCTCTTAACATAAAGCACACTCTATTAGAAATAAAACAATGTTCCTTTCAAAGATTCTCCAAAGATTTTGTTTCCTCGAAAAAAGGTTATGTGAATGGTGACATTTACTGCCACTTTTATATTAACTACAAATATTTCCAAAACTTCCAAAATATTTATCAAATTTCCAAAATATTCCAAATTCAGAAATAAAATAGTGGTCCTTTCAAATATTGCCTAAATATTTTATTTCTTCAAAACAATTTTATACTAATAGAAACTTTTGGGACCACTTCCATATAATTACAAATTATTTCAAACCTTCCAAAATATTTATCAAAATTCTAAAATATTCCAAATTCAGAAATAAAACAGTAATCCTTTAAAATATTCGCTAAATTTTTTATTTCTTCAGAATAATTTTATACTAACCAAAATTTTTAAGACCACTGGTAATTTTTAAGAAATTTTTTAATCATTTCTAAACATTTATTTGGGACAAGTTTGCAGAAGAAGACAAGGAGTTTTCACACACAAACGCGTGTTACTGAAAAGACACTAGGATTGAATATCATCCACTCACGATTAAATCAAGTTCTATGGGAATAGTGCGATGATTAGAAACCAATGATTGGAAATAGTTCTATGGGAATAGTGCGATGATGGGAATAGTGATATTCCGTGGCACTGGTTGGTTAGAAACCGATGTAGATATTACGAAGTGGGCATAGACTGCCAAAAAAATAAAACTCTATTTTTATATTCTTCAAACTTCAAAGTTCCAAAGGCCTATGGGTTCCACGGCGATGTCAACCTCCTCCTCCTCCTCCTGCGAAGTCGGAATGACCTGCAACGCCAATTCTTCGTCAATGGACGGGATTTTTTCCAAATTCAAGTACTGCGCACTATCTGGTTTTGCAAACAGAGATTCCCAAAACGCCGAGTCCTCCGATTTCTGCTTGGCGTCATTCGACAACTCCATGTCAGATACCGAAGACGACTGCGAGGGATGTGAGGGCTCTTCTATACTATTACTGTGCAGAGAAGGTGAAGTCCCAAGGATTTCGTTCAAGGCATATTTAGAAGCGGCAACCTTGATTTGCTGAGGGGAAAGAGAAAAGGCGGACGGAATGGCGGGCACAGAATCGGGAAAGTTAAATTTAGCGTTGGGCCCTCTCAGGCAATACATTGCAGCGTCGAAGGCCCGGGCGGCCTGCTCGGCGGTTTTGTAGGAGCCAAGATAGATCTTCTTCCTGGATCTTGGTATCCGAATTTCCGATACCCACTTCCCCCATTCTCGCAGTCTGATTCCCTTAAATTGCCGGGATGTTTGTCCGTTAGGTTGAGCATGGCCATGGTTTTGTCCCTCCGACGGAGGTATCTCCATATTTGGCAACTCAGAAATCCTATATGGTAATTCAATGATGTATACGTATATCGCAATGCTATTACAAAAGCTTGAGGCTGTGGACATTTAGTGCTCCGACATGAAATGTCGTACCCCTCTCTATATATAGACCAGTGTATGCAATCAGCAGAGTGAGGAAATAGACAAACAGACCCTCTAGGTCACAGACCCGCGTCACGTTTCATTATCCACGTGCTTTCTGTGGACATTATCCAGGTGCTTTCTGTGGGCTGCGCCCTCTCGGTCACAGACCCGCGTCACGTTTCATTGAATCATAGACAGAAAATAATTCTGATTTACAAAATCTGAAATGTGCTTGAAATTTGAACCGGAAACCATCATGTTCATATCAGTTCATGCAAGGAAGGTGAACTTCATTGAATTGTAGACAGAAATAATTGTCATTTACAAAATCAGGAACGTGCTTGAAAATTGAACCGGAAATTGCTATCTTTGACTCTTTAAAAACATCGGGGAGTATGTGTCATCTACGTTGTCATACGTCAAAAATACCTTTCATCATTGATGGTGTGTCCATTTCACTTTTTATGAAAAGTTATTTTTTAAACTTTATTGATTAATGGTTTTAGTTTACTTAACTAAAGCAGTAATGGGAAAATATAATATTCTTAACCACTGCATTCTTAATTTATAAAATAAAATTCTTAACCACTGCATTTTTAATTTATAAATGGGTTTTGTTGGATTATGATGCCTTAATATCATGATTTATCAATATTATTTATTTTAAAAAAAAATTTAAAAACTATAATTTATTTACATATTTATTTTTCATATAACATTTTTTTTATTAATCAATTTATTAAGTAAAAAAATATTTATAATAATTACGTTGATGATAAGTGTCAATTTTATATTTTTGATTACTACTTATAATATTTTCCTAATAATTAATTTAAATTTTAGAAACTCAATTACAAAATAGATACACATATCATCATAACAAATGCACCCGTATAAATTAAATGGTTGGTAACCAAAGATAGATATCAATATGAAACAAATTCAAAGGACATAAAACCATACAAAACAATGTGATCAAAATGATAAGGCGAATGAAATACAATATACTCCACGAAAAATCTTGTGGGAAAGACATGTAAACACGAGTCACATATACCAAAGCAAGGTTATAACTAAAATACATAAGAATTCTGAAAAAACACTTCTCAAAGTAGTTTTACAAAGAATCCCAAAATTTTTTGTTAATGATTTCAAATATGGACACCTTGGAATATTGTCAAAAATGAATTGTGGGTTAAATAAAAAAAAATCATAGTCCCATTAATCCAATATCAATTGTACATTGGGAAAGTTTGCGATTTTGTGATTTCGCAAATCGAAACGAGTACCTTATCACATGCTGCAAGGTTTACGATGTCACGTATCAAGGCTGCACTTATCATATGCGATATGCGATCGCATCATAACCTCTGATCTTTATCGAAATTCCACCACTTTAACTCATCCGGCTCATTGCAAATTGTGCTTACTTTACCGATGTGCGTTATTCCAAAGGGATTTCGATTTAATCTGGATTGTCCATCTCCCACTTCAGATGTGCAATAAGATCTCATCCATCCAACTTCCATTGTCTTCCTGCAACACTATCTCAATCCCACTGGGTATCGATCACACTATCTATTGGTGGAATCACGTCTTCAATAAACTCATTTTTTGGAATACTTTGATTTACAACAAAGTTCATAGGAACTTCGTCCCATTCATATCCATATAACCGATCAATTAACATAAGTGAAAAGAATACGTATACATTGTGAGAAATTGAATTTAAATAACACACACAGATACCACAAGATCCAGATTATTCCTGGATACATAAAAACACACACATTCTGTTATTGTCTCGAACTCGAATTACAGGCTAAGGCCACTATATGATTTAATCACAAATTCGCCTTGAGGTTACATTGTGCTACCTCTCTCATACAACACATACTTCATATTTAAAAGAGATTAAAACGAGTGGATCATCTAGGATCCATGATTTCCTCCCACAAATCGCTTAACTAATCCCTAGAATCACTTTATTTTAATTACATGGAAGATTTTTAAAACAAATCATATCTTCTAGATGCATAAATTTCACCTATGAGGAAACAATTTTATCATTTAGCCAAATTTCATGTAAATTAGTCCCCTTTTCAAATGGTTTCCCACGTCTCTCCTTCCGCAACATTGAATTTCAATTTTGATTAAGGGTGGTCTAATCCTCCTCCATCAGAATCCCAAGGTACAAAAAAATTATGACCTCCTGGTCATATGTCTTCTTCATCTCTGTAACAAGTTTTCTACTTGCTAGCAGTACAAATTCCTCTTCTTTGTATCGTTTCATTTCTCTTAGAAATTCTACCCACACTTTCTATGGAATTGCCTTCGTGATCTTTCCATAACAACACTCGTGAGTTGCAACAAGACCTCTGCAGTAGCAAGCCTCCTCCTTGCTACACGATACCTCACTAAGCTTCTCTCCCTTGAGCTTAGCCTTTCGTCATTGCTCTGGTCCTCTCCTATGGAACTGTATGAGCACTCCTTGCTCTAGGTTGTTGTGAATATTCTCACCTTCCTTTGTTGCTACCTATAAAAAATATAAATACCACACACTTACCAATTTTCAACATATTTGTACCTCCTTCCTTTGCAAACAAAATATTCTTCTACTCTGACACCACTTGATGTAGCACAACTACAAATTTACACAATTAGCGGACCTGTGGGTTATGGGCCCACAAAAATTTCCAAGCACGCAGTGGATTGCAATATCCAACACCAAGGAAAATATCACAATATCATCTTCCAAGTAATATCACATATTTCAAAGTTAACAAGCATCGCAGATCGCATAAATTAACAAACTTCGCCAATCGCACACAACCTATATCGCATTGTTTGCGATTTCGCAAATTGCAGCGAGTACCTTCTCACATGTCGCAAGGGTTACAATGTCACGTATCAAGGCTCCTCTTATCATATGCGATATGAGATCGCATCGCATCGCAAAGCCCACTTCTTATTGCATCATAACCTCTGATCTTTATCGCAATTTCGCCACTTTAACTCATTTGGCTCACTGTGAATTGTGCTTCCTTTACCAATGTGCGATATTCGACGGGGATTATGATTTAATTTGGAAAGTATATCTCCCACATTGTATCTGTGATAAGATCTTGTTCGTCCAACTTCCACTGTGTTACTACAACACGACCTCAATCCCACTAGGTAGCTCTCACGTGGTCTATCGACAGAATCACGTCTTCAATAAACTCATTTTTTGCAATACTTTGATTTACAATGAAGTTCATATGAACTCCATTCACCATTCATACTCATATAACCTATCAATTTATAGAAATGAAAAGAATATGTATACATAGTGAGAAATCAAATTTCAATAACATACATAGATACCACAAGAACCAGATTATTCCTGGATACATAAAAAAACACAAATTACATTATTTTCTTGAGATTGAATTACAGGCTAAGGCCACTATGGGCATGAATCACAAATTCACCCTGAGGTTACATTGTGTTGCCTCTCTCATACAACACATAATTCATATTTAAAATATATTACAAAGAGTGGATCATCTAGGATCCATAATTTCCTCCCACAAATTGCTTAAGTAATCCCTAGAATCGCTCTATTTTAATTACATGGAAGATTTTTAAAACAAATGATATCTTCTAGATGCATCGATTTCACCTGTGAGGAAACAATTTTATCATTGTAGCCAAATTTCATCGAAATTAGTCCCATTTTAAAGTGATTGTCCATATCTCTCCTTCCGCAACATTGAATTTCAATTTTGATTAAGGGTGGTTGAATGCTCCTACATCACTTAGCAGTCACCAAGGCGTGATGATCTTGTCTACTCTAATTGGGAAATGTGAAATAAGAGGAGGTTTCTTGAAGGTTCTCCCTAGTGGGAAAGTGTAGGGGACAAGGGGGATGAGCTTGTTGACTAAAGATGCAAGGAATAAAAGGCAAGGATTGTGAAATTGAACTAAATATGGAATAAGGGATTTCCCAACAATTGACTAGAAATAAAAAATGTACAATAGGAGGTAAGACGAGAAAATGTACTGCAAAGTGAGGGGTTTCAGTTAGTAGGAGAGACAAGACTAGCCATTGTAACTGCACAATGCATAGTGATTGAGGAGAAAGCTACAAGATTTCATAATTAATATTTGTAGCGAGCTAGAGAGGGACTTAATACCAAGTAAAACTAAACAATGTGCAATAATAGGCCCACTTGGTGAAAATATTGTGTAGTTGACTGTTTTAACCAGTAGAAGGCTTACTCACTATACATTGAGGATGCTTACTTTACCATGAAGGGGAGAGAGCTATTTTTTTGTGTATTAATCTTTAGTCATGATCAAGAGAAGGCTCCACTATCCACTATAACGATGCCATGTCCAATGGATGCAAGAAAGAGTTACTATTGGACACAATTTTCTAGGGTAAGTAGGAAGAGATTGAGGGATTGTAGTTCAAGATTGAGCACTGTGTTTGTTGAAGAGGCCACCCTAGATAACACACTGTGAAAGGAATGCATCCTTTTTTGATAAGAATGCCCAATGTACTCATCAAATATCTTAGAGTTTAGGTATGCAAAGCGTGAAGACAAGGGAAATAAAAAAAAATTGCCAATTGTTGAATAATTGGAACAAGATAGAACATGTGTTGAAAACAAGTTCAAAAAGACAATAAAACAAGTGTATATCATCAAATAAAATCCAAGAGAATGAGAAACACTCAAATACTTCGCGACACTCAAATACAAATTATGACACATGTGATGAATGCTACTCCAAAGTGCACTAAGTTGTCATAGAGTGTGTAGCACACATGTTTATGATATATAATATCATATAATGCAGAAGAGTGCACTAGAGCTTCTCCCAGACCTGCGCAAAATGCAACACATGTAGGAATGTCAAAAGTGGCACTTGCAGCAATAAGAATAAGTGAAAACGAAAGTTGAAAAAGCTAAAGGAATAAAAACCGACTGTTTAAAAAGAAAAAGAAAACAAAATAGACACTTGTGAAAGTGAAAGAAAGAAAGAATGACAGTCCAAAAACTGAAAGAGACACTTATAAAATAAAAAACAAGAGTTCATAAACTCACACAGATGATGGTACATTTGCAACTAAGAGTGAGGGATAATGTCAACAGACATTATGCACTAACTATTCACAAGGATTGCGTCATCATTATCCCTGTCAACTGCAGAAGCACTGCCATCAAGGATTATGCATTGTCTAAAAGCTATGCAATATCTACCACCAAATGATGCACAATTATTGTTGGTAAGGAATGCACAAACACTAAAATCCAATGCTCCGCAGTCCCTTCCGTCAAACTATAGCCGTGGACTATTAAGATTGTTATAAAGAGGTGCAATTGTAAATGCATATAAAAACTAAGCATGTGTAAGCAAGTAGCTTCAATAGATATAATCTCATAAGAAGACCCAAAAGCATAGTAAAATATTAACCAAGCATGATGTGCCTATGATCAAATTCGAATGATAAATAATGAGAACACAACAAGGATTCAAAATTCAAGTGTAGGAAAAAATTTGGAAGGTGTTTGTGGTAGCTACAATAGTTGAAAACACATTGGAAGAAATCCAACATTTCCAATTAAATCCACCTTTAAGCACATAGCCGTAGTCTTTCAGCAAATATTGATTCATTGTGTGGATGACCTCAACTTCCCCATCTATCTGGACTATAAGTATAGTCTCTCCTACCCCCTTTCTTGACTAAACAAATTTTCAATGATTATCATATCTCAACAATTTTATCTCCAAAGAGGATAGTATATATTCACTAGTTCAATATTATCATTGTTTAACTCCATCCTCAGTGTTTTTCTATTGCGAGTATGCATATTCAGTACCCCACTAGAGTTAGTATAGGACTGCAAACATCGCTTTTCTTCCAATGAGCATGTTCAGTACCCCGGTGAAGTTTCTTTTTTTACCTCTCTGTGTAGGAAATATTTCTCTTCTTTCACCATTGATTTTGTTTTCAATATACTCATTGGCATTTGATTAGTGCTTATATCGCCAGGGTGGAAGAGGTATATTGACATATTTCTAGAAAGAGAGGTTATTACATTACATAATGTTATATACCTCTCAAATTAATACACTCACTCTTAGTTTTCTATTTCCCCTTCTCTACACAATGGGATAAACAAGAAATGAAATTCTGAATCACCATATCGAGTCAAGGAATGAAGCTCCTAAAATAGATACGAGCATCATGGTTCTTCTTGTAGATTTATGTTTAAATGAATTATATTTTCTATTCAAAAATCATTTACCTTAAAAGATATGTAAACAAAAACAAATAAGTGGATCACAAACTAGCCAAGCATTGCTTTTCATCACAATTTCCCTTTGAAAGCTTCACCACACTGTCTTTCAAGATGAAAAAGAATAGTTTTGATGCACGATATTATTACACAAAATAAAAAAAGAAATACCTTACACAAAATGGAAAATATTTCAGGAGAATAATGTTAGACTAAAATTAAAGGCAAGACAAGAAGGATGAAAATGAACTAAGTAAAAGGACTAGATAAAGAGAAAAATGTAGGGTAGATGCAATGCAAAATAAAATAAAATCTAAAACTAGAGTAGACCTACTCCTAACCTAACCAGCTACAAGGTCAAGGCCAAGTGAAGTGAAATTTCTAATCAAATCAAGGAAGTTGATCTCAACTTACAAATAGAAATATGTGAATATTTAGTACCAATATAAATCGGTGTGCAAAAATAAATATATGATCATGAATGAATTCTACAAGAAATAGAAGGTATTCCCTACTAGGAAAAAAAAATTCCATAACAACTAACTTTAACGAATATGTAGCCTTACCACTTCTATTAGAACCACAATCATAGAAACCTCCGAAGCTTCTCATGAATGAGCAATCATATTCTTTCTCATTCTTATCAAACATCAATAAATATTAAAACTTATTATTTATTACACAAACTTTCTAAGTAAGATGTTTCCATATAATCATAGATTTGATCATGGAATTCTAAACAATCCTTTAGAAAAACACGAAACTCTTGGGATAATTAAATTTTAAATATTTGATTCAAACAATGGAGATGATCTAGAAAAGAAAATATAACCTAATCTCGTTTAGAAACCTTTTCAATATAGTAAGGGCACAACATAACCGTCAAGAAAGGCTGAAGTGCCTCAACTACTTAACAAGTATTTGAAAAATGAAATAGATCAATGGGTTCGACAATATCAATCGATGCGAAAAAAATCTCATTGTATATTCTAATGGAGAAAATGTTATTTGATAGATGTTAGACCCAATGTTATGATCATCTTGGTGGCTTGACATAAAATAGTCTTGATTCTCAATGAGTTCACTTTGTGTCCAATTCCGTACGAGACCAATCATATGAATCCATATTGGAGTCGGGGTTTTTATTGACTAAATGATTCGAGAATTGAATTCTACTCAAAAGGATTTATTGGGCAGAATAAAAATTATTAGCTTCATAACATTCATAGTAAATATCAGGAGATGTTTGCTCACAAAATCACATAACATATATGAATTCTTTGGCCAAATGGGACATTTACCTTGATAATTTGAATCATAAGCTATATAGCTCCGCAAATACATGAAAGATATACATTCCAATCCTAATTTCAGTGGAAGAGTTTTACATGAATACGAATTAGATAAATGATTATCCAATATTTGATTAGAAACCCAATCTTGAAAATTAGAAAAATTGTCTTGGAAAAAACCAAAATATTTTAAGAATTAGTTTTCACCTAGTGAAACAATGTGAAGAAATGAATCATACGATAAGTTTTATTTTTGACCTATTTTGGGGACCCCATCAGGATTGTGAGAACCTGACATAACCATCAATGAGAGCTGAGGTGCGTTGACTCCTTGATAAGTCCTGAAACATTTAAATGTTGAATAATTATATTTCCAGATCTGATTCATATAATGAATTGCGTGAAAACAACTACTGTCAATCATTTCAACATGGTCACTATTATCTAGATGGAAACCATCTACACCCCTGCTTTGATCATATTTTTAAACCTGAAGATAAATATTACTTATCATAATATTATTTTGATTGTGTATCTAAGTATGTATACATCAGAGAAATCTCATGAGAAACCTGAACAAAAGAATTATCTCGATGCAAGATTGGAAATAACAAGGAAAGGAATGGATGGTCTATGATTTCATTGGTTTCTTATTCATATTGGATGACCTTAGTGCCTTGTGTCAATCCAAAATTCAAATAAGCATATTATAGATTTGAAGAGCATGGCACGTTTTCATCAAAAGTTAATTCATTACAACTAGTAGGACATAACGGATAATAATCTACAGAAGAATCTACTATAAGAATATCTTACTGATAAATCACAAGAGTGGTCAATATACCTGGGAATTCATCAACAAGATCATGGTTATTAAAATGATCATTTTTTTAAGGAGTTCTCCTAGTTCAGGTCTTTGATTTCATTTGAATGATTTCCAGGATCGAACGATTCTAAGTCAACCAAGATTGAAGAAACAACATATTGACATTGAGGACTTTGAAATGGGTAAGAGAGATCAAAAAAATATTCACGGTTCTACTCCTCTACCTTTGGAATGTGACCACCTTGTATTTGATCACCATTTGGACCAAAAAGCTTAGGATCAAGAGTATTTAAAGGACTTGGTAGTGGAATACATTTATGAAGTGAATCAGGGTACAAAAATCCATGAGATATAGATAGTAAAGGGTGATAGGTATTCCTTGAAGAAACAAAACTTTTAATGGTATTAGATTCAAGATTTCGGTAATATTTGGGAACCAAGTAATGAATATTTACACTAGGTTACCTTTATTTATTCTAAAATTGAATGTTTTATCACATAAGATCTTGACCATGGAAACGAAAAAAAGTGGAAGAAGAGGATCAACAATTTGATTTCTAGATTTCCCAACATCAACAATAGCACTAGAGACCACTTTTCTAGTAGGGAAAAGGGAGTAGTAGAATGGAAAAAGGGACCATAGGCTCATCCTCTTAGATGCGAGGTTTAAATTGGTTAAAAATAGTTGGGAGATAACAATTAACCAAGGATTCAAATTCACAACGTTTCGACGAAATTTGAACCAAACACTGAAAATTTTCATTTAGGAAATCCAAATCCACATCTCCTTCAACAGACTCATAACATAAATGAATAAGTCGATCAAAAGAACCCTCTATTGATTCATCAGGATTCATTCTATGTTGATTATTCCTCTTATAAACATATCGATAGTCATACTTATCAAGGGCTTGATGAAGCTCCGTGAAAATTTATTCGAACAAATGAATAGAAGAAAATAGTAAGGTATGACACCATATTTTAGCTCGACCATTAAGACTGAGGGTGAATAATTTAAAAGAAACATCTTCACAATCCACTTCTTAAAATCAAAAAACATTAGGAATTGAGATGTATGCTTGGCTATAGATGTTCCACCCTTGCCTTCAAACTTTAACTGTGAAAATTTGTAAATAAGTTCCATTGGGAGAGAAATATTTTCTCTCTTAGAAAATCATTGTGATATTATGCTTTTCGAATGAGCCATTCAAGATAACAGATTGCAAACAGAGTCAACAGGCTCAACTTTTAATGTTTCCCTCCTTCAAGTGCCACTTATTGACGGTGTTGGAAATCCGCTAACAAATGAGGTATCCCTGGTATGAATTCTTAATTATACCTCACATCATTTGGAGTAGGATCCCCTTTCGGATAGGAGGTATGACCACCATTATTCCCAAATATTTTCCTGGGCTGCAATGATCAACATAGGGGATTATGCAAACAATATTTGAAATAATAAATTAAGTTGACAGATAGAGTATGGAAAGAATCGTTGATTAACTTCCAAAGTAGTTTAGAATATAAAAACGATCATAAAATCAATTAAAAATGAACATTCAACAATATGCATACTAAATCCAATTAAATATTTCATTTTCAATAGCATGTGTTAATATGAAAATATATCACAAAGAGTGAAACAATATTCTTACAATTATTCACGACATATGCATGAAAGTGCATCAACTCTGAGATATTCATATATTAAATGAAAGTCTCAAGACACATGATTACAATGATGTGACGCTAGACCTAATAGTGGAACATTAAGTTACCACTTAATCCTCCAAAGAATGTTCTTCTCTCCTATGCCAAGCTAGAGAAGCCAAGGTGAAAATTCCAAAGTCATTTTCTTGAGATATGAGGGTATATTTTTAAAAAATGAGGTGACACTCCATATCCCATGTGACTCTTGACCTCCCTCATCACTCTTCAACTTATACTATGAATATTCAAATTCCTATGTGACCTTTGAGCTCTTACACAACTGTACAAAATCTTGGTGACTTTTCCCATTCCTTGTGGGGATGCTTGGGATTCCACACATGTTATATTTTCTCATTTTTCTGAAATTACCTAATTACAAAAAAAAATGATGTGTCAAAATACATTGACATGTATGAATTTTGTGGTGACAATTCGAGAATCCATGACTTGGCGGTGATGACAAAAGACTTCATTGCATCAATGCCAAGTTCTTCACGTTGCTACTATGACTTCGACTTCTCAATTATCGATATTTGATTTTTTTCTTATTCACCCTCCAAAGGTTCTAGATAGGTATCGTAACCTTCCAAGTCAACATGAGTTTGCAATTCTTTGTCTTGGTCCAAGATTATTTCATGTCCTATATAGTATCATCTTTGTGTTGTGTATCCATGAATATTTTTTTTGTAACCATTTATTTCTAACCTCCCTTGAGCTTCAACCTACCATGTTGAGATGATAATACCTGCAAATGAGGCCCACTGATGACAAGCCAACAACACTTTCAAAAAATTCTATTCTACTTTTTTTTTCTCATGGAAGATGTTGACTGTGATGGGAAAATGGGAAATGGTTTTCAAAGAGACAAACTAGGAATTTCACAGTTTGGATTAGAAATGAATAATGTGTGACAATGTTTTCCACTAGAAATATACAATGTGAAATAAGGGAAGGTTCCTTCAAGGTTCTGCGCAGTGGGAAATTCCAGGGGAAAAGGGTGATGAGCTTTCTGATTGAAGAGGTGCGGTGCACGGTGCAAAAGGAAGAGAAGGTAGGAATTGAATAATTGAGCTTCAAATAGATATAGGGATGACCCAAATACCCACTAGAAATACACAATGCATTGTAGAAGGAAATACAAGAAAAGGTACTATGTAGTGAGGGGTTTCAGTCACTAGGAGAGATAGGACTAGCCACTTTAATTGTGAAATGCATAGTGATGGAGGGGAAATATCTAGGATTGTGCAGCTAGGGGTTGTAGTGAGATAGAGGGAGTCCTATTTACCACTACCATTGTGAAATTATCAATAAGTGTCTCACTTAGTGTAAGCAAAAAAACACTAGGTCATTGTACCATGAAGATGCTCAATTCACCATGAATGAGAGAGAGATTTTGAATTCTATATATCTCTTCAGAAATAATGAGGAGGATGCTCCTCTTTCCACTAAAACTAATATATGTTCAATAGAGGAAAGAAGAATTCTATCTTTAGAAAAAATTTCAAGGGTAAGGAGGAAGTAAGGGACTATAGCTCAATATTTCGCAATATGTTTATGGAAGAGGTTTCCCTTAAGATAGAGAAGGGTATGGTTGTAAGAGGTGAGGTATAAATCCTTTCTGGACAAGAATGCACAATTTTCCCATTCGGTAGCTAAGGGTTTTGGGTATGCGAAGTGTGAATATAAGAGAAGCCAAAAAATGGGTAAGTATTAGATGAATGAAACAAGAGAGAACACATGATGAAAAAAAGTTCAAAAATAGATTCACACATATGTAAACCATCAAGAAAAGGCTAATATAGTGGACAATACTCAAGTTACAATTGCATACCTTGGAATGACAAAAAAGTAACACTTGTTTCTAAGTGCGACGCTTGAAACAGATCTTTGTGACATTTAGAATGCAATTTATGACACAAGAGTAGACTGCAACCAGAAATTCTGATAAGTTGTGGGTGAGTGTCTACTGCATACTATTATGATATATAATATTATCTAATTTATGTGTGTACTAGAGCTACCTCTAGTAATGCGCCAAATTGTAACACATGCAGGAGTGAAAAAAATAAAAAATGGAACTTGCGATAGTAAGAATAAGTGAAGAGGACATTTGAAAAAGCTAAAGAAAGTGAAAGTGACAAATGAAAAAGAAAAAGAAAAAAAAACGATAGTTGAAAAATTGAAAGAAAGCAAGAATGATATTCGTAAGAGTGAAAGAGACACTTATGAAAGATTTTTTTTGCAAAAGGGATAGCTGCTAAAATCACATAGATGATGGTACATTTGTAACTAAGAGTGAGGAAGACTGCCAATTTAAATTGTGCGTTGACTATCCACATGGATTTTTCTGTCGTTGTCCCTATCAACTAAAAAAGAATTTTCATCAGGGGTTACGCAATGTATGAGAGTTGTACAAAGTCTACCACTAAAAAATTATTAATTTCTATTACCAAGGACTGCACATGCATTGCCTTCCAAGACTGAAAAATTCATTTCTTCAAATGATAGACATGGGCTGTTAAGCTTTCTATAAATAGGCGTTCTTGTAAATGCATGAAAAATATAAACATGTGTAAGCAAGTGGCTTCAATACTTTGAATCTTAGAGGAAGACCTCAAAACTTAGAAAAACATCAACCAACCATAAAGAGACTTTGATCTACTTGGAACAATAGATCGTAATATCATAACGAGGCTCCAAAGTTCAATTGTAGTAATAATTTTGGTGGAGTTTTGTCACGACGAAAATACTTGGAAACACACTTGAAGAACTCCAAATTCCCTACTTAGGTCCTCCTTTAAGCATGAATTCTTAGTCTTTTAGGAAGTATTTATTCACCATGTGGATCACCTCAACTACTCCATATATCCCAATGTGTTATGAAAATAGCTCACAAAATAGAAGAAAATATAGATCAACAACTTATAAATCACCTTTTTGAGGGGGAAACCTCCTTTACATTACATAAATGAACAATTATTGGATAATACAAATGAAAAAACCTTCCTTATATATATAGGATTCTAAGGGGTCCCAATATAACAATATGGGGACCACATGGGCACAACAATAACAATAACAGGGTTACACCTATGGGGCTCAATAATAAGCTCAATAATAACAGTACGGGGACTACATGGGAGAAAAAATAACAATAATGGAGCTACAACAACAATAACATTAGGGGGATACACTAGTATTATAGGGACCTAACATGCCCCTCTCCTTCAAACATATATTGTCCTCAATTCTTGAGTACTTCTGGAATCTTCTATATAAAATTCTTATCCTCCCATGTGGAATCTTCAGCAGTTAAGTTCTTTCACTTAATGAGATACTCTGAAATTGATCGATTTCACAACTATCAAGTTCTTGTTTCTGTGACTGCTTTAGGTTCCAATATTATTTTTCCCTCTTCATCAATTTCTGGAAATATTGTTTAAACTGGGATTTTGTCACCTATAACCTTCTTTAAGCATGAAACATGGAATATTTTTTGCACTCAGGAAGATGCGGGAAGCTACAATTTGTATTCCATAGTACAAATCTTTTTCAACACCTTGTAAGGACCATAGTACTTTGCGATAATTTATTGTCCTTCTTAGCTTGCTTGAGGGAAATTTTTTTTATGGTTGTAGCCATAAAAATACCGAATCACCTACATCAAAACATATTTTCCTGCAATTTTGATCTTCTTGTTCTTTCAGTTGATTCTGCACCAAAGTTATGTTGTCCTTTAAGAGTTGGAGAGCTGTTTGTTTATGCTCGATGTGATATTCTACTGCTTGAACCTTAGAATTTTCTCATAAACATGATTTCGATGTTTGGAACTCTAGTGAGTATAATTGTACAATCACGCCTCGTCTTTCTTTATATAATTGTATAATAATATTTTATATTATTTTAAAATAAAAATAACACAAAAAATGATATTTTTAATTAATTTTAATTAAACTTCAACTTCATATAATATCTCTTATGATCAAAATCTCATTTAAAAATTACCTTTATCCAATATTAAAATCAAATAGTGACATCTACAATCTTGTAATCTACTAGCTCCACCATATTTACCTATCACTCTCTTAACATAAAACACACAGTAAGAGAAATATGAGATTTTGTTTATTAATATGGTAATGGAGACTCGTACGACCACTTCTATATTACCTACAAATTATTTCAGAACTTCTATAATATTTATCAAATTTCCAAAATATTCAAAATTCAAAATTAAAACAATGTTCCTTTCAGATATTTGCTAAACATTTTGTTTCTTCAAAACAATTTTATGCTAATAGAAACTTTTATTACCATTTCTATATGAAATGCAAATTATTTCAAAACATCCAGCAAAATTATCAAATTTCGAAAATATTCCAAATTTAATTTTATATAGCTCCAAAATATCGAATAACATTTGTAAACAGTCTACTTGAGACAAGTTTGCAGAAATCCATTCATATTTATCAAATTTCCAAAAAAAAATCTAAATTCTGATAACGAGGATTCCCACGGTATCAGATGACATTTGAAAAGTTCTACTTGGGACAATTTTGCAGAAGAAGATAAGGACTTTTCACACACAAATGTGTGTCATTGAAAAGACATTTGGATCAAATATCATCCACTAACGATTAAATCAAATTCTATGGCAAGAGTGCGACAATTCAGATATGCCGTGGCACTGAGGTTAGACTGGGCATAGTCTGCCGAAACAAATAAATCCGTTTTTATATGCTTCCACATCCCAGAAACTCAACTGTCTTCAAAGTTCCAGAGGCCTATGGGTTCCACGGAGATGTCAACCTCTTCCTCCTGCGAAGTCAGAATGAGCTCCAACGCCAATTTTTTTGTTGGAAATTAATCTCAACCACCACAGTAAATGAACAGGCAGCACCTATATCTCACTTAGTGTTTTTCAGGTTGTGGATTGAGTGTACTGAGAAGGAAAAGTTTTGAGCAAAAGACATAATTCATTCTCCAACATAGTTAAATACTCAAAGTCAAAAAAAAATTAATGCATGGTTATTAAATGTGCATGGCCAAACATTTAATCCGCAAGTTTTGTTTAGTTCACACAACTTCTGTAATCTTCAGTTTAAATCATGGTGAGTAAAATTAGCTCATTATATTTACTTTTTTTCGATTTTAATCTCCTTTACTCTGTATTGATTTCCACAACTGTATGGTATAGATTAAGTGAATTCCACAACTCTAAATGTGTTATCTTGGTCAAAATAATTTGCGGAATTCCGCTTTGCTTTAAAATTCTAACATCCTCGGCCATGGACGGAATTTCCGCAAACAGAGATTTCCAAAACGCTAGAGTCCTCCGATCTCTGCTGGGATTTACAAAATCTGAAATGTGCTTGAAATTTGAACCGGATAGAGCTATCATCGACTCTTTTAAATGTCGGGGAGTAACTGTCATCGACGTTGATATACGTCAAAAATACCTTATCATTGATGGTGGTCCATTTTACTTTTTGTGAAAAGTTATTTTTAAAATTTTGTTGATTAATGACATTCGTTTACTCTACTAAAGCGGTAATGGGAAAATATAATATACTTAACTACTATCTTTTAAATTTAAAAATGGGGTTTGTTACATTAGGATGAATTAATATCATGATTTATTTATATTATTTATTTCAAAAAAATTATATTTTTTTTCAAGTTTTGCATTCAAAAAAAGGTTTGTAATTAGACAGATTTGATTCTTCTAGCCACTTGATAGATTAGGAATTAAGATGGATCTAAATAAAATACAGGAGCAATAGAAATCAAACCTAAAAATCAATTGCAGTTCCTACTCACACTAAAATCCTTTTCCACAAATATTGTTTTCCACTTTGCACAGCTCCCAAAATCTTTTCTCACAAATATTATTCCACTCTTAGCATTGTCATAGAGATACTTAATTCGACACTTTATTTTTGTGTTAAATTTCTATTTATAGGGAGAGAAGCCATTTTTCATTAGGGCCAACATTATATTAATTAGATCAAATTTTAAATTTTAAATGTTAAACAATACTTTTACATTTACATTTACTTTTACATGTTTACCTGATTTATCAGTGCATGTAGTGTACTCAAATACAAACCTTCGGGATCAAAATTTATTAAATTTTATAATCTTAATATGAATATTGTAATTAATAACAATAACAATATTAATCTTTTAATATTAATATTAAGGTTAACAATGTTTTTTTTTGCATGGTAGTAATAATAATATGGCGTATGATATTTGGCTCATAGGCTTCACCTAAATAAAATCTCTTTTTTAACCATAAGCCTAAATATAAAAAAAAAGGTTTTATTCATTTACCATATCTCTGGTTTATTTATATTTTATTTATTTTACCATACCTCTTTCATTTACCATGGTATTTGGCCCATAGGCTTCATATATAATTAAATGTTGATTTCTAATCCTATTTTTTATGTTTTTATTTATTTACCATACCTCTTTCATATTTATTTTGTTTACTATACCTCCTTTTTTTAGTGTTACTAACCCTCTTTATATTTTAAATTTACATTGTGTTTATACATAATAATAATTAGATTGACTTTTAAATAGGGCCCACATTAGATTAAAAATGTTAGTGTTAAAAAATACATTTATGTTTATATTTAAGTTCAAATTTACATGTTTACAAGTTTACTTTCAAGATTTTACATTTTTTCGTGAAATTTATCCCACAAGTTTATCCCACATAACATGTATCCCACATATTGGGTTGAATTTTAAATGCTAAACATAACCTTTATGTTTATATTTATGTTTACCTGTTTATGCATTTACATGTTTACATTTACGTGTTTTCTTTTTTAACTGAGAAATACACCCATACCAGTTCAATGTCAAATGTTAAACATTACCTTTATGTATGTTTATATTTAAGTTAACCTGCCGGTCCCCTTTTTATGTGAGAAATACCATGTTCATGTTTATATTTAAGTTTAAATGTTTATGCATTTACATGTTTACGTTTACGTGTTTTCCTTTTTACTTGAGATATACCCCCATACAGGTTTGACTTTTTACTTGAGATATACACCATACATGTTTACCTTTTTACTTGAGATATACCACCATAGAGGTTTGCCTTTTTAAGTGAGAAATACCCCCATAGAGGTTTGCCTTTTTAAGTGAGAAATACCCCGTACTAGGTTCAATGTTAAATGTTAAACATTACCTTTGTGTTTGTATTTAAGTTTACATGTTTATGTGTTTAAGTGTTTGATTTTTTACCTGATATTTAGCCCACACTAGGTTGTAGAGTGACTCTCACCCAATAATATATTTTTATTTACCAATTTCATTAAAAGCTATAAAGAATAACTATTTTTATGATAAATACCAACTTTGCATTTGTGATTATTACTAATAATATTTTAAAACATTTTGTGGACATTAAATCTCCACCATCACCTATACATTAAATTAAAATGCTAAAAACTCAATTCAAAAATAGATACAGATATAAACATAACAAAAAATCCCATATAAATTAAATGGTCCATAACCAAATATATATACGAATATATATAAGGTTAAAGAACATAAAACCATACAAAGAAATTTTATGAAAATGATAAGACAAATGAATGCTTGGTAACCACAAATAGATATGAATATAGACAAGTTGAAAGAACATAAAACCATAGAAAGCAATGTGATCAAAATGATAATGCAAATGAAGTACAATATACTCCAAGAATACTTGTGGGGAAGACACGTAAAGAGTAGTCACATATACCAAAGAAAATTCAATTCTCAAAGTAGTTTTACAAAGAAGCATAAAATGTTATTAATGATTCCAAATATGGACATCTTGGAATATCAAAAATGAATTGTGTTTTAAATGAAAAAAATATCTAGTCCAATGAATCAAATATCAAATATACTGTTAGGAATAATATGCAATCATTTTCCTGCCACATTAATTCCAATAAATTTGATAATGCAATTATTCAAATAATCGGGAATAAATAGTGAGAATGCGTTGATGGTGTTCGAAATCCTGCAACAAAGGGGTCTCCCAGGCATGAATCCCCAATTATACATAAGATCATTTTGTGTAGGATCCCCATATGGATAATAGGCATGAAAACCATTATTCTTAGGGATTTGTCTTGGTTTCAGTTATCAACATAAGAGATTATGCAAATAATTTTTGGAACAAGTGAGTAGGTTGGACTATGAGGCATACAATTGTAATGCATATAAGTTTTTTTCGTGAAAGGGGAAAGAGAGTTAGCCTCTAGAAGAAAAGTAATAGTATTATACTAAAGTATACACACAAGAGTCTGGAAATAATTTTCGATTCACCTGCAAAGTAGTTCACATGATAATGATGATCATAAAATCAAGTAAAAATGAACATTCAACAAGATGCACACTAAATCCATAAAATAGTTCATTTTCATTAGTATGTCTAAATATGAACATACACCAAAAAAAATGAAACAATAGTCTTACAATTATTTAGGACATATGCATGAAAGTGTGCTGGCTCTGATAGCTTCATATATTAAGTTAAAGTCGCAAAACACATGATTTCAATGATGTGACACCAGCCCAATAGTGGAACATTATGTCACCACTTGCTCCTCCAAATAATGATCTTCTCTCCTATGTTATGTTAGAGAATCGAAGGTGAAAAGTTCAAAGACATATATTGAGCTATGAGGGTGTATTTATGAGAAATGAGGTGACTGTCCACCACGCATGCGACTCTTGACCTCCCTCGTGACTGTTGAGCTTCTACTATGAATTTTTGAATTCCTATGTAACATTTGAGTTCCTACATGACTCTAAAATATTCTAGTGAATTTTCACATTCCATGTGGGATCCTTGGGCTTCCACAAATTTTACATTTTCTCATTTTTAAAAATTACATAATTATATTCCATAAGTGATGTGGAAAAGTACATTGAGACATGTGACTTTTTTGGTGAGAATTTAAGAAGTCATGACATGGTGATTGTGACATAAGACTTCATTGTATCAATGCCAATCTCTCTTCTCGTTGTTGCAATTAGTTTGACTTCTTCATGATGGATCTTTACTTCTACTTCATCTTCATCTTCTAAAGGTTCTAAATAGGTCTTGCAAGGGTCCAAGTCAACACAAGTTTCCATTTCTTTATCTTGGTCCAATATTCCTTCATGTTGTGCATAATATCATCTTTGTGTCTTGTCTCCATTAATGTCCTTCATATAACTGTTTCGTGCTAACCTCCCTTGAACATTTCCCTACAATGGTAACATGATAACATATGCAAATGAAGTCGAGTCATAACAAGCAAAAATTAGTCTGAAAACCACCCATTCTACCTTTTCTTACTCATAGACGATGTTGATTATGTTGGGAATATGGGAAAGGGTTTTGAGAGATAAATTGGGAATTACGTAGTTGGGCTCAACAATGACAAAGGGGTGATCATTTTTCCACTAGAAGTATGCAATGAACTATTAGGGGTGGATCATTTAAGGCTATACATGCTGGGCAATTCGAGGGGACAAGAGTGATGAGCTTGTTGACTGAATATGCAAAATGCATAGTGCTCAAGTAAGAGAAGGAATGGATGGTGCAGTTGAGCTTGACAATAATTGAGGGATAACCCCATTATCTAGTATAACTACACATTGCATAGTAGGAGGAAACATCGGACAAGGTATTGTGCAATGAGGGGTTTTAGTTAGCAGGAGAGATAGGAATAGCCACTATAACTGTACAATGCATAGTGGTTAAGGAGAAAGATTCAGGATTTCACAATTAAGATTTTTATTCCTCTATATAGAAACCTACTACTGACTACAACTACAAAATGTGGAATAAGTGCTTCACTTGGTGAAGGGATTGTGTAGTTGACCGTTATAGCCAACATAAGACTCAATCACTATACATTAAGGATGCTCAATTCACCATGTACTGTAGAGAGTTATTGTTTTGTGAATTTCTCTTCAACTGTGATTAGGATGAGGCTCCAGTATCAACTAGAATTATGCTATGTGAAATGAAGGTAAGCATTAGTTTTTCTTGGACGTAATTTTCTATGGTAAGTAGGAAGATATTAAGGGATTGTAGTTTAAGATTGCATAATATGTTTTTGGAATAGGTTTCCCTAAGGATAACGTAGTGAAAAAATTTAATAGGTGACTGATGAATCCTTTCTCGCTAATAATTCTCAATGCAATCATCCAGTATCTTAGACTTTAGGTATGCAAAGAGTGAAGACAAGGGAATGCCCCAAAATGACTATGTTTTGGGTCATTGGAACAAGAGAGAACACATGATGAAAAAAAGTTCCAAAATAGAATTAAACTCATGTATATCATTAAAAATATTCCAAGAGAATGTGAAATACTCAAGATCCACATACATAAATGAAAGGATAGAAAAGCGACGCTTATTTATAAGTGTGACAGTTGAAACATATCTTTGTGACACTCAAAATACAAGTTACAACACAAGTGTTAAATGAAACCAGAAAGTGTGCTAAAATGTGGTAGAGTGTCCAACACACATTGTTATAATATATAATATCATCTAATGCAGAAGTTTTCACTAGAGCTTCCCCTAATCATGCACCAAAGTGCAACACATCCAGGAGTGAAAAAAAAAAAGTGGCACTTGCAACAGTAAGAATAAGTGAAAATGACAGTTACCGAAAGCTAAAAATATAAAAAATTTCACTTGAGAAAGAAGAATAAAACAAAATTGACATTTGTGAAAGTGAAAGAAGGAAAAATTTATAGTCATAATAGTGAAAGCGACACTTATGAAAGAAGAAGCAATAGTTGAGAAACTCACCCAGATGATGGTAAATTTTCAACTAAGAGTGAGAGAGAATTTCAACATAAATCATGATCTGGCTGTCCACATGGATCGCATAGTCACTATCCCTTTCAACCACAAAAGCAATATCATTAGGGAATGTGCACTATCTAAGATCTACGCAATGTATTCCACTAAATATCATGTAATTATTATTACCATGGACTTAGCAAGGACTCTCTTCTGAGACTGCACAATGTCCATTGTCAAAGGATATATGTAGAATTCTAGGCTAATGGAAATAGGTGCGCTTGTAAATGCATCAGAAAACTAGGAATGTGTGAGCAGGTGGCTTGAATAGTTAGAATTTCAGAAGAATATTTCAAAAATTAGTAAAATATAAACCGATCATGAAGTGATTATGATCAAATTAGAACGAGATATCGTAAGAACGTAAGGAGGATCAAAAATTCAAGTGTAGGAAAAATTTTGGAGGGTGTTTGTTGTGGCAAAAGCACGTGATGAGACACTGGAAGAACTACAACTTCTCAAATTAGATCTTCCTTTAACCATGAAGTCCATATGTTTTAGGAAGTTTTGATTCACCATTTGTATTCCCTATTTATTCCGAATATAAGTATAGTATCTTCTATTCCATTTGTCTACTGAGCACATTTACAATGATGACCATATCTAAACTATTTTGATCCAGAAAGAGGATAGTGTATATTCAAGAGTTCAATATTATCATTTTTTTAGTTCCGTCCTTGGTTTTGCTTTGTTGGAAGCATGCCTATTCAGTATCACGACAAAGTCATTATAGGAACAAAAATACATTTTCACTTCCAACGAGGTTGTCTAATACCCCGATGAATTTTCTTGTTGCACCTCTCTACGCAAGAAGCCTTTCTCTCCTTTCACCCTTTATTTTGTTTCCAATATTCTCATTGGAATTTTATCACCGCTTACATCACCAAGGTGGATGAGGGATCTTGGCTTATTGAGATCAAGAGAGGTTATTCCTTTAGAGGTTGTTATACACCTCTGAAATTAATATTCTCCCTCTTATTTTTATCCTTTCTCTTGTCTGCTTGATTGATATACAATTAAAACACCATTCAATTACCATACCGATTCAAGGAATGAAGCTCCTAAAAAAGGTACAAGCATCCTTGTGATGTTGATAGTTTTCCATTTGAATGAGTCACATTTTCCATTTAGACATAATTGACCTTAAAATATATGTAAAGACAAATGAAGAAGGGGATCATAGACCAACCAATAATTGCTCATCATTACAATTTATCTTCGAAATATTTGCAACATTTTCTTTTGAGTCGAACAATAATAGTGTTAATTCACAATATTATTAAACAAAATAAGAAATAAATACCTAACACAATAAGGAAAACAAAGAAAGAGGAAAAAAATATTAGATTAAAATGAAAGAAAAATATAGGAATGACTAAAATAAAGTGACTCCAAAGAATGGATAAATAGAAAAATGCAGGGTAGATACAATGAAAAAAAAAGCTAAAACTAGACTACACCTACTCCTAACCTAACCAACTAAAAGGTTAAGGCTAAGTAAAGTTAAATTTCCAATGAAATAAAATAATCTTCTCTCTACGTACATGTATCAAGGTGCAAAAAAATAGTACCAACATAAAGCAATGTGCAAAAATGAAGATCTGATCATGTATGACTTGTACAAGAAATAGAAGCTCTTTCCTACTAGCAAAAAGATGTGCAATAATAACTAAATTTAACCAATATGTAGGCTTACCTTTTTTATTATAACTACAACCATACAAACCTTGAAAGCTTCTCGTGAATGTGCCTTCATCCATTTTCTTGTTCTTAGAAAACATTAAGGAATATTGAAACTTATTATTTGTGACACATCTTGCTATGTAATATGTTTCCAGCTATTGATAGATTAAATGATGGACATCAAAATTATCCTTTTTAAAAATCTAAAAATCTTGGAAGAATGAACTTCGAATTATCGGATTCAAATCATGTGAAGAATAATTCGATGAAAAGATAACTTTATCTCATTTAGAACCATTTTCAGGATAGCACGGGCTTGACATAACCATCGATAAGGTTGAAGTGCCTCAACTACTAGACAAGTATTTGAAAAATGAAATAAATAAATGGGTTTAAAAATATCAATCAGTGTAAAGCAATTATCATTAGATATTCTAGTGGGAAAATGATTATTTCATTGACAATTGTTAGATCTAGTGTTATGATCATCTTGGTGGCTTGACATACAAGATTCTTGATTCTCGATCAGTTCACTTTATGTCTAATTCCATACGAAACTAGTAATATGAATGCATGGGAAATTAAAGTAAAATTTTGGTCTTGTAAATCTGGGAAAACGATTAGAATAACATGTGGACAAAAGGTTAGAAATATTTGTTAAATCAAATCTAGTATCCATATCAATATAGGTATTTTGATCGATTAAATTATTTGAGCAAGGAATGTTATTCAAAAGGATTTATTTTTCCAACATGAAAATTATTAGCTTGATAAAATTCACAGTAAATATTAGGATCTTCTTGTTCACAAAATCATTTAACATATAAGAATTTTTCGGCCAAAGGTGAAATTTATCTTGATAATCTGAATGAGAATATTCATAGCTCCACACATTCATGAGAGATGCATTCTAATATTGGGTTCAGTGGAAGAGGTTTACATGAATATGAATTAACCAAAACAAGATCCACTATTAGATCAGAAGCCCAACATTGAAAAATATAAAAAATTTCTTGGAAAATGCCAAAATATTTCAAGAATTAGTTTACATCTAGTGAAACAACATAGAGAACTAAATCATGTGAGAAATTTTATATGAGACCTAGTTTGAGGACCCCATCAGGATCGCAAGAACCTAACAAGTGCTAGAACAAGTACTGAAACTTTCAAGTACTAAAATTTTCAAATGTTGAATAATTATATTTTGAGTTTCGTGTCAGATCACGAATTGCATGTGGACAAATAATATCATTTATTTCAACATGACCCATATTTTCTAGATGGAAACCATCTACATCCCTCCTTTAATCATATTTTTCAACCAAAAGAAACATATTACTCATGTCATAAGATTATTCTGATTGTGTATCTAAGGATGTATATATCGGAGAAATCTCATGAGCAACCTTAATTAAATAATTTTCCAAATAGAAGATTGTAAATTACAAGGCAAGGAATGGATGGTCTATGATATCATTTATTTATTCTTCATCATGGATGAACTCACTGCATTGTGTCAATCCACAATTCGTCTCATCAAATCATAGGTTTGAAGAGTATGGGGAATTTTCATCACAAGTTAATTCATTACAAGTAATAGGACATAAGGGATAGTAAGGTCAAGAAGAAGCTCCTATAAAAATATATTCTTGAGAAATCATAAGATTGGTTTATATAAGTTAGCATGCATTAATGGGATCATGGTAATTAAAATGATGATTGTCTAAGGCTCTCTACTCGTTAAGAGCTTTGATTTCATTTGAATAATTTCCAGGATCACAAGATTCTAGGTCAACCAATATTGAAGAAACAACATCTTGAAATTGACGACATTGAAATAGGGAAGACATTTCAAAAGTGTCTTCTCTACCCTTTGGAATGTGACCACCTTGTACATGATCACCATTTAGACCAACAACATTAGAATCAAGAGTATCTAAATTACTCTCTAGTGGAGTGCATTTATCAAGTGAATCAGGGTATAGAAATCCATGAAATGTAGATGGTAGAGGGTGATAAATGTCCCTAGAAGAAAAAATACTTTTAATGGTATTAGATTCAAGACTTTGGAAATCCTTGGGAACCAAGTGATCAATATTCACCCTAGGAATCATGGATTTGTTATAACACAAAAAAAAATTTAGGATGAGATCTTGACCATGGGAAGCAAAAAATGGTGGAAGGGGAGGATCAACAATTTGATTTTCTTATTTGCTAACTTCAACAATAGCACTGTATACTACATTGTTAGGAAAAAAGGGAGGAGAAAAAGGGAAAAAAGGGACAATAGGATCCTCTTTTGAGATTAGAGGTCAAAATTGGTTAATAAAAGTTGGTAGAGAACCATTAGCCAAGTATTCATATTTATATTGTTTCAATTATATTTGAAAAAAAATTAAAGCATTTCATTTAGGAAATCCAAAAATAGATATTTTTTAGGAGACTCATAACATAAATGAAGAATTGATAAATAAAATCATCTACTGATTCATTGGGATTCATTCTAAGTTGATTAATCCTTTTATAAATATCTCAGTAATCATACTTATCAAAGGCTTGATGAAGCTCACTGAAAAGTTGTCAAAATTAATGAATAGAACAAAATATTAAGGTATGACACAATAGTTTAACTTCGTCTTCAAGAGTGAGGGTCAATAATATACAAGCAACATCTTCACAAACCAGTTCAAGTAATTTAGATGTATAATTGGCTATGGTTATTCCACCCTCGACATCAAACTTTAATTGACACAAGTTGCAAATAAGATCTACGCAGGGAGACTGATTTTCTCTATTAGAAAATCGTCCTGAGATTATGATTTGTGAATCAGCCATTTAATATAAGAGATTAAAAACACACTAAATGCGCTCATATTTTCATCTCACCCTCCTTTAAGTGCCACTTCTTTACAACGTTGTAAATCCACTAATAATGGGGTTCTCCCTGGTATTAAGTATTAATTAGACCTCACCTCGTTCGGAGTAGCAGCACCATCTTGATAGTAGGCTCGATCATCATTATTTCTATATATTTTCTTGTGTTTCAATTATCACCTTAAGAGACTATTCAAATAATGCTGGAAATAAACAAGTAATTTGACACAATGAGGGATAAAATTGCAATGTATATAATGTTATTTCATGAAAAGGAAAACAGAGTGAGCCTCTAGAAGAAAAATAATAGTTCTATCATAAAAGAGACACATAAGAGTTTGGAAATAGTCATTTATTAAATTACAAAGTAGTTCACAAGATAATAATCATCATAAAATCATGTATCAATGAGCATTGAACAAGATTCCTATTAAATCCAATGAAGTAGCTCATTTTAATTAGTTTATGCTAATATAAACATACATCACACACAATGAAAGAATAGTCTAGCATTTATTCAGGACATATGAATGAAAGTGTGTCGGCTCTAAGAGCTTCATATATTGAGTGAAAGTCCCAATATGCATGATTAAAATTATGTGACACTAGCCACAATAATGAAACATTAAGTCACTATTTTCTCGTCCAAAGAGTGTTCTACTCTCCTATTTCAAGCTAGGGAAGCCTAGGTGAAAATTCCAAAGTCATTATGTTGAGCTATGATGGTGTGATTATAAAAAAAAGGTGCCTCTACACTTCCCATTTTACTCCTCACCTCCCTCATGACTCTTTAACTTCTACTATGACTTTTTCAATTCCTATCTCACCTTTGAGATCTTACACAATTGTAGAAAGTTTTGGCGAATTTCACATTCCATGCGGGACCCTTGGCATTCCACACATTTTACATTTTCTCATTTCTTAGAAACTAGATAATTACATTCAATAAGTGACGTGGAAAAATACATTGAAATATATGAATTTTGTAGTGACACTTTGAGAAGCTAGGACTTGGCGATGCTGACATAAGACTTCATTGTATAAATTCCAAGATATTCTCTTTACTACTATGAATTTGAATTATTCATGAAGGATTTTTTCTTGTACTTCATCTTCACCCTCCAAGGGGTGTGGATGGGTATTGGAGCCTTCCAGTTCAGCATGAGTTTCGATTTCTTTGTCTTGGTCCAAGATTCGTTGAATCATGTCCTGCATAATATCATCTTTGTGTATTTTCTCTACGAGGGTCCTTCTTATAACAATTTATTCCTAACCTCCCTTGAGAATCACCCTGCCATGCAAAGATGATAATACTTTCAAATTAATCCTATTCATGACAAACCAAAATCAGTAAGAAAACGACATAATTTTACATTTTCTTACTCATGGAAAATGTTGATTATGATGGGACAATGGGAGAGGGTTTTGAGAGATTCAAAATAGGAATCACACATTTGGGCTTAATCATGATGAATGGGTGACCATTATTTCCACTATAGCTACACAATATGCAATAAGGGGAGGCTCCCTCAAGGTTTTTCACATTGGAAAATCTTGGGGATAAGGTTCATGAAATTTTTTATTGAAGATTTGCAGTTCACAATGTGTAAGGTGGAGAAGGAAGGTATTTTTCAATTGAGCTTCACAAGGATAGAGGGAATACCCCATTATCCACTCGAACTATGCAATTCACAATAGGAGATAAGACAGGACACGGTACTGTGAAGTGGGATTTCAGCGAGTAGGATAGATGGGACTAGCCACTTTAATTGTGAAATGCATATAAATTAAGAGGAAATATCCAATATTGCACAGTTGAGGGTTGTAGTGAGATAGGAGGGTCCTATTTCCCACAATAACTACACAATTCTCAGTAAGTGGATCACTTAGCGAATGGATTGTCCAATTCATTGGTATAAGAAACATAAAGCTAGGTCATTGTACCTTGAGGATGCTCACTTCACCATGAATGAGAGAGGACTTTGGATAATTTATTTCTCTTCAGAAATTATGAGCAGGAGGCTCCACTATCCACTAGAACTATGATATGTGAAATGGAGGAAAGAAGAATTTTGTCTTTGACACAATTTTCAATGGTAAGCAAGAAGAAACTAAGGGATTTTAGTTCAAGATTACACAATGTATTTTTGGAAGAGGTTTCCCTTAGGATAATACAATCCACAATTGTAAGAGGTAAGGGATGCATACTTGATGGGTAATAATGAACAATGTTCTCATTCAATAGCTGGGATTTTATGTATGCAAAGTGTGAAGACAAGGGAAGTCCAAAAATGTCCAAGTATTGGATCAATGGAACAATAGAGAAAATATGATAAAAACAAGCTCCAAAACAGATTTAAGCATATGTATACCATCAAACACAAGCTAAGAGAGTGGAAAATACTCATGATCCACATGCATACTATGAAATGAAAACAAAGAGATAGTTCTTTCTAAGTGTGATAATTGAAATGTAGCTTTGATACACTTAGAATAGAAGTTATGACACAAGAGTCGACTGCAACTAGAATGTATGCTAAGTTGTGGGTGAGTGTCTACTGAATTTTATTACGATACATAAGGTTATATAATGTAGAAGTGTGTACTAGAGCTATATCTAGTTGTGCACCAAAGTGTACCACATGCAAGAGTGAAAAAAATCAAAAGAAGAACTTGCAATAGTAAGAATATGTGAAAACCACATTTTCAAAAGCTGAATAAAGTGAAAGAGACACATGAAAATAACAAAAAAAATGACGCTTCAAAAATTTAAAGCAAGATAAGATGATAGTCACGATACTAAAATAGACATTGATGAAAGAAAAAGCCCTCAAAAGTAAGAGTTGAGAAACTCACCCAGATGATGGTACATTTACAACTAAGAGTGAGGGATACTGTCAACCGAAATTGTGTGTTGACTATCCACATGGATTGTGCAGTCATTCCTCTGAAATAAGAAATCATTATCATCAGGGGCTATGCAATTTCCGAGAGTTGCACAATATCTACCACTAAATACTACACAATTACTATTACCAAGGACTTCACAGACACTATTTTCCAAGAATAAAAAATTCCTAACTTCAAAGGATAGACATGGGCTTCTAAGCTTGCTAGAAAGACATGTTCTTGTAAATTGATAAAAAATCTAAGTATGTGGAAGAAAGTGGCTTGAATAGTTGGAATCTCGGAAGAAGTCCTGAACACTTAGAAAACAATTAACGAACCATAAATTTGTCATGATCTACTTGGAATAGCAAATAGTAACATCATAAGGAGGCTCCAAAATGCATGTGTGGTAGTAATTTTGGTGATTTTTTGTCGCAATGAAAACGCTTGTCAATACATTGGAAGAACTCCAACCTCCTTTCTTATGTCCTCCTTTAATCACCAGAACTTCTCTATCCTAGCTATAAGTATACTTTCTCCTATCACATTTATTGACTAGACACATTTACAAGGCTTACCATATATCAACTATTTTGGTCTAGGAAGCAGATAGTATATATTTGAGAGTTTAAGATGATGAAAGTTTTAGTTCCATATCTAGTTTTTCTCTACTACCAACTGGCTTGTTCAACACCTTGGTGGAGTCACTACAAAAATACAAGCATTGCTTCACTTCCAACAATTCCGTTTAGTACCCCAATGAAGTTGTTTTCTTCACCTTTGTATGCAAGATGCCTTTCACTTGTTTCACCCCCCCTTTTTTTATATGCTCGTTGGAAGTTTATTACCATCTATACCGCTAGGGTGAAAGATGAATCTTGAATTATTGAGATAAAGAGAGGTTATTCCTTTAGATATTGTTATATACTTCTAAAATTAGTATGCTTGATATTAGTTTTATCCTTTCCCTTCACTAATCGATTGGATCGAAAATAAAAACACCATTCAATTACCATACTGAGTCAAGGAATGAATATCCTAAAAAAGATATGAGCATCATGGTTCTACTTATAGCTTTCCATTTGAATGAATTAAATTTTCCATTCAGAGATCATTCGCCTTAAAATATATGTAAACACAGACAAGGAAGGGGATCATAGACTAGCCAAGCATTGCCCTTCCTCAAAATTCCTCTTTCAAATATTTTCCACATTGCCTTTGTAGCAGAGCAAGAATAGTTTTTATGCATGGTATTAGTAAACAAAACATGAAATAATGACATGGCACAACAAGGGAAAAAATAATTATCAAACTAAAATTAAAGGAAATAAGGGAAGGAAGAAAATAAAGAAACTAAAAATATTAGATAGAGATACAAACGCAAGGGATATGCAATGCAATAGTAAAGCTAAAACGTGACTAGACCTACTCCAAACATAACCAGCTAGAAGATCAGGGCTAGGTGAAGTGAAATTTCCGATGAAAACAAAAAATCTACTCCTGACCTGCAAGTAGAAATATGCAGACAATTAGTACTAGCATGAAGAAATGTCTAAAAAAATACATGATCATGAATGTCTTGTACAAGAAATAAAAGGTCTTTCATACTAGCAAAAAGTTGTGTGATAACAACTAAATTCAATGAATCTGCAACCTTCCCCTTTTTATTAGAGCCACAATCATGAGTTGAAATTTTCTCATGAGTGTTCCTTCATTTGTGTTCTCATTCTTAGAAAACATCAAGAAATATTGAAACTTGCTATTTATTATACAGCTTTCTAAGCAATATGTTCCATCCAATCATAGATTAGATCGTGAAATTCAAAACCATCCTTTTGAAAACCATGAAATTCTCGAGAGAATGGTTTTTTAATTAGTGCATTTGAATGATGAGGAGAATCTTGCAAAGTAAAGAGAACACCATCCCATTAAGAAACCTTGTCAAGATAGTGAGGGATTAACATAACTGTAAGTAATGGTTGGTATAGCCAAACTAGTAATATGAAATATTAATAAATTAAACACAATTGTTGGTGTTTTCAATTGGGGAAACCAATTAGTATAACATGCTAAGAAAATATTAGAAGGATATGTCAAATCAAATATAGTAACCATATCAACATGGGTGTTTTGATCTAATAAATGATTTGACCATTGAATTCTACTCAAAAGAATTGATTAAGTTATAATGAAAATTATTAGCTTCATAACATTCACAGTATATATTTGGTGTTCACAATTCAAAAACGCACTTAAGAGAGATGAATTCTTAGGCGATGGTGACCTTTATCGTTATAATCATAATGAGAATCTTCATAGCTCTGCACATCAATGAAACATATACATTCTTGGGTTCAGTGAAAGAGGTTTACATGAATATGCATTAACTAAAACAACATCCTCTATCTGATCATAAACCCAATCTTGAAAGTTATAAAAATGTCTTGGAAAAAACAAAAATCTTTCAAGAACTTGTTTGCATCGGGTGAAACAATGTGGATAAAAGAATTAGGCAAGAAATTCCATAGGAGACCTAGTTCAGGGACCGCATCAGGATTGTGAGAAATTGACATAACCATCAACAATATTTGAAGTGCCTCAACTCCTTGACAAGTCTCAAAACTTTCCAATGTTGAATAATTATATTTTGAGAGATGATTTAGATCACAAATTTCATGAATACAACTAATATCAATTATTTCCACAAAATCGCTATTATCTAGATGGAAGCCACCTAGATTATATTTTTCAATATTTAGAAACATATTACTCACATCCTAGGATTCTTCTTATTATGTATCTATGTATATATACATAGGAGAAATATCATGAGCAACATGAGCTAAAGAATTATCCAGATGCAAGACTAGAAATAAAAATGCAAGGAATGGTTGGTATATGATTTCATTGATTTCTTCTTCATCATGGGTGACCTCAGTGCCTTGAGCCAATCCAAAATAAAGTTCATCATATTGTAGTTTTGAAGATCATGGAAAATCTTCATCAAAAGTTAATTCATTATAAGTAGTAGGACACAAGTGATAATAATATGAAGAAGAAGGTCATATAATAAGATCTTCGTTAGAAACCATAAGATTGGTTGATATACGTAGGAATTCATCAATGGGATCATGTTCATTAAAATTATCATTGTTGAAGGGTTTCTCTTAGTTAAAGGCTTTGAATTCATTTGACTAATTTCCGAGATCAAAAGATTTAGTTATCCTTATTCAAAATTAGAACTCTTTAAACTCTTGTTTTTATTCAACTCAACTAGCCTACCTTACGCGGATTTCCTAAAATAACTCCAACATATATGTGTATCACTCTCATAATAAAGAGATAATCTATTATAATTAATTATAATTAAACATTGTTCCTTTTGGATAAAATTGAACAATTTTGCTTCCTTTAAACATACATTTTTACAATATTTTTTATGTCTACTAAGAGAAAAGATAAATCTAATAGACATAAATAATTTTTTTCTCCACTCTTTTGATCAAGTTAAAATTTAACAATTTTTTTTTTTGCAAATATATATTTTTAGTTTCAAACTCATTATAGTATTAAATTTCTTATTTTTATTTATGATAATTATAACACTATTTTATGTTAAATTATTAGAAAAAAATTAAGCAAAAACACAAAAAAAAAAATCATATTTTTAATTAATTTTAATTCAAATTTTTATTATAATTCATAATAATTCAAAGATTTCAAATAAAATTAAGATATTTTTGTTTCCTTAAAACATTTTTATGGTGATGGACCTTTTTACAATTATTCTTTATGTTTACTAAGAAAAATATAAAATCTAATAAACATAAATAATTTTTAGATTTATTCATTTTGATCAATTTAAAATTAAATACTTTTTGTTTGCAAATATTTTATCTTTTAATTTCAAACTCATTATAATATTATCAATCTTATTTTTATTTACGATAATAATAAGACTATTTTATATTATTGTTATATAGAAATAAAATTCATATTTTTAGTTAATTTTGATTAAACTTCATATAATATCTATTATCATCAAAATCTCATTTAAAAACTATCTTTATTCAATATTAAAATCAAATAGTGACATCTACATTCTTGTAGTTTACTAACTCAGACATATCTAGTTATCACTCTCTTAACATAAAGCACACTCTATTAGAAATAAAATAATGTTCCTTTCAAAGATTCTCGAAAGATTTTGTTTCCTCAAAAAAAAGGTTATGTGAATGGAGACTTCTACTACCACTTTTATATCAACTACAAATTATTCCAAAACTTCCAAAATATTTATCAAATTTCCAAAATATTTGAAATTCAGAAATAAAATAGTGGTCCTTTCAAATATTTTCTAAAGATTTTATTTCTTCAAAACAATGTTATACTAATAGAAACTTTTAAGACCACTTCCATATAATTACAAATTATTTCAAACCTTCCAAAATATTTATCAAATTTCTAAAATATTCCAAATTCAGAATTAGTATAATCCTAGAGTATCCGACAATATTTCTAAACATCCTACTTCAAGCAAGTTTACAAAACTCCTTTCATATTTATCAAAATATTCCAAACTCTGATTTAGTAGGACCCCACAGTATCAGATGTCATTTGTAAACATTTACTTGGGACAAGTTTGCAGAAGAAGACAAGGAGTTTTCAAACACAAACGCGTGTCACTGAAAAGACATTAGGATTGAATATAATCCACTAACGATTAAATCAAGTTCTATGGAAATAGTGAGATAATTTAGATATTCCGTGGCACCGGTAGGTTAGAAACCGATGTAGATATTACTGCCAAAAAAATAAAACTCCATTTTTATATTCTTCCACGTCCCAGAAACTCAACTGTCTTCAAACTTCAAAGTTCCAAAGGGTTATGGGTTCCACGGCGATGTCAACCTCCTCCTCCTGCGAAGTCAGAATTAGCTCCAACGCCAATTCTTCGTCAATAGACAGGATATTTTCCAAATTCAAGTATTGCACACTATCTGGTTTGGCAAACAGAGATTCACAAAATGCCGAGTCCTCCGATTTTTGGTGGGCGTCATTCGAGAACTCCATGTCAGATACCGAAGACGACTGCGAGGGATGTGAGGGCTCTTCTATACTATTACTGTGCAGAGAAGGCGAAGTCCCAAGGATTTCATTCAAGGCATACTTAGAAGCGGCAACCTTGATTTGCTGAGGGGAAAGAAAAAAGGCCGACGGAATGGCGGGCACAGAATCGGGAAAGTTCAATTTAACGTTGGGCCCTTTCAGGCAATACATTGCAGCGTCGAAGGACCGGGCGGCCTGCTAGGCGATTTTTTAGGAGCCAAGATAGATCTTCTTCCGGGATCTTGGTATCCGAATTTCCGATACCCACTTCCCCCATTCTCCCAGTCGAATTCCCTTAAATTGGCGGGATGTTTGTCCACCAACTTCGTTAAGTTGAGCATGGCCATGGTTTTGTTCCTCCGACGGCGATATCTCCATATTTGGCAACTCAGAAATCCTATATGGTAATTCAATGATGTATACGTATATGGTAATTCAATGATGTATACGTATATCTCCATATTACAAAAACTTGAGGCTGTGGACATTTAGTGCTCCGAAATCAAATATCGTTCCCCCTCTCTATATATACACCAGTGTATGCAATCAGCAGAGTGAGGAAATGAAATTCTCCGTGTGCTTTGTGTGGACTGCGCCCTCTCGGCTAACCTCAAACTACAAACAGACCCGCGTCACGTTTCATTGAATCATAGGCAGAAAATAATTCTGATTTACAAAATCTGGAATGTGCTTGAAATTTGGACCGGAAACCATCATGTTTCATATCAGTTCATGCAAGGAAGGTGAACTTCACTGAATTATAGACAGAAAATGATTGTCATTTACAAAATCTGGAACGTGCTTGAAATTTGACCTGGAAATTGCTATCATTGACTCTTTTAAACGTCGTGGAGTATTTGTCATCAACGTTGTAATACGTCAAAAATAACTTTGATCATTGAGGTGTGTCCATTTCACTTTTTAGGACATAAGCGATAGTAAGGTCAAGAAGAAGCTCCTATAAAAATATATTCTTCAGAAATCATAAGATTGGTTGATATAAGTGAGCATGCATTAATGGTGTACATGCACTTAGACTAGCTGTGTTGGTGTACATGCACTTAGACTAGCTTTAGTTAACTTACTGCTTGCATGTGATGTGCACTTTCTTAGTTAAGTTAACTCACTGCTTGCATGTGGCACATGTACACATTAACATAAGATAAAGCACACTTAGCTTCAATTAGCTTTAACTATCTATAGTTATTGCATGTACAACTAAGCTTAACTTAGTTATTTTTATGTATTTATTCCAAAAACTAATATTGGAGAATCAATTTCATTCTTTTCTCAATTCTTGCTCGCTTCCTTCATTCTCTTGCAAGCTTGTTCATTGTTTTGCAGATCTAGATCTTTGTATTTCAAAAATCTTACATGGTATAAGAGCACAGGAATTTGTAATCAGTGCACAAGAAATTTTATTTGCAGGTTCAGAAGATTGAAGCAACAACAAAGAATGGAGTCTAAATTGGAGTTTCCACAATCCACAATTCTTACTCCATATAATTATTTCGAATGGAAGCCAAAGATTCTACTTCATCTCAGAAGTAGAGGCTTATTTCGAATAACCATGGAAATGGAAGTTGAACCAACATCGGCAATGGAGAAAACAAGATATTTCAATCGCATGGACGAGGCCTTCGGCATCCTATGTTTATCTATTTCTCCGGAATTGCTATTTCATGTTGAATCATGTTCAACTCCAAATGAAGTATGGAAAATTTTGGAAGGATTGTTTGGAAAACAAGATGAAATGCAAGGTCACATTCTCGAAAATGAGTTAAACTCATTAGATCCGAGAAATTTTGAGAACATTCAAGATTTTTTCACAAGGTATAAAGCCTTGTTGCTTCAGCTGAAAGGATGCGGGATCGACAAATCCAAGCAAGAAAATCAGTTGATTCTTTCCATTTTATCAAAACTTGGTCAAGAGTATGCAGTATTCGTCTCTACATTCCACACAGTCAGATCTGTAACTGGTGCAGCTTGGAAGATGCCCTCACTGGATTCTTTTATTCAGTCTTTGATGCATGAGCAAGATAAGCTCATCAAAATGGGCACACTTAAAAATTCCAAAGCGCATGCACTTACTATGCATGCAAAAGGAAAGGCAAATTCCAAAGACCATCAGAAAGGAAAAGGGAGGAAGGATCCTGATCCAAGAAAGGGAGGAAATCCCAAACCCCCTGATTGATCATCCAGCTCAAAGGAAAGGAAAGGAATGAAAGGGAAATCAATGTACAATTATTGCCACCGTGGTTTTCATCCTGAATCTGCATGCATGAAGAAGACTATAGATCTTATGGCGCAGACACTCCAACAACACAATCTTGGAGACCACATTCCTGAGAATGCCAAGAAGAAGTCTGGAGAAAAAGCACCAAATCCAAGAGGTAATGGGCATGCTTTGATTTCTCTTCATTCTGCACTGCAAGAATGGATCATCAATTCAGGAGCTTCACATCATATGGCTTCTTCAAAGGAATCCTTTTCTTCTCTACATGCATACTCAGGTCCTCCCATTCTCATGGGAGATAATTCTGTAGTTGCAGCAACTGGACAAGGAAGAGTGCAATTCGAAGATGGAAGTTTTGAAAATGTCTTGCATATTCCAAGGCTTTCTGTGAATCTTCTCTGAGTGTATCAGATGACACACACAGGCAGCGGAAGGAAAGTGGAATTTACCCCAGATTCTATGAGCATTTATGACATGCAAACCAACTTGAATATTGCATCTGGCAAGGTAAATGATCAATCTCGTCTATATGCATTTTCTGATTTTGTTCCTTAATCAGATTCTATTTTGCTACTTACGCATGCAAATGAAGAAAGTAGGATTTGGCACGAGATATTTGGGCACTTGAATTTCATAAATATGCAACAGCTTAGTAAGCAAGGGATGGTCAAAGGATTTCCAACCATTGAATTTTCAAATGGTGTTTGGAATGGATGTGCTCTTGGAAAGCATCCACAAGACAAATTCGAGAAGGGGCATGCATGGAGAGCCTCTTCACCTTTGGAACTTGTACACAGTGATCTCATGGGTCCATTTCCAGTGCTTTCAATGAGCAAAGCAAGATATGTGTTGTCATTTATAGATGATTACATGAGATTCACTTGGGTTTACTTCTTGAAACTCAAGTCTGAAGTTTTTCAACATCTAAAGATTTTCAAAGCGCATGCGGAAAATCAGTCTGGAAAACGCATCAAGATACTCCGCACAGATAATGGGATGGAATATGTCAACAAAGATATCAAGAATCTTTGTAATCAAGCAGGTATACAGTTGCAGCGTATGGTTCCTTACACTCCACAGAAAAACGGCGTGGCTGAAAGGAAAAATCGAGCTTTGAAAGAGATGGCTAATTGCATGTTGCATGCAAGATGTCTTTCGTCGAAATTGTGGGCTGAAGCTATCAATTGTGCCTCATACATCCAGAACAGATCTCCTCATAAATCTGTTACTGGAAAAACACCTTTTGAGGCTTGGAGTGGCATGCAACTTGAAGTTAGTCATTTCCGCATTTTTGGATCTCGAGCATGGGCCCACATTCCTATAGAGAAGAGAAAGGCTTTGGAGCCTCAAAGCAAAGCATGCATGTTTGTTGGATATTTTGATGAATTCAAAGGGTACAGATTGCTTGATATCCACACTGAAGAGCTCTTTATTGAAAGGAGTTTAAAGTTTGACTAACATATTTTTCATGCACCAGCAAATGAACTTGTTACCAAGTTTCCATCACCACTCATTGATGAGTATGCAGATGAAACTTCAGATCAGAATTCTGATGAAGATGAGTCTTTTCCTGTGACCCTTGTTGGACAACCAGTTGTTGAACATCGAGATCATACTTCCACATGTAGTTTAGAAGACTCTCGACTACCTTCAACACAAAAATGGCGCAGCATGAGTGATATCCTTGATGATCCTGCCTCTGTCCCTCTATTTGAGGAAGATCCGCAAGCACTCTTAGCTATGGAGCCATCCATGCCCATGCATGCTTATATGATGCATGGATCTGATCCACAAACTTATGCAGAAGCAAATGGGCATCCTGAATGGGAAGCCGCAATGGATGAGGAATATAACTCTCTCATTGAGAACCAAACTTGGGATTTCGTTCCGCTACCGTCCAATCGAAAACTTGTGAGGTGCAAGTGGGTTTACCGGACCAAGAAAGCATCAAATGGCCAAGTTAGTCGATATAAGGCACGATTGGTAGCAAAAGGTTTTCAGCAAGTACATGGTGTTGACTATGATGAGACTTTTGCTCCAGTGGCAAAAATGGATTCCATTCGGCTAGCTCTCTCCATTGTAGCAACAAGAGGATGGGAGGTGCATCATATGGATGTGAAGAATTCCTTTCTTCATGGTGATCTTGAGGAGGAAATATACATGGAGCAGCCACTGGGATACATGCACAATTCATCTCTGGTATGCAAACTAAAGAAGTCTCTCTATGGCCTCAAGCAGGAACCTAGAGTATGGTATGCAAAGATGGATTCTTATTTGTTATCTCAAAATTTGGTACGTTGCAAATATGATTCCAATGTTTATTTTTTGAGGAAAATTGTCTCCTTGTTGATCATAGTACTCTACGTAGATGATATTTTGATAACAGGTAGTTCAGCTTCTGTCATTACTAACACTAAAACTGCATTGCATAAGCAGTTTTCCATGACAGACATGGGCTTGCTAAATTTTTTCCTTGGACTAGAGATCCATCAGAGTGATTTTGGGATTACCATTTCTCAACCAAAATATGCTAGAGATATTTTGGCATGATTTCACATGAGTGACTGCAAGCCAGGAGCCACAGCTTTCTTATCAGGGATAAAGCTTGAGAATGGAAAAGACACACCATTGGTTGATTGCACATTGTACCTCCAGCTTGTGGGAAGTCTTCTTTATCTCACTCACTCCCATCTTGATATCTCCTATGATGTCGTAGTAGTTTCCAGATACATGCAGGAGCCACATGAGTTACACTGGAACGCTACAAAGCGCATCCTTCGATATGTCCAGGGTACAATCACCTATGGGATTCATTATGCAGCCAATTGTTCTTTGAATCTCATTGGGTTCACAGATTCAGACTGGGTTGGCGACACCATTGATTGCAAGTCCACCTTCGGTTATGTACTTAGTTTGGGATCCGACCCAATTTGTTGGTCAAGCAAGAAGCAGGTTGCCATTGCCTTATCATCAGCAGAGGCCGAGTACAAAGGAGAAGTCAATGGCACTATTCAGGAAATTTTTCTACAGCATTTCCTATCTGAGCTTGGGATCAGTGTCTATCATCCAACTATCATCTAGTGCGATAATCAAAGTACGCTAAAGTTTTGCAGAGATCCAGCGGCAGTGGACCAAACACATCGAGATCCACATGCACTTCATTAGAGAACTCATTCATGATGGGATCATTGATCTTCAGTACTATCCTAGTTCCGAGCAGACTGTTGATATCTTCACCAAGACTTTCACTGAGCAGAAGTTTCGATTCCTGCGAGATCGTCTCGAGGTAAAGGACACGACTGCCTAACAGTTGTCTTTTCTCTACTTTTGCATTATACTTTGAGGGGGGGTTTTCTTCCCACTGGGTTTTCCCTCTTTCATCCTTTTTATGCATTGTATATGGGTACCTAAAATGGCCGTGTTGCCGGGACTCATTCATTTTGCATCACACTCACCTAAGTTATGCTTAAGGGGGGGTGTTGGTGTACATGCACCTAGATTAGCTTTAGTTAACTTACTTCTTGCATGTGATGTGCACTTTCTTAGTTATGTTAACTCACTGCTTGCATGTGGCACATGTACACATTAACATAAGATAAAGCACACTTAGCCTCAGTTAGCTTTAACTATCTATAGTTATTTCATGTACAAGTAAGCTTAACTTAGTTACTTTTATGTATTTATTTCAAAAACTTATATTGGAGAATCAATTTCATTCTTTTCTCAATTATTTCTTGCTTCCTTCCTTCTCTTGCAAGCTTGTTCATTGTTTTGTAGATCTAGATCTTTGTATCTCAAAAATATTACACTTAAGAGCTTTGATTTCATTTGAATAATTTCGAGGATCACAAGATTCTAGGTCAACCAATATTGAAGAAACAACATCTTGAAATTGAGGACGTTGAAATAGGGAAGACATTTCAAAAGTGTCTTCACCCTTCTACTTCTCTACCTTTGGAATGTGACCACCTTCTACATGATCACCATTTAAACCAATAACATCAAAATCAAGAGTATCTAAATGACTTTCTAGTGGAGTGCATTTATCAAGTGAATTGGGGTACAGAAATCAATGAGATGTAGATGGTAGAGGGTGATAAATGTCCCTTGAAGAAAAAACACTTTTAATGGTATTAGATTCAAGACTTTCACAATCTTTGGGAACCAGGTGATGAATATTCACCCTAGGAATTGTGGATTTGTTATAACACAAAAAAAATTATAGGATTAGATTTTGACCATTAGAAGCAAAAAAAGGTGGAAGGGGAGGATCAACAATTTGATTTTCTTATTTTCTAACTTCAAAAATAGCACTAGATACTACATTGTTAGAAAAAAAAAGGAGGAGAACAAGGGACAAAAGGGACAATAGGATCCTATTCTGAGATTAGAGGTGTAAAATGGTTAATCAAAGTTGGTAGAGAAATAGTAGCCAAGTATTCATATTTATATTGTTTCAATTATATTTGAAACAAAAATTAAAGAATTTCATTTAGGATCTCCCAATGCAGATATTCTTTAGGAAACTCATAACATAAATGAAGAATTGATAAATAAAATCATCTACTGATTCATTGGGCTTCATTCTAAGCTAATTAATCCTTTTATAAATATCTGAGTAATCATACTTATTAAAGGCTTGATGAAGCTCCCTGAAAAGTTGTCAAAATTAATGAATAGACAAAAATAGTAAGGTATGACACCATAGTTTAACTTCGACTTCAAGAGTGAGGGTGAATAATATACAAGAAACATCTTCACAAGCTAGTTCATAAAAATCACAAAACTTAAGTAGTTTAGATTTATACTTGGCTATGGCTATTCCACCCTCAACATCAAACTTTAATTGACATAAGTTGCAAATAAGATCTACGGGGAGAGACTGATTTTCTATGTTAGAAAAGCATCCTAATATTATGATTTTTGAATTAGCCATTTAATATAAGAGATTCAAAACACACTAAATGGGCTCAGATTTTCATCTGACCCTCCTTTAAGTGCCACTTCTTTACAGTGTTGGAAATCCACCAACAATGGGGTTCTCCCTAGTATGAAGTATTAATTAGACCTCACCTCGTTTGGAGTAGTAGCACCATCTCAATCGTAGGCCTGATCATCATTATTTCTATAGATTTTCCTAGGTTTCAATTATCACCTTAAGAGACTATTCAAACAATGTTGGAAATAAGAAAGTAATTTGACACAATGAGGGATAAAATTGCAATCTATATAATGTTATTTCATGAAAAGGAAAACAGAGTGAGCCTCTAGAAAAAAATTAATAGTTCTATCATAATAGAGACACATAAGAGTTTGGAAACAGTCATTTATTAAATTACAAAGTATTTCACAAGATAATAATCATCATAAAATCATGTATCAATGAACATTGAACAACATTCCTATTAAATCCAATGAAGTAGCTCATTTTCATTAGTTTTTGCTAACATAAACATACATCACACACAGTGAAAGAATAGTCTAGCAATTATTCATAACATATGAATGAAAGTGTGTCGACTCTAAGAGCTTCATATATTGAGTGAAATTCCCAATATGCATGATTAAAATTATGTGACACTAGCCACAATAATGAAACATTAAGTCACTACTTTCTCGTCCAAAGAGTGTTCTTCTCTCCTATTTCAAGCTAGGGAAGCCTAGGTGAAAATTACAAAGTCATTATGTTGAGCTATGATGGTGTGCTTATAAAAAAAAGGTGCCTCTCCACTTCCCATTTTACTCCTCACCTCCCTCATGACTCTTTAACTTCTACAATGAATTTTTCAATTCCTATCTCCCCTTTGAGATCTTAAACAATTGTGGAATTTTTGGTGACTTTCACATTCCATGTGGGACCCTTGGGATTCCAAAAATTTTATATTTTCTCATTTCTTAGAAATTAGATAATTACATTGAATAAGTGACATGGAAAAATACATTCAAATATATGAATTTGTAGTGACACATTGAGAAGCCAGGACTTGGCGATGCTCACATAAGACTTCATTGTATAAATTCGAAGATCTTCTCTCTAATACTATGAATTTGAATTCTATGTGAAGTATTTTTTCTTGTACCTCATCTTCATCCTCCAAAGGGTCTAGATAGGTATTGGAGCCTTCTAATTCAATATGAGTTTCCATTTCTTTGTCTTGGTCCAAGATTCGTTGAATCATGTCCTGCATAATATCATCTTTGTGTATTTTCTCTACAAGTGTCCTTCTTGTAACCATTTATTCCTAACCTCCCTTGAGAATCACCCTACCATGCAGAGATGATAATACGTCCAAATTAATCCCATTCATGACAGACCAAAATCAGTAAGAAAACAACATATTCTACATTTTCTTACTCATGGAAGATGTTGATTGTGATGGGACAATGGGAGAGGGTTTTGAGAGATTCAAACTAGAAATCGCACAGTTGGTATTAATCGTGATGAATGGGTGGCCATGTTTTCCACTAGATCTACAGAATATGCAATAAGGGGAAGCTCCCTTAAGGTTTTGCACATTGGGAAATTCTTGAGGATAAGGTTCATGAAATGTTTGACTGAAGATGTGCAGTTCACAGTGCGCAAGGAGGAGAAGGAAGGTATTTTTCAATTGAGCTTCAGACAGACAGAGGTAATACCCCATTATCCACTAGACCTATGCAATTCACAATAGGAGATAAGACAAGACAAAGTATTATGAAGTGGTGGATTTCAGTGAGTATGATAGATGGGACTAGCCACTTTAACTGTGAAATGCATATAAATTAAGAGGAAATATCGAAGATTGCACATTTGAGGGTTGTAGTGAGATAGGAGGGTCCTATTTCCCACTATAACTACACAATTCTCAATAAGTGGATCACTTAGTCAATGGATTGTCCAATTCATTGGTATAAGAAACATAAAGCTAGGTCACTATACCTTCAGGATGCTCACTTCACCATGAATGAGAGAGGACTTTGGATAATGTAGTTCTCTTCAGAAATGATGAGGAGGAGGATGCACTATCCACTGGAACTATGATATGTCAAATGGAGGAAAGTAGAATTTTGTCTTTCACACAAGTTTCAATGGTAAGCAAGAAGAAACTAAGGGATTGTAGTTCAAGATTACACAATGTATTTTTGGAAGAGGTTTCCCTTATGATAACACAATCCACAATTGTAAGAGGTAAGGGATGCATCCTTGCTGGCTAATAATGAACAATGCACTCATTAAGTAGCTGGGATTTTATGTATGCAAAGTGTGAAGACAAGGGAAGTCCAAAAATGTCCAAGTATTGGATCAATGGAACAATAGAGAATATATGATAAAAACAAGCTAAGAGAGTGGAAAATACTCATGATCCACATGCATACTATGAAACGAGAACAAAGTGACAGTTATTTCTAAGCATGATAATTGAAATGTAGCTTTGAAACACTTAGAATACAAGTTATGACAAAAGAGCCGACTACAACCAGAATGTATGCTAAGTTGTGGGTGAGTGTCAGGTACAGAATGTTATTACAATATATAAGATTATATAATGTAGAAGTGTGTGCTAGAGCTACATCTAGTTGTGCACCAAAGTGTGCCACATGCAAGAGTGAAAAAAATCAATAGAAGAACTTGCGATAGTAAAAATATGTGAAAACCACATTTTGAAAAGATAAATAAAGTGAAAGAGACACATGAAAAAAAAAACAAAGCTTCAAAAATTTAAATCAAGATAAAATGATAGTCACGAGACTAAAAGAGACATTTATGAAAGAAAAAGCCCTCAAAAGCAAGAGTTTAGAAACTCACCCAGATGATTGTACATTTACAACTAAGAGTGAGGGACACTGTCAACCGAAATTGTGCATTGACTATCCACATGGATTGTGTAGTCATTCCTCCTAAATAAGAAATCATTATCATCATGGGCTACGCAATTTCCAAAAGCTGCACAATATCTACCACTAAATACTACATAATCACTATTACCAAGGACCTCCCAGACACTATTTTCCAAGAATAAAAAATTCCTAACTTCAAAGGATAGACATGGACTTCTAAGCTTGCTAGAAAGACGTGTTCTTGTAAATTGATAAAAAATCTAAGTATGTGTAAGAAAGTGGCTTGAATAGTTGGAGTCTCAAAAGAAGTCCTGAAAGCTTAGAAAAAAATTAACGAACCATAAATTTGTTATGATCTACTTGGAACAGAAGATAGTAACATCACAAGGAAGATCCAAAATGCAAGTGTGGTAGTAATTTTGGTGGTTTTTTGTCACAATGAAAACACTTGTGAATACACTGGAAGAACTCCAACTTCCCTACTTACATCCTCCTTTAATCACCGTAACTTCGCTATCCTAGCTATAAGCATACTTTCTCCTATCACATTTATTGACTAGACACATTTACAAGGCTTACCATATATCAATTATTTCGGTCTAGGAAGCGGATAGTATATATTTGCGAGCTTAATATGATAAAAGTTTTAGTTCCATATCTAGTTTTTCTCTACTACCAACCGGCTTGTTCAACACCTTGATGGAGTCACTACAGAAAGACAATCATTGCTCCACTTCCAACAAGCCTGTTTAGTACCCCAATGAAGTTGTTTGCTTCACCTTTGTATGCGGGATGCCTTTCACTTGTTTCACCCCAAATTTTTTTTATATGCTCGTTGGAATCTTGACATATTGAGAGAAATATTTTATTCCTTTAGAGATTTTATATACTTATGAAATTAGTATTCTTGATAATAGTTTTATCCTTTCCCTTCACTACTCGATTGGATCGAAAATAAAAACACCATTCAATTACCATACTGAGTCAAGGAATGAATCTCCTAAAACATATACGAGCATCATGGTTCTAATTATAGTTTTCCATTTGAATGAATTATATTTTCCATTCAGAGATCATTCACCTTAAAATATATGTAAACACAAACAAGGAAGGGGATCATAGACTAGCCAAGCACTGCCCTTCGTCAAAATTCCCCTTTCAAGAATTTTCCACATTTTCTTTGTAGTAGAACAAGAATATTTTTCATGCATGGCATTAGTAAAAAAAACATGAAATAATGACATGGCACAGCAAGGAAAAAAAACAATTATGAAACTAAAAAAAGAGGCAATACGGGAAGGAATAAAATAAAGAAACTAAAAAGATTAGATAGAGATACAATTGCAAGGAATATGCAATGAAATATTAAAGCTAAAACATGACTAGCCCTACTCCAAACCTAACTGGCTAGAAGGTGAGGGCTAGGTGAAGTGAAATTTCCGATGAAAACAAAAAATTTACAACTGACCTACAAGTAGAAATATGCAGACAATTAGTACCAGTATGAAGAAATGTCTAAAAAAAATATTTGATCATGAATGTCTTGTTTAAGAAATAGAAGGTCTTTTATACTAGCAGAAAGTTATGTGATAACAACTAAATTCAATGAATCTGTAGCCTTCCCCTTTTTATTAGAACCACAATCATGACTTGAAAGTTTCTCATGAGTGTTCCTTCATTTATGTTCTCATTCTTAGAAAACATCAAGAAAGATTGAAAATTACTATTTATTATAGAGCTTTCTAAGCAATAGGTTCCATCCAATCATAGATTAGATCATGAAATTCAAAACCATCCTTTTGAAAAACATGAAATTTTTGGGAGGATGATTTTTTAATTAGTGCATTCGAATCATGGGGAGAATCTTGCAAAGTAAAGATAACTCCATCCCATTAAGAAACGTTGTCAAGATAGTGAGGGCTTAACATAACTATAAGTAATGGTTGAATTTACGCAACTACTTGACATGTATTTGAACAACAAAATGATAAATCATAAACATCAATGGCTCCGACAAGATCAATCGATGTAAAACAACTATGATCATATATACTACTGGGAAAATGATTATTTGAATGACAAATTTTAGATAGAGTGTTATTATCATATTGGTGGCTTGACATACAATATTCGTCATTCTCGATAAGTTGCCTTTGTCTCCAATTCCATGCCAGACTAGTAATATGAAATATTAAGAAATTAAACACAATTGTTGGTTTTTGCAATTGGGGAAACCAATTAGTATAACATGCTGAGAAAAGATTAGAAGGACATGTCAATTCAAATATATTAACCATATCAACATGGGTGTTTTGATCTAATAAATTATTTGACCATTGAATTCTACTCAAAAGAATTGATTAGGTTAGAATGAAAATGATTAGCCTCATAACATTCACAATATATATTTGGTGTTCACAATTCAAAAAGGCACTTAAGAGATATGAATTATTTAGGTGACGGTGACCTTTATCTTTATAATCATAATGAGAATATTCATAGCTCTGCACATCAATGAAACATATACATTCTTGGGTTCAGTGAAAGAGGTTTACATGAATATGCATTAACTAAAACAACATCCTCTATCTGATCATAAAACCAATCTTGAAAGTTATAAAAATGTCTTGGAAAAAACAAAAATCTTTTAAGAACTCGTTTGCATCGAGTGAAACAATGTGGATAAAATAATTAGGCAAGAAATTCCACAGGAGACCTAGTTCAGGGACCCCATTAGGATTGTGAGAAATTGACATAACCATCAACAATATTTGAAGTGCCTCAACTCCTTGACAAGTCTCGAAACTTTTGAATGTTGAATAATTATATTTTGAGAGATGATTTAGATCACAAATTTCATGAATACAACTAATATCAATTATTTCCACAAAATCGCTATTATCTAGATGGAATCCATCTAGATCACTAGTCTGATTATAGTTTTCAATATTCAGAAACATATTACTCACATCCTAGGATTATTCTTATTATGTATCTATGTATATATACATAGGAGAAATATCATGAGCAACATGAGCTAAAGAATTATCGAAATGCAAGACAGGAAATAAAAATGCAAGGAATGAATGGTATATGATTTCATTGATTTCTTCTTCATCATGGGTGACCTCACTGCCTTGAGCCAATCCAAAATAAAGTTCATCATATTGTAGATTTGAAGATCATGGAAAATCTTCATCAAAAGTTAATTCATTATAAGTCAGCAAGCATAGATCTCTGCTTTTTCTGTAAAAGCTCCAAAAGATTCGTCTGATGGGTAATTAGATTTCTGTTTTAGTACATTTTTGAATGACTCTAAATAGTCTTTATCTTTACAGTTTAATATGTAATTTCTTTGGACATTGTCATGATAAACTAAAGGCAACTAAATGAAAGAAACAATTTCAATTTTGGTCTGCATTTAACTCTTTAAGGTGGCCAACAGACCTGGTTTCTTTTGGGCAGGTTGAGGCACCTTGATACTGATGTATTTTTTTGCAACTTTCTCTTACAATAGATATGGCTAGGTACTACGGAATTTATGAAAAAAAATTATAAGTAGTAGGACACAAGTGATAGTAATATGAAGAAGAAGGTCATATAATAAGATCTTCTTGAGAAGCCATAAGATTGGTTGATATACAGAGGAATTCATCAATGGGATCATTTTCATTAAAATTGTGATTGTTGAAGGGTTTCTCTTAGTTAAAAGCTTTGATTTCATTTGACTAATTTCGGAGATCACATGATTTAGTTATCCTTATTCCAAATTAGAACTCTTTGAACTCTTGTTTTTATTCAACTCAACTAGCCTACCTTACAGCGATTTCCTAAAATAACTCCAACATATATGTGTATCACTCTCATAATTAAGTGATAATCTATTATAATTCGTTATAATTAAACATTGTTCCTTTTTTATAAAATTGAACAATTTTGCTTCCTTAAAACATATCTTTTTTACAATTTTTTTTCATGTCTACTAAGAGAAAAGATAAATTTAATAGACATAAATAATTTTTAGCTTCACTCCTTTAATCAAGTTAAAATTTAACAATTTTTTTTTTGCAAATATATATCTTTTTATTTCAATATTACAATTCTTATTTTTATTTATGATAATTATAAGACTATTTTATGTTAAATTATTAAATAAAAATAAGAAAAAACACAAAAATAAATCATATTTTTAATTAATTTTAATTCAACTTTTTATTATAATTCATAATAATTCAAAGATTTCCAATAAACTTAAGATATTTCTGTTTCCTTAAAACATTTGTATGGTGATGGACATTTTTACAATTATTCTTTATGTTTACTAAGAAAAATATAAAATCTAATAAACATAAATCATTTTTAGATTTATTCATTTTGATAAATTTAAAATTTAATAATTTATAATTTTTATTTATGATAATAATAAGAGTATTTTATATTATTGTTATATAAAAATAAAATTCATATTTTTAATTAATTTTGATTAAACTTCAACTACATATAATATCTATTATCATCAAAATCTCATTTAAAAACTATATTTATTCAATATTAAAATCAAATAGTGACATCTACATTCTTGTAATTTACTAGCTCGGACATATCTAGTTATCACTCTCTTAACATAAAGCACACTCGTTAGAAATAAAACAATGTTCCTTTCAAAGATTCTCTAAAGATTTTGTTTCCTCGAAAAAGAGTTATTTTAATGGAGACTTTTACTACGACTTTTATATCGACTACAAATTATTTCAAAACTTCCAAAATATTTATCAAATTTCCAAAATATTCCAAATTCAAATTTAGTATAATCCTAGAGTATCCAACAATATTGATAAACATTCTACTTCAAACAAGTTTGCAAAACTTCTTTCATATTTGTCAAAATATTCCAAACTCTGATTTAGTAGGACCCCCACATTATCAGATGTCATTTGTAAACATTTACTTGGGACAAGTTTGCAGAAGAAGACAAGGAGTTTTCACACACAAACGCGTGTCACTGAAAAGACACTAGGATTGAATATCAGCCACTCACGATTAAATCAAGTTCTATGGGAATAGTGCGATAATTTAGATATCCCGTGGCACTGGTTGGTTAGAAACCGATGTAGATATTACGAAGTGGGCATGGACTGCCAAAAAAATAAAACTGTATTTTTATATTCTTCCACGTCCCAGAAACTCAACTGTCTTCAAACTTCAAAGTTCCAAAGGCCTATGGGTTCCACGGCGATGTCAAACTCCTCCTCCTGCGAAGCCGGAATGACCTGCAACGCCAATTCTGCGTCAATGGACGGGATATTTTCCAAATTAAAGTATTGCGCACTATCTGGTTTTGCAAACAGAGATTCCCAAAACGCCGAGTCCTCCGATTTCTGCTGGGCATCATTCGACAACTCCATGTCAGATACCGAAGATGACTGCGAGGGATATGAGGGCTCTTCTATACTATTACTGTGCAGAGAAGGTGAAGTCCCAAGTATTTCGTTCAAGGCATATTTAGAAGCGGCAACCTTGATTTGCTGAGGGGAAAGAAAAAAGGCGGACGAAATGGCGGGCACAGAATCGGGAAAGTTAAATTTAGCGTTGGACCCTCTCAGGCAATACATTGCAGCGTCGAAGGCCCGGGCGGCCTGCTCGGCGGTTTTGTAGGAGCCAAGATAGATCTTCTCCCTGGATCTTGGTATCCGAATTTCCGATACCCACTTCCCCATTCTCGCAGTCTGATTCCCTTAAATTGCTGGGATGTTTTTCCGTTAGGTTGAGCATGGCCATGGTTTTGTTCCTTCGACGGAGGTATCTCCATATTTGGCAACTCAGAAATCCTATTTGGCAACTCAGGTATCTTCATATTTGCGCCGAGAGGTGCATCTACAGCCCAATGTGATTCCGATGAGAGGTGCATCTACAGCCCAATGTGATTCCGATGTCAGGTGGGTCACGTCCTCAATGTCGGCTGAAATTTTAAATTAAAATAAAAATAAAAAATAAGTGTCGGCTTAAGTTTTAAATTTAAAAAAAAATAAAAATAAAAATCGCATTGTGCTAGAACATATATCAGTTTCTAATACAATTATGTATTATTTATATAATTTGAATGGACAGTAAATTATATACGTGAATTTGAATGGATCATAAATTTACCTTTAACAAAAAAAATTACGACATTGAATTTCCAAATTAAGTAAAATTTTAAACATCTTTATTCTTTACTAAAGTCAATACCATTTTCCTTTTTTTTGTGAATTCAGTGGGACCTTCCCATTTCTATTTATATTTTAAGACAGGTTACAAAAAATATAAAGTCATTCTTGGCCTCAACCTGCCCAAGAGGGAAACCAGGTTTATTGACCTTCTAAAAACATGATTTGCATTCCAAAATTGAAATTGTCTCTTGTGTCTATGATTTTCTTGCACTACTTGCTCCTCTACTTTAATATGTACAACCATAACAGCTATTTTTAAAAGTTCAAAATTAACAAAACTCCATCAAATCAAGACATCATCTAACCCTCGGATAAGGACACTGGTTTTCTAAATCAAAAGAAAAGAGTTAATTCAACACAAACAATCAAAATCCAAAATCTTTTAATATTTCTTTTAATTAAATATTTGTAAAATGAATTTATACTCACTCCAAAGTTATGGTAAATAAATAAAAAAATATATAAACTAGATGTATGGTAAATAAATAAAAATTCTTTTTATATTTATTCCATAAACCTTTTTATATTTAAAAAAAACTTTAAAAGGAGGTTTTATTTAGATGAAGCTTATGGGAGGAATACCATGGGACAAATTAATATTGATACCATGGGCCAAATACCATGGGTAAATAAATAAATATAAAAGAGGCATAAAGAGGTAACGTAAATAAATAACAATATATCAAATAGGATTATAAATAAAAATCTAATTATATAACAAGCCTATGGGCCAAATACCATAGTAATGAAAAGGGGTATGGTAAACAAATAAAAATATAAATAAACTAGGGGTATGGTAAGTAAATAAAACCTCTTTTCATATTTACTCCATAATCTGCTTTATATTTACGAATATTTATGTTCATTAGTTTAAATAACTAAGAAGAAATAGAGAGAAAGAGTGATAAGGGAGAGATGGAGAGAGAGTGTGTATGTTTAGGGGTGAGATAAAGAGACAAAGTAAGATGTATGGAAAGAAGAGGGGAGAGAAGAAGTGAGAAGGAGAGGGGGAGGATATAGTAATGTAGTTGGAGAGAGAGAGGGGTGGAAAGAGAGAGAGAAAGAAAGGGATGGGGGAAGAGATAGGATTAGAGAGAGAGAGATATTGGAGAAGAGAGAGGATTGGAGGGAAAAGAGAGATAGAGAGGTGGGAGAGAAAGGGAGAGAGAGGAGGATGAGAGAGATGAGGAGAGTGATGGGGAAAGAGAGATTATTGGGGAGAGAGAGAGAGAGAGATCGGGGAAGAGAGAGGGATTTAGGGGAGAGAGAGAGAGAGAGGAAGGACGAGAGGGATCGATAAGAGAGATGGAGTTGGATGGGGAGAGATGTAGGAAATAAGAAATATAAAGAATGAGAAGTTGAGAGAGAGAAGGAGTGACAAGGGAGAGACAGAGAGAGAGCGTGTATGTTTGGGGCTGAGATAAAGAGACAAATAAGGAGAGATGGAGATAAGGAGGGAGAAGGAGATATACGGAGAGAGGGAGGGATATAGTAACATAGTTGGTGGGTGAAGAGAGAGAGAGAGGGAAAGAGAGATGGGAGAGAAAGGGAAAGAGAGGAAGGAAGAGAGAGCATGTGAGAGAGTGGAGAGAGGGAGGGAAAGAGAGATGGACTTGGAGGGGGAGGGAGAGAGAGGTAAGAAGAAAGAAATAGAGAGATAAAGGTGAAGAGAGAGAGAGAGTGAGTGAGTGATAAGGAAGATGGAGAGAGAGGGAGAGAGGGGGAAGATAGAGATATAGATGGAAGGTGAAGAAAGGGAAGAAGAGAGAGATGGGTAGAGGAGGGGATTGACAAAGAGATTGATATATATGGATTGCGAGAGTGTGTGTGTTTAGGGGGGTGAGATAGAGAGAGATGGAGAGAGAGTGTGTATGTTTAGGGGTGAGATAAAGAGACAAAGTAAGATGTATGGAAAGAAGGGGGGAGAGAAGAAGTGAGAAGGAGAGGGGGGGGATATAGTAATGTTGTTAGAGAGAGAGAGGGGTGGAAAGAGAGAGAGAAAGAAAGGGACGGGGGAAGAGAGAGGATTAGAGAGAGAGAGAGATATGGGAGAAGAGAGAGGATTGGAGGGAAAAGAGAGAGAGAGAGGTGGGAGAGAAAGGGAGAGAGAGGAAGGATGAGAGAGAGGAGGAGAGTGATGGGGGAAGAGAGAGTATTGGAGAGAGAGAGAGAGAGAGAGAGAGGGATTTAGGGGAGAGAGAGAGAGAGGAAGGACGAGAGAGAGGACTTGAGAGAGAGGAGGAGAGAGGGATCGATAAGAGAGATGGAGTTGGAGGGGGAGAGATGTAGGAAATAAGAAATATAAAGAGTGAGAAGTGGAGAGAGAGAAGGAGTGACAAGGGAGAGACAAAGAGAGAGCGTGTATGTTTGGGGCTGAGATAAAGAGACAAATAAGGAGAGATGGAGATAAGGGGGGAGAAGGAGATATAAGGAGAGAGGGAAGGATATAGTGACATAGTTGGTGGGTGAAGAGAGAGAGAGAGGGAGAGAGAGATGGGAGAGAAAGGGAAAGAGAGGAAGGAAGAGAGAGGATGTGAGAGAGTGGAGAGAGGGAGGGAAAGAGAGATGGAGTTGGAGGGGGAGGGGGAGAGGGAGAGAGGTAAGAAGAAATAAATAGAGAGAGAAAGGTGAAGAGAGAGAGAGTGAGTGAGTGATAAGGAATATGGAGAGAGAGGGAGAGAGGGGGAAGATAAAGATATAGATGGAAGGTGAAGAAAGAGAAGAAGAGAGAGATGGGGAGAGGAGGGGATTGACAAAGAGATTGATATATATGGATTGCGAGAGTGTGTGTGTTTAGGGGGGTGAGATAGAGAGACGGAAAAGAAGAGATGGAGGGGGATATAGATATGGATGGAGGGTGGAGAGAGGGAAGAATATTTCTCACACTAGATGGATTGATATAAGTGGAGATGGTGTTTTATAATCCTATTTGATTATTTGCACTATATGCATCGATTTTAGTGTAGAAAATTATTTCTAATGATATTTGATTACTTGCACTAGATGCATTGATTTCAGTGTAGGTGGTGATTTCTAATACAATTTGATTGCTTGCACTTAATTTGTTGATTTCAATTTAGATGTCGATTTATAATTATATTTGATTACTTGCACTAGATGAATTGGTTTCAATGTAGATGATTTCTAATCCTATTTGATTGTTTGCATTAAATGCATTGATTTCAGTGTAGATGGCGATTTCTAATCCTATTTGATTTATTTGAGTAAATGCATTGATTTTAGTGTAGATGTTGGTTTCTAGAGAGAGAGAGAGAGAGAGAGAGAGATAAGGAAGATGGAGAGAGAGCGAGAGAGGAAAAAAGGAGGAAAGAGAGATATTAATGGAGGAGAGGGAGAGAAGGGGAAGATAGAGATATAGATGGAAGGTGAAGAGAGGGAAGAAGAGAGAGATGGGGAGAGGGGGTGATTGAAAAAGAGATTGAAATATATGGAGTACGAGAGCGCGTGTGTTTAGGGGGGTGAGATAGAGAGACAAAAAAGAATAGATGGAGGGGGATATAGATATGGATGGAGGGTGGAGAGAGGGAGGAATATTTCTTGCACTAGATGGATTGATATAAGTGGAGATGGTGATTTCTAATCCTATTTGATTATTTTCACTAGATGCATCGATTTTAGTGTAGATATTTATTTCTAATTATATTTGATTACTTGCACTAGATGCATTGATTTCGGTGTAGGTGGTGATTTCTAATACAATTTGATTGCTTGCACTGAATGTGTTGATTTCAATTTAGATGTCGATTTATAATTATATTTGATTACTTGCACTAGATGACTTAATTTCAATGTAGATGATTTCTAATCCTATTTGATTGTTTGCACTAAATGCATTGATTTCGGTGTAGATGGCAATTTCTAATCCTATTTGATTTCTTTGAGTAAATGCATTGATTTTAGTGTAGATGTTGGTTCCTAGAGAGAGAGAGAGAGAGTGATAAGGAAGATGGAGAGAGAGAGAGAGGATAAAAGGAGGAAAGAGAGATATTAGCGGAGGAGAGGGAGAGAAGGGGAAGAGAGGGAAGAAGAGAGAGATGGGGAGAGAGGGTGATCGACAAAGAGAATGATATATATGGAGTGCGAGAGCATGTGTGTTTAGGGGGGTGAGATAGAGACAAAAAAAAAAGAGATGGATGGGGATATAGATATGGATGGAGGGTGGAGAGAGGGAAGAATATTTTTTGCACCAGATGGATTGATTTAAGTGGAGATGGTGATTTATAATCCTATTTGATTATTTGCACTAGATGCATCGATTTTAGTGTAGGTATTTATTTCTAATGATATATGATTACTTGCACTAGATGCATTGATTTCAGTGTAGGTGTTGATTCCTAATACTATTTGATTGCTTGCACTGGATGTGTTGATTTCAATTTATACGTCGATTTATAATTATATTTGATTGCTTGCACTAGATGCATTGATTTCAATGTAGATTATTCCTAATACTATTTGATTGTTTGTGCTAAATGCATTGATTTCAGTGTAGATGGCGATTTCTAATCCTATTTGATTGCTTTGAGTAAATGCATTGATTTCGGTGTAGATGTTGGTTTCTAATCTTATTTGATTGATTGTATTAGGTGCATTGATTTCAATGTAGAAGTTATTTTCTAATCTTATTTGATTGCTTGCATTAAACGCATTGATTTCAATGTATATGTTGATTTATGATTTGATGTAATTGGATATATGACGGTACATTAATATTAAAGTGATTGGATTAACAAAATGGATTGATTTTAGTGTAAGCACAAAAATTTATTAACAATGTAGATTGATTTTTGTGTTATAGTAATTTAAGCTATTAATATTCGAGAGCAAGAGAGACAAGGTATCATGTTTACTACAATAGATCGAGCTAAAGATTTAAATGGTTTACAATTTACATTTTCTTTTTCATATAATCAATATGAAAAGATAACAAAACTAACAAGGGAGGAAATAAGAATAGTAGAAGAAAATAGTTTGAGATTGATTGTACCATGAGTACGTTCTTATTATTCAAATTTTCTATCTTTCAACACTATTATTGTCACTTTGCATTTAAAAAAAATATTTCATCATTTTTCATCATTATAGTTATTAAAAATAATTATCATCTCAACGAACCGAGGTAACTAAGAAAATTTAAAATTAAAATGACCAAGTCAATCTGAAATATTTAGCATATTTAAAATGATTATATTAATATTTTATATATTTACATATTACTAATAAAATTAATCATATCTTTGATAGATTTTCCTTGGCAACACACGACTGAAACCAACCTAGATCTATCTTACATCTCAAAAATATACAAAAATTTTAATAATCTGAAAAATGTGACGTTGATGCCTCCGAATGGAACTAGCCTAGATCCATCTAACTCTGGATCTATCATGCGCTGAGAGGGATCAAATCTCCCGAGGTGCAAACCTTTCCTCAAGTTTTTCACTCAAAAAATAGGTTTGCACCTCAAGAGATTTGATCCCTCTCGGCGCATGATAGATCCAGAGTTAGATGGATCTAGGCTAGTTGGTAATTCAATGATGTATACGTATATTGCAATGCTATTACAAAAGCTTGAGGCTGTGGACATTTAGTGCTCCGACATGAAATATCGTTCCCCCTCTCTATATATACACCAGTGTATGCAATCAACAGAGTGAGGAAATAGACAAACAGACCCTCTCCACGTGCTTTCTGTGGGCTGCGCCCTCTCGGTCACAGACCCGCATCACGTTTCATTGAATCATAGACAGAAAATAATTCTGATTTACAAAATCTGGAATGTGCTTGAAATTTGGACCGGAAACCATCATGTAGCATATCAGTTCATGCAGGGAGGTGAACTTCACTGAATTATAGATAGAAAATAATTGTCATTTACAAAATCTGGAACGTGCTTGAAATTTGACCCGGAAATTGCTATCATTGACTCTTTTAAACGTCGGGGAGTATTTGTCATCGACGTTGTCATACGTCAAAAATAACTTGATCATTGATGGTGTGTCCGTTTCACTTTTAGGAAAAGTTATTTTTTAAACTTTGTTGATTAATGGCTTTAGTTTACTTGACTAAAGCAGTAATGGTAAAATATAAAACTCTTAACCACTACATTCTTAATTTATAAAATAAAATTCTTAACGACTGAATTTTTAATTTATAAATGGGTTTTGTTGGATTATGATGCCTTAATATTATGATTTATCAATATTATTTACTTCACATATATATTTTTTCATATAACGCCTTTTTTATTAAAAATTTAATTAAATTAGTATTTATAGTAATTATTTTGATGATAAGTGTCAATTTCATTTTTGAGATTATTGCTTATAATATTTTATAATATTTTATGGAGATAAAATCTCCACCATTCATCTAATAATTAAATTAAAATTTTAAAAACTCAATTACAAAATATATACACATACAAACATAACAAACACACTCATAATGGTTGGTAACCATAAATAGATATCAATATACAACAAATTGAAAGGACATAAAAACATACAAAGAAATGTGATCAAAATGATAAGGCAAATGAAATACAATATACTCTACTAAAAATCTTGTGGGGAAGACATGTGAACACCAGTAGTCACATATACCAGAGAAAGGTTGTAAAGAAAATACGTAAGAATTGGGGAAATTCACTTCTCAAAGTAGTTTTACAAAGAATCCCAAAAATGTTGGTTAATGATTTCAAGTATGGACATCTTGGAATATTTTCAAAAATGATTTGTGGGTTAATAGTCTGATTATTGAAATATCAATTGTACCTTGGGAATATGAATTGATTTTGTTGCCACATTGATTCCAATAAGGCTTAGAAAACACTTATTCAAAGAATGGAGAAGTAACTTGTGAGAATTTGTTGACAATGTTGGAAATCTGCCAACAAAGTGGGTCTCCCTCGTATGAAGTGTGAATTAGACCTCACATCATTTGATTTACGAACCTCATCTGGATAATAGTTCTCGTCACCATTATTCTTAGGGATTTCCCTTTGCTGCAACTATTAACAAAAAATATTATGCAAAAAATCTTCAAAACAAGCAAGTAGACATTGTGAGGGATAAAATGGAAATGTATATAAGATTTTTTAACAAAAGGGAAAATATAGTGAGCCTCTAGAAGAAAAGTAATATTACTATCCTAAAAAGAACACACAAGAGTATGAAAAGAATCATTGATTAACCTGCAAATTAGTTGATCTGAATGGAGGATGTTAGTAATGCTTAGCTAATTTCCCTTTCATATTTTATAAACAACGTCTTATATGTGCTTAAGTGTTCAAGCTCTCTTGCAAATCATTGAGTCTCATGCATGTTTTTCATGTTAATTTGATGAAAAAGTTAACATAAAATAAAGGTTGAATAACAACAAATGATAGTACAGTACATCACCATACAAAAAATCAACATGGGAATTTCAGGAAGGAGTTCACCCCTCTTGGGCTACATCTCCTAGGTCGAGCTTCCATGGCTTGGGCCTCTATATTAGTATCAAATCTAAAAAATTACATGTTTACAAATCTTTTCTACTCCTGAAACTACCACCAATGAGTCCATAATGCCCAAAAATGGTCATCTAGCCTTTTTCTCCCCCTAATTTTGTCGAAAACACCAAAATTTATGACATTTTTAGTTTTTCCCACATTTTATGGCCTAAATTTAGCTAAGTGGAGCTAAATCCAATTATTTGGCACTAAACTGGCAGTTCCACGGATTTGGAGGACCACCAAAATTATCATGCTTATTTTAATTAAATGTGCATTACGCTAATTAAGTGTAGTTAGTGCTTAAAACCCATGCTTACTGCGAATTATGAATTACTGCAATAAATTATGGATTAACATTAATTAATGGGGGTTTAATTGTTTAACTCCACAATTAGATTTTAGTGCTTCAGTGTTTCTGCCAATGTCACGGGCTATGGTCACATGGCTTGGGGCTGGCCCCCTCTACCATGTCGGAAAACCTTTGAGAGTTTAAGTATATATGCGATGGTATATATAATAAGAAACAATGTATGGTGCATTGGTAATAGGTGTGTGTGTTGCGTGGGAGGTCGCAGGGTCAACCCAAAAAAATTTCACCACACCATCATGGACGCGGGGGGGAGGGGAAAATGGCGGCCCCATGCTGTACCACGTGTCCTCTTCCCATTGGTTCAAATTTAAACCAATATATAAATTCAAAATCACCACAAAATTCAACCAATCAAACTCTACCACTTGGCAGGTTGTTAATCGCCAAAGGAATTTCAACAAACATTGACCCTACCCAGTCATCATGACACGTTAGAAATACGAACTGCTGACTGAGCTCCCTGTCATGATTTTTTTTCTTGTTTGTGTAAATGAAAAAAACTCATTTCCGAGAGAATACGAAGTCCATTTTTCACAAAATGAAGTGCATCAGATTCAGAATGACGAGCACTATAGGGTCGTTTAATTTTTTCCCCATTCCGGGAACTTTTATTTTTAGCGTAAAAATGAGAACCTAATCATTCCTCCCCGCTACAAGCCTTTTGGACCCAAAAATCTCTTTCATTACTGAACATGTGCATGAGGGTATAGTTCCCTCACCCTTCCAATATTAATCCACTCGAATTTTCCCAATTTCAACAATTGGAATTTTTCATAAAAAACTAATATTTTTTCTTTATTCTAGAGACCCTGTCTTGCTATTGTAGACACCACCACGTTGAAATTTCCCTGAATTTGCAAAAAAACAAGTTTTCCTTGAAGAAACAAACTTGTTCCCACCTCATTCGTTAATCAAATTAAACTTTAAAATCGTCTCACCTCAAACATTGTTGATGATAGAACTCTGAATTAGACATAAATTAAGGCCCATCTAACCTTTCTTAGGCCCATCTACCTTTCTTATGCACATGAAAAGATATACTAAATCTCTCCTTTTGCACTTAATAATGTTTTCTTATGCTTTAATATTTTGTCAGGAAGGTTTAAAGGTGATTCCATATTTGTGCCTAGTATTGGTTGTTTTTGTAGAAAATTGTGAGAATATTGGGCAGATTATGCACATTTGGAGAAGGAGATAATTTGGGGACTTTCTCCCTTCCATTGGAAGATCAAGAGTGAATAATAAATGAGAAAAATATCAGTAAAATAGGGAGAAATTTTGGAGAGATTCAAAGGGGTTTTCCACCCTCATTAACTCTCAAAGGCTGCCAAAGGACCCTCATGAGATCCCCTCCAGTAATTCAAATTCCAGAGGTAGCCAAGCAGCTCAAGACCAAGTGCACTCAAGCCATACTTTACTTGGAATCAAGTGGACTCATTACCTATTTTTTAGGAGCTGTTGGTAGCTACCCTTGAGGATAAATAAAGTTGATCAAGATCTAATTAGTGTCACTTACGGTGGATTCTGGTCCATTTGATACATTCCATTCCACTCCATTTTCATTAATTCCATCCCATGCCACTCATTTTCCATTTTATTAGGCTTTTGTTGCTTAAGAACTTTGGGATGTAATAATATTTCATTTTTAATGCAATAAGTATTCGGATGACTTTTTATTCATCTAGTTCTAGAGAGTTGAGCTCGTGGGTTATGGCCCAACCTATGTGCCTCAACTTCTCTGCTGTTTTCATTTTTCCTTTCTGTCATTTAGCTAGTTTTGTTTCTGTCATTTAGTTAGTTCTGCTTCTAATAGTTTCATTGTTGTTTAGTTTTTTCTTTCACTTTGTTTTTGTAGTTATTCATTTGCTTATGAGAGTAATAGAGTACAAGAAAAACCCAAAAGCTGTGGTTAATCCTTTCCCTCTCATCTATGTCAATAGAGTTCAAGGAGGGTTGACCTTCCCAAAGGCCAAAAAAATTATTTTTGTTCACTTCTTTTTTTATCACACATTTTTTCTATTTCTTCCATGCATGAATCTGCAGGGTTGTTTGCACGAATAAGAATGAAAATCCCCAAAGACATTATTAAGTAGTTCCACTTCATTTTCCAGTCCCTATCCACCTATGTGTTACAGTTGTGGACCTCGCTTTTACGCCTCCATTTCCCTCCTTTTCCTCTTATTTTCATTTCTCGCCTTTTCAATCACAAAACGCTTCAAAAACCGTCAAAGTGGACCTTTTCCTTTGCTCCTCAACTTCCCGCTACCGTACATCACAATCTCATTTCGCATCTTTTTCCTTATTCCTTTAAAGACTTACCACTCCCAACGCCAATTGCGATATTCCTCCATACTCCGCCACACCGCAAATCGCAAATCACATTTTACAATCTTGATCTCATCGCAAATCACATTTCATAATCTGTATCCTCTCCTTGTTAATAATTTTCGCTCCCGATGTCAATTGCGATATTGTCATCGCACTCTGCCATCGGTCCCACTACCACACCATCCAACTCATCGCAAATTGCAAATTGTTGTTTTTATTTGGATCTCATTAACACCTACCACTCTCGATGCCAATTGTGATATTGTTATCGTACTCTGCCACTAGTCCCACTGCCACATCACCCATCGCATTTCACATTTTTCTCCCACTCCCGGACATCACTTCCCTTACTCCTCTAACTTTGCGATATTGCGATTGCAATATCACATATTGCATTTCGCACTTTTATCCCTACATCGCAGTTCTGACATCGTACTTCCAAAAGCCTCCTGCTCCAAAGGATTTTTGCACTATAAAATTTTAATAAGGTTTAAACCCCTATTTTCACTTCTCTAAGCCTTGTCCCATTTGTTCAAGCCCTCCATTAGCATCTTTAGCCCTTTTTTCCTCAAACTACAAGCAACACCTCTTCAAATTAGAACTAGATCATGAATAGCTACATAGATAGAGCATAAGATAAGTAGCTTGTTTAGTCGATTGGCCAAGTTGAGTCTGGATTAAATTAGTTTCATTTCTGCAATTTAAATTATTTTTTTCTACCATTTCCTTTCTACAATTTAAATTAGTTTCTTTCTTGTCAATTTTTTTCAGCAATTTAGTTTACCTTCCTTTCCTTCATTTCCTTTCTGTAATTTAAATTATTTTCTTTCATGTCATTTCCTTTCATCAATTTATTTTAGCTTCCTTTATTTCATTTTCTTTTTTCAATTTATTTTAGTTTGACTGGAGTGTGACAGACTTCACTGATAACCCCTATAAGTAGCACCCTTTTGTAGAGCCGAAGAGGATGACATGAGTAGAATACATCTGTTGTGTATATAGCATTGTCACCTCCAAGTTTGTATGAACCTAGGTTTGATAAATTAATGTAGGGCAACCCCTGGTAGTTGCAGCACTCTTGGTGCAATATCAAGGCTCACCACTTTTTGGCATCATTTTCTGGGAGGTCTCTAGTATATTATTGGATTTTTTTTAGCATTCTTTCCTGCTTTCCTTTTTCATGTTGCTTCCAAAATATTTAAAAATACAAAAAAAATCTTATTTTCATGCCTCATAGGAGTAGGGACACTCATAATTTTTAAAAAAATACTTCTCCAATACCAACCGCCCCCCCCCCCCAACTTGACCATGTGGTGCAGTAAGAACCACATCACCATATAGTTTTGAAGGTAGAAGAGATGGATGGATATGATGAAAATGAAGAAAATATTATTGGGTTTCCCATTCAAGATATGGACATCAGTGAACCTATGAAGAACAAACCTCCATCTTTCCTTCCCAACTTCCATGGTATGAGGGCAGAGGATCCAGAAACATTTCTCCTTGAATTTGAGATACTTTGTAGATATTATGGCTACTTATCACACACTCAAAAATTGAGATTGTTTCCTGCATAACTGAAGGATAAATCTCTAAAATTGTTCATGAGTCTAGGTACTAATTCAATAAGATCATGGAATGATATGCAAAAGATATTTCTAGAAAATTATAAAGATCATGATCATAGAGAAGAAATTTTTAGAATCAACCAAGAAGAAGATGAGAGCATTGAGGATCTAATATAGAGGTTCATGTATAATGTTAAAAGGGAAAATTTTCATCATCTAGGATTTGACACACTAAAAACCCTCTTACTTAGAACAATTAGGAATGACTCGATTGATCTCCTTAATATCATGAATAGAGGAGACGTATACCAATTTTCATTTGAAGAACTTTGTGAAACATGCAAGCACATATCAAGAGGAAGGGAAACAATAAATAAATCTTCCTCAACATTGGTAAGGCAACATGAACTTGGAAATTTTCTTGAAAACTTTAAAACATAAATTCTTAGCAATCTAAGTGAACAAGTAGAACTGTTAAGAATGCAAAATGAGAAAAAAGAAGATGTTGATATTTTTTTTATCCATGCATAATCATATTCTACTAAATGTTTTCTATCATTCCCCAGGTTTAAAGAGGTTCACCAGGAAGAAAATGGAGCAAGGCAATCACCAAAGAAGTTATGTTATGCAGTTGCAAGGATACCCTGGGAGCCTAGTCCACTTGATATGATGCAAGGGTCCACTTCAAAATTTCAAGCTTATACACATCCATCTCAAACTAATTAGGACACACTCCCTCCTTAGCAACCTTGTCCATCTCAACCCCCAAAACCACTCCCGGCAACATGGTTTGCAAGGACCTTATTGGGAAAATCCTTAATATCCTCAATATTTCCCTCAATATCCTCCATACCTAACTCCATGCTATCACCCATCCACCTCCACTAGAACCACAACCTCAAACATATCCATATCATATATCCACCCTGACTCAACTACCTATACCACCATTTCCAAACCCATACAGTGAATTATTTGAGCTCACTTACAATGTTGAGGTACAACACTTCCAAACACCTCCTCTTGATCGAGATGGTATTAATCTTAGTTGAAGAAAGGTATTGCAAAGAAGATATTTTCTTAATGTCATTGAAGGACAACATCAAGAAGAAGAAGATCCAAATGAGAAGATCAAAATATCAAGGGCTGCACTGGATGAAGAGCCGACATCAGAATTAGATGTTGAAAAATTTTCCTCATGTTTGCCAAAATTTCATCCATATGTTCAAAAGAACAATTAGAAAAAAGAGGAAGATTTTAATGTCATAATAGAAGAGGACCTACAAGGTGATACAACCTCGCAAGTGAACTGTGCGCTTCAAAAATTTATTTACATATGGTTCCAAATAGTCATTAAGTTGTAGCAACGCACTCTTCTCCAACGGTACTTGATACAAACCTAGTCAAAGCAAGTCATCACTTATATTCAGGTACATGTTAGAGCATGTGTTCCAAGTGTGAACCTTATTTTATCTGTCATATTGATGTGTACATGGCTCCATTGGAAGTATTCATATACTTGAAAAAGGTTTTGTTTTTTAAAGTAGAGTAGGGAAGTGAGAAAAAAAGGGAAGTAGAATAAAATCTCCAGTGAAAGCCTCTTTTGATGTGTCTGATATTGGCCCACTGATTGAAAACCTCCATGAGGCGGTCATTGGGTTGAAAATAAAATAAAATAAATAAAAGGTCCTAGGTGAAAACCTCCTTTGAGGCACCTAGGTAGATCTACTAGTGGAAACCTCATTGAGGCAGCTAGTAGGCCCTAAAAAAGAGAAAAAATAATTTCATTTGTCCATGTATCTCTCTCTAATGAATGTAGGTTCTCTCTAACCTTTGCAAGAAGAAGAAAAAAAAAATGGCACAAAATTAAAATTCAGTCAAGACCCTGGTTAAAGTTAGTCAAACTTAGACTTCCTCCTCCTGTGCTCAGAAGCTCCAAAATGACCTCAAGTAGATTATCACATGTAGCTTCAGAACCACTGAAGACAGGTTCAACATCAATATCAAAAACTTCAATATCACCTATAAGAACAAATCAATGGTAAGGCTCAAGTATGAAATCATCTAACCCTTTCTTTGAATCTATTTTATCTGAATAAAACATTAAAAAATGTGAGAAGAAATTTTTTTTATATAGCCAAATTCAATAGTAGAGCAACCTCAGCCTTATCTAGCACCTAGCCTCACTTTTTCCACCAAGTAGAGGAACCAGAAAAATGTAAAAAGGACTTGAGAATGTGGGTAGTAAGCAGTTCATGTAATGGAAGACAAGGAGTGGCAAAGTGGTAAACAAGGTTGAACTCATTCCACAAAAAAATTAACTGTTAGTTTATTCAGCATGCGATTAAAAAAAGAGAGAGAGAGAGAAAGAAAGAAAGAAAGAAAAGAAAAAATAAAATAAAATAAAAGGTGGATCAACCACCTTTTGGCATGCGAAACAGATTTTCTTAAGGCATCTAAGGACCTCCATGAAGCGCCTACGAGAAGAAATGCAAGAAGAATAACAAGAATATTATAATAACAAGAAATGCAAGAAGTATAACAAGAATAACAAGAATAACAAGAATAAAAAGAATCCACAGGGTTGTTTGCAGGAATAACCATCAAAAGTGATAGAGACATTGTTAAGCCTTTTCGCTTCATTTTACAGTCCCTATCAACCTCTATGTTAGACTTCTGAACCTCGCTTTTACACCTCCATTTCCCTCATCTTACTCTTATTTTTCATTTTGCACCTTTTCATTCAAAATGCTTGAAAAACAATCACATTGGGCCTCCGCCTTTGCTCCTGGAACTTCCCGCTACCGTACATCGCAATCTCATTTAGCATCTTTTTTATCTTTTCTTTAAATATTTAATGCTCACAACGTCGATTGCGATATTTCTCAGTACTCTACCACACCGCAAATCGAAAATCGCATTTCTAAATCTTTATCCCATCGCAAATCACATTTCACAATCTTTATCCACTCCTTGTTAATAATTATTTCTCCCAGCAACGATTGCGATATTTTCATCGTACTCCACCACCGGTCCCACTGCTATGTCATCTGACTCATCACAAATTGCAAATCACAGTTTCTATTTGGTTCTCGTTAAGACCTACTGCTCCTGACGCCGATTGCGATATCACTCTCATACTCTTCCACCGGTCCCATAGCTACGTCACCATCGCATTTGGCATTTTGCTCTTGCTCCCGAACATCACTTTCGCTACTCCTCCGACTTTGTGATATTTTGATTGCGATATCACACTTTTGTCCCTCTATTGTAGTTCTGCCATCACACTTCTAAAAGCCTCCCACTCCAAATGATTTTTGTGCTATAAGGTTTTAATAAGGTTTAAATAGCTCTTTTCACTTCTCTAAGCCTTGTCACATTTGTTTAAGCCGTCCATTAGCATCTTTAGCCCTTTTTTCCCCAAAATGCAAGTAACACCTCTTGAAATTAGAACTAGGTCATGAATATTTTCATACATAGAGCATAAGATAAGTACATTTTTTAGCCGGTTGGCCAAGTTAAGTTTGGATTAAATTAGTTTCCTTTCTACAATTTAAATTAGATTTTTTTTTCCATTTCCTTTCTGCAATTTAAATTAGTTTCTTTCCTGTCATTTATTTTTTGTAATTTAGTTTAGTTTCCTTTCAATCATTTCCTTTCTGAAATTTAAATTATTTTATATCCTGTCATTTCCTTTCAGCAATTTAGTTTAGCTTCCTTTCTGTCATTTCCTTTTTGCAATTTATTTTAGTTTCATTACAGTGTGATAGACTTCATTGAGAACACCTAGAAGTAGCACCCTTTGGTAGAGATGAAGAGGATGACATGAGAAGAATGCATTTGTTGTGTATATAGCATTATCACCTCCAATATTGTACGAACCCTGGGTTGATAATTTAAAGTATGGAACCCCATGGGAGTTGCAGCAGCCTTGGTGAAATACCAGGGCTAACCTGTCGACATCGTGATTTTAGCTTGTCTTACCTTGTACTCACGTTGACTGTTGACCAAGTTTTTTCACCATTTGCATGTACGATTTTGGGACCAAAAATGAGTACTTGTGGGACCTATGCCTTCTTTGTAATTTTTTTTGGGTGATTTCTCTTTGTCCTTTTCACTCTCTTGCACTGGTATCTTCTTTCCATAACAACTCAACGCTCATGTGGCTTGCTAGAAACATTTCTCATCTTATTCACCTGTTTTCAAAAGAAACATGTAACTTAAAATACTGAAACATCTTATTACAAACATTAGAAACTTCAATGAAATAAACTTGTTCATTTGATGCCTCTTTTTGAAGGTCTCATTCAAAACATCACTATGCTTAAAAATTAACAAAGAAAAATTTGGAATCGCGTTCACTATTCTCATCATTTATCCTACATGTATAAGAGATAAACTTCTCTTCTTCTTATACGCTTTAACTATGTACCCAATTCCATCGTTGAACAAGTGGTACTTATTCTCATGGTGATAAATTATTTCTCTCCTACCATAAAGATAAGGACTTCCCAAAACAATACTTGAAATCTCAAGCAACACTACATCAAGTTCAACTTTTTCAAGAAAGTTTGAATTCATTCCAGACCTTAGGATGCACTTCCTTGTTAGCTACAAGTTTGCATTCTTGCATATCCAGCCTAAAAGATAGGATCTTGGATGTGTAACAGTTTGAAGATTTAACTTCTTAACTAAGTCTTTGAAAATCAAATTAGCTTGAGAACCAATATCAAATATTGCGTCTATTTTGGTATGCTTTTAAAGAACTCTAATATGAAAGAGTTCGATTCTTGTATCTTCATCTTGAGTTACATTTGAACAAATTGAAGAACTAGTGCTTGTTATGTTCTTACCTTTTAAACACATTTTTGTAATCTTGGTTTCATCTCCTGAATCTGAACGTAAGTCATGTTCAATGATTGCAACAGTTTTATCCTTCTCTTTGTTGTTAAGTTTTTTTGGCTTCAACTCTATATGGACTTGCCAACAATGATCTTCATCATGGCCATTATTCAAAAAATGTTTATGTATGAGTTTCTCTTTGTCTATTTTGATAGAACCATTTTTCTTTCCTCTGCTATAAGATTTACCCTTTCTTTTACCCTCATACTCATGGAAACCATCACTTTTCTCATCTTCACTATGTTTCCCTCTTGCTTCTAGATGTATGTAAACCTAATATAAGTTTGTGGGATTGAACAAGAGAATAATATGTCTAAGATAACTGTGCAAACCCCCAATATACTTTAAAAAAGTTTCTTGAGAATACAAATTGACACCCAAAAAAAGAGCCCTTCTCCTAAATTCATGAGTGTAATCTTGCACACTTTTCCCTTTTAATTGTCTAAAATTATGACAATCCATAATGGATTTTTGCATGTAAGCTAGAGATTAAAATTTCATTTTAATGGAAGAAATAAAATTTTACCAAGAAATTGATATCTTACAGTGGTTTTTAATCTCATCTCTAGACTTTGCTTCCCACCATACAAGTGTTGTACCCAGAATTCTCAAGGAAGCCAACCGAATGTTTATGTCATCCTCTTAAAGGTTATGAATTCTGCAATAAACCTCCAATTGATGAATCCAATTATCCATATTCTCTGCATTCACTTCACCATTCTAGACTGGAAGCTAAAATTTAACATCAAGTTTAAGTAAGGGTGATTTACCGGCTCCTTTCAAACTATGTGTATGAAAAAATTGTAAGGTTGTGGTAGTGGAAGATGATGATGAGGAAGGTGAAGATGGTGGTGAGGATGATGGTGGAGTGGATGGTGGCTTCTTATCATCTCCATGGCCTCCTCCTTGGAGAACCCTCTAATGCCTTTAAATTTCTCCTTGCATCTTTAAATTCCCCTCCTTATAGAGGACCTTAAGCATCTCATTCATATCAAATAATTCATTTCTAAATTCTCTCTCATCTTCTATCATGGTAGGGTTTCCTTCATGGTACATGCTCACTAAAGACTCAAATTAAACTTGAGGAGTGTTTGGTGTTGAATAATTTCGAAACCTTGCCCATCTTCCTCTTGACCCAACTGTAGGGCTCTCAACAAACATCCCCTCTACTATTTTGAGTTTTAACCTTGTAAACATGACTCAAAATTGCAAACAATTAGATCCATTCGTCCACAAAATATACTAAATATCTGATAGAAAAAATTATCTGAATGGAGGATATTATTAATGTTCAGCTAATTCCCCTTACATATTTTATAAACAATGTATTATATGTTCTTACGGGTTCAATTTCTCTTCTAAATCATTGAGTCTCATGAGTGTTTTTCATGTCAATTTTATGAAAAATTTAACATAAAATAAAGGCTGAATAATAGAAAATAAAAGTATAGTACATCACCATAGAAAATATCAACAAAATAATTTGATGAAGGAGTTCACCCCTCTTGGGTTACATCTCCTTCATCCAGCTTCCATGACTTGGGCCTCTATATTATGCTCAAGTATGAAAAATGACATGTTTACAATGCTTTAATACTCGTAAAACCTCCACCAATGATTCCATAATGCCCAAAAATAGTCATATAGTGCCTTTATGCACCTGATTGGGTTGAAAACTCCAAAAGGTATGACCTTTTCTTTTTTTGCCACAATTTCTAGCATAAATTTAGCTAATTGGAGTTAAATCTAGTTACCTGGCACTAAACTAGCAGTTCTGCTGGATTTGGTAGACCAAAAAACTAATCATGTTTAGTTTAATTAAATGCACATTACGATAATTAAGTGTAGTTAGCACTTAAATCTCGCGCTTAGTGCTAATTAGGGATTATTGGACTAATTATGGATTAACGTTAATTAGAAGGGGTTTAATTGTTTAACTCTGCCATTAGAATTTATATCTCCAGTGCTTCTGTGAAGGTCACGGGCTATGGTCACATGGCTTGGGGCTAGCTCCCTCTCCCCCATCGAAAAACATTTGAAAGTTTAAATATATATGCGATTGTATATATAATAAGAAAGAGGGTATGGTTTATTGGAAGTAGGCATGCATCTTGCGTGGGAGGTCATGGGGCAAACCTCGATGCCTCCATTTGGTATTCAACCCAAAAAAAATTCACCACACTACCATGCGGGGGGCACGTGGTGGCCCCAGGCTACGCCACTTGTCCTCTTCCCATAGGTTCAAATTTAAACCAATACAAAAATGCCAAATCACCCCAAAATTCAAGCAATCTAACTATGCCACTTGGGAGGTTGTCATAAGCCAAAGAACTTTGACCAAACATTGACCCTACCCAGTCATCATGCCACGTCAGTAGTATAGACTACTGGTTGGGCTCCTTATCACCATTTTTTTACCTATTTGTGCAAATGGAAAAAATTCATATCCGAGAGGATGCAAAGTCCATTTTTCGCAAAACAAAGTGCACCAGATTCAGAATGATGAGCACTACGCAATCGTTTAGGTTTCGTACCATTATGAGAACTTTTATTTTTTAGCATAAAACTAAGCAACTCATGAGTAGTTCACAAAATAACAAATTACAATAAAATCAAGTAACAATGCACATTTAACAATATGCATAGAAAAGCCAACAAAGTAGTCAATTTTCATTAGTATGTGTGAATATAAACATACACCACATTCAATGAAAGAATAGTCTTACAATCATTCATGACATATGCATGAAAGTATTCTGAATTTGAGAGCTTGATATATTAAGTGAAATTCCCAAGGTACATGAACATGAATTAACTAAACATGATCCTCTATTAGATCAAAAGCCCAATATTGAAAATTAGAAGAATTATCTTGCAAAATACCAAAATGTATAAAGAATGAGTTTGCATCTAGTGAAACAACGCAGAGAACTGAATCATGCTAGAAATTTTAGATATGATCTACTCCAAGAACCCCATCAGGATTGCAGGAACCTAAGATAACAATCAGTGAGCGATTAAGTGCCTCAAATCCCTAACATGTCCTTAAAATTTCAAATGTTGAATAATTATATTTCGAGATCTGTGTTAGACTGCAAATTTCATGTGAACAAATAATATCAGGTATTTCAACATATTCAGTAGTATATAGCTGGAAACTATCTACGAATCTCCTTTAATCATATTTTTCAACCAAAATAAACATATTATTCATGTCATAATATTATTTTGGTTGTTTATATAAGGATTTATAGATAGGAGAAATATCATGAGAAACCTGAATTAAATAATTATCATGACACAAGATTGGAAATTACAAGGCAAGGAATTGATGGTCTATGATTTTTGTTGGGTACCAAGTCTGCATAATTTTCTCTTCCATTTTCACCCACTCTTTCACTTCTTTGTATCATTAATATTCATTAAATGCTCTAAACGCACAAGGTAAACCCCCTTCCATTGTCTTATATGAAATGTTTAATTAATGAAATAATAATAATGGGGATTTTTCCTAAGCGAGTTACTAATTCTATCATTGCCTCAAATATGGTGGTCAAAGGGTCGTATCTGCAAGTCACATGAGAAACTCTGACTTCACAACACCATCTTGATATCACTGTAACAACATAATAGATTCCAAACCTACTCTAGACATATTTTAGGCCTTTTTTGGTTTTCTCTCGGTAACTAATTTGGTCGTTGTAACAATTGCATATTTGTAGATATTATTTATCAGATTAGGGAGACAGTTTTCTGAACAATTGTATAAGAAGGGTCTTAAGGCTTTGAATTGGGTTAGTGTGCAAGAGTTCAATTTTGTAACAAAATATTTTTAATTAATTGAATGCAAGCCATTTTGTTTTTCTACATGTAAGCCGTGAGTCTATCACATCCCTAGTCAGAGAGTTGGGCCGACTATTTTGATCAGGTGCTGTGTTATTTCTGTGTGTTGTTCTCACATTTATGTATGAGTAATTTTAATTGTTGTTATGGTATTTTTCTTCAATTGTTGTGAATGCTTTTGTAACTTTGCAATTTATCTTTAATTACTGTCGCAATGGTTCTTATTTATTTTGGTTGTTAAATATGTGATTAATATTGGACTGTGCCATTGCTCCTACATATACCTTGCATGTTACCTTAAAATAATGTACAGACCCAAATTGATAGATTAATGTGGAAAAAGGGTTGAATATTTTATTCACACTCAGATACCAAAATTTTGGCACCATTGCTAGGGAAGGCTAATAAGATGCAAGAACATGATCCATAATGGATCCAAAGATCAATCTCTTGTCTTAGGGAAGGAATTTTTTACCCTTCTCTATGTCCTGAGCGTAGTGTTCTATTTTTATTTCTTTCTGATTATTTTCCTAGGGGCCAATTTCTCGTCATGGGGAGGGTATTTTATTATCCTACTTCAGGTCCTGAACCTTACCTTTTCAAGTTTGTTTGATTTTCTATTTTGACCCTGCTTTCATTTCTTTTAAGTTTGTTTAATTTTCTGGTTGAGTCCAATCTCTTGTCCTACGGAGGAAATTATTTTTTCCTGCTCCAAGTCCTAAGCATTGATGTTATTTTAATGATTTCTTCTCACCAATTGTATGAAAAAAGATTCGAATAAAAGGGGGAGAGGAAAAATCCTAAATAAAGGAAGGGATCTGGGAAGGAATAATTATATCTAAGAGATCATCGCAAAGGCTGAATCAGAAGCATATTCTTGTGCTGCTGTCAAGGTAAGGATTCAGATGAAGTCTGAGGGGCAGTTGGTTGTGTAGCCAATGCCATCCATGGTACCAGAGAAGACCCTTTCAATGACGGAAGAAGACGTTAATAAAGTATCAGTAGAAGAAACGCCCCTGTTGTTGGAAGAAGGAGAAGGAGTTGCAAGTAGGACATAAGAGGAATTGATCAATTACAATTGGGAATAAGAACTTCTAAAGAATTTTTCATCACCATGAGACCGAGGAAGTGCATTGAAACCTCCTGCAACTAAATCACCCCAATTATCAGTTGCATAATCGGTTTAAATCCTGAGTTAGTATTGGAGGATATTTATGGCACCTACAACTTCCTCTATTAGTTTCCCAGTTGGGGACATGAGAGGTGATGCACAAATCGAGCCCATCCCTCTAATAGCTTTGCCTAATTTTTATGGGCTTTGCTCTGAGAACCCTAATACATTCCTCTTTGAATTTGATATTGTCTTTCGGGGGTATGACTATATCGCTGATGCTCAGAAATTAAAGATATTTTCTGCTACCTTAAAGGGGACAACTCTCTAATGTTTCATGGTTTTAGGGAGAAAGACTATCTCCTCATGTGATGAGATGAAGGAAATTTTTCTGGAGAAATACCAAGATTACTATAAATCTCGTAATATCAAGGAGGAGATTTTTAATTTTGTGCAGAAAGAAGATGAGAATATGGAAGATTTTGTGGAACGATTTAAATACATACTTTAGAGGTTAGGCCATAGTGACTTGGATAAATATATTTTGAAGATCATTTTTCTTCGGACACTCAGGGAAGATTCTCTGCAACTTTTAAACATAGTAGAAAAGGGGGACATATCAAAGGAAGACTTCGACACTCTCTATGGGCTGTGCATTCAGTGTTCCTGATGGGCTACAATAAATGGACAACGAATTCGGTCATCAATAACATCCGGTGGAGGGTTCACAAAGGCGGAAATCGAAAATCTACTGGAAAACCTGAGGACTGATATCCTAAGTACATTATCTTCCCAGATGGACACCTTGCAAGTGAAGCAGAAGCAAATGGAGTTGAAAAATACTATGGCTATATTCTGCCCTCAGTGTAGAAAGGAACATCTGTTGAAGGAATGCCCATTGAACACAGTTGAAGCTTGTGCAATTTGATAACAAGCCCATGCAACTAGCTTGTGCCCTTCGTTACTAGGATTGAAGGCAATTTTTCAAGAAGAAAATGAAAAGAGCACGGTGGATCAACTATATTTAATGGGACCGAAGAAGCCATGGCAGCCCGGACCATTAAATATGGATCAAGGTATGCCTCAGGACCCGTCTCAATATTTTAATAATTTTAATATGGGTCGCCAGTTTGTACCTTTTATACCAATGTGGTCTCAATATCAACTCCCACCATGGAAAAAATGGTTTCCCTAGACTAGTTCGAATCCTTCATGGGCTCAAAAATGGCATGGACCCTCTCTTACTAGTCAATTTCCCCAATCAATGCCACAAAATCAACTTTAGTTTCCTTGCAATGTACCTCCAGGTAATCCACCTCTTCGACCTCAACTTCCTATCCAACCCAACCTAAATTCTAACAATAAAGGGGTTAAATAGGCTAACACTCTCAACTTTCCATCATATAGAATTTCTACCGCAGGGATTAATGAAATAAACTTATGATCTGGGTGGGTAGTGAATTCTCCAACTTGACCTATTATCATTTAACAAGTTGACAATGAATTTATGGAACTAGAACCAAAAACAATTGGGGATAAACTAGAGAAAAACATTGTAAATAAAACACCTCCCCAAACTACTATTAACAAGGGATGTCCAGTCAATCTGCCATATCTCGAAAGATTGACCCTGAGTAAACAAAGCCCTCAAGGAGAATTTGATTTTCTAGGGGAATTACAAAATATATTTGTTAAAATTCCCCTGATCCAAGCTATGAGGGATGTACCTATATACATAAAAACTCTCAAAGAATATTGTACTAATAAACCTAGAAATAAATGAAGGGATCCATTGACCATCCATGTGATGGGTAGATTGTCTGACATCATGTTGGGAAAATCCATGCCTGTAAAATATGGGGACCCGGGGAATCCAATTCTAATGGCACAAATTAATGGGGTTGAAATCCCAAATGTATTGGTAGATTTGGGTGTTGCCATAAATGTCATTGCCTCTAAAACGATGAATGCATTGGGTCTTAGAAACATTAATTCAACCCCTACTATCTTGGAATTTGGTAGACAGGTCTACAACTAAAACAGTAGGGAATTTGGAAGACGTTACTATTTCAGTGGACTCATGGCACTATCCCATGGGCGTCATTGTATTACATACATGATCCTTAGCCACTAGTCATCCCTTGTTTTTGGGAAGACCTTGGCTCGCAACCGCGGATGCCTATATTGGGTGATGAACTGGAAATATGGTTATATCAAATGGGAGGGTTACAAAGAACCTCACTCTTTATCCTCCTACGAAACCAAGTCCATCAAAGAAACCATTATCAAAGCAAACATATCTACTAATTGAAGAATCTGAACTTGAAAATGAAGAAATTAGAGCGGTCCTTACCATTGGATAGACTCTTCGATTCAAAACAGAAACTGAGGATGATACCATTAACAGTTTTATTAATGGTCCATGTTTTGTTTCTGACTCAACTCGTTATATTTTAGAATATACCATGAGTGGTGAAACATAAGAAAATGTTGAACCAAAAGATGAAATTGAGGACATCCCTGTAAATTCATCCCATGATAGTATTCCTATTGAAATTAAACTAGGAAAAACACTGAACATCAACCCGAATCTTTCAGAATAACAGACAAAACAACTCCTAAAATTTCTTGAAAACCATAAGGAAGCTTTCACATGGGATTATACCAACATGAAGGGGATTCCTTCTAGTTTATGTACTCATCATATTTACATTAAGGAAGATTTTCGTCTTGTGAGATAGCCCCAATGGAGAATGAATCCCGCTCTAAAGAACATTGTCAAGGATGAACTTCAAAAATTACTAGGTGTAAGATTTATTTATCCCATCTTAGATAGCCAATGGGTTTCATCGTTGATTATTGTTCCCAAAAATAATGGTAAATGGTGGATTTGCATGGACTATAGGGAATTAAACAAAGCAACTCATAAAGACCATTTCCCTTTTCCATTCATTGACCAAGCCCTAGACACCCTGGCTAGAAAGAATTTTTTCTCCTTCCTAGACGGGTTTAACAGGTATAATCAAGTCTAGATAGCCCCAGAGGATGAATATAAGACAACCTTTACATGCCCACAGGGGACATTTTTCATAAAGGGTTCTCCCATTTGGTTTATGTAATGTACCTGTGAGATTCCAAAAGGAAATTCTGGGAATTTTTTTTTATTTAGTCGATGATAGTGTTGAAATCTCTATGAATTATTTTAATCCATATGGGAATTAATTTGAAAAAGGACTGGAAAATCTGTAAAAAGTACTCAAAATATGTAAATAGACCCATGTGTCTCTGAGTATAGTTAAATTTCAGATGATGAGGGAAGAAGGAATAATATTGGGACATTTGCTCTCGGCTGCTGGAATTCGAGTTGATCCGGCCAAACTAGAGGTAATACTACAATTCTGCATACCTAAGAAACCCACATAGGTACGTAGCATTATCAGTTGCGCTAGTTATTGTCGATGCTTTATAGAAAATTTTTCTAAAATAGCACATCCATTTTTTCAGTTGCTAACAAAAGATGCAGAATTTCTGTGGACAGAGGAATGTGAAGTAGCTTTTGTGAAGATCAATGGACTAGTTTGTGATGCTCTGTTCCTTTGAGGACCTGATTGGGAATTAACATTTCATATACATGTTGATGCCTCTTAGACAATAATGGGAGTAGTCTTAGGACAACAAGTAGACAAGACACCGTATGCATTTTACTACATCAGCAAGAATTTGAATCCTACTTAGTTAAATTACACGGTGACTGAAAAAGAATTCTCGGCTCTCATCTATGCTATCAACAAGTTCTGACACTGTATCATTGGGTATCCTACTTTCATACATATTTATCATGCAACAATAAGGTATTCGATGAATATGCCTATCACTCTTGGTCACATTACAAGATGGTTGCTATTGCATCAAGAATTTGATATTACGATAGTAGATAAACCAAGAAAGGATAACATAGTTGATGATTTCTTGTCCAGAATGGCTAATAATGATGAAGGCACACCCACAAAAGATAGCTTTCCAGATGAGCATCTTTTCACAATTTCTACTAATCCTCCATGGTATGCAGATATTGCTAACTATCATGCTATAGGGAAGGTGCCCCGTCATTTTTCATATAGGGAACAACAGAGAATCATTCATCATAGTGCCTAATATTCCTGGATGGCAGGATACCTTCCTCATACAGGAGCCAATCAACATGTTCACTCTGTGTACCTGAGGATGGTATTTATGAAGTGCCGGAGGTTGCCCATGATGGCCCGTGTGGAGGGAGTTTTTCATATAAAAGAACAGCACATAAGGTCTTATAGAAATCTGGTTTGAAGGTTGTTAGTGGAGAGAATTCCTCCTTTGCATCCTTGATCTAAAGTAAATAAATTAATTAGATAATAATAATAATAATAATAAATAAATAAATAAAAAATATTGTTACTATTCACTTGTTGTCCTTTTGCAACATCTCCTACTGAGGTGGAATGTTGAGGAGTTGTAAATTTTCAAAGTATCAGATGCTGTTAATCCTTGGGTGTTGCTACCCTGGATGCTGCTACTTGTGATGTTGCTACTCCTTGGATGTTTCTACTTCGTGATGTTGTCACTCGGTTGCTGTTACTCCTTGGATGCTGCTACTCGAGAAGTTGTTACTCCTTGGATGCTGCTACTCATCATGTTGTTACTCCTTCAATGCTGCTACTTCATGATGCTATTACTCCTTCGATGCTGCTACTTCATGATGCTATTACTCCTTATTTACCTTATTTACTGTTACACCTTGGATGCTGCTACTCGGGATATTTGTACTCCTCATATGCTACTACTCGTGATGCTGTTACTCCTTCATTCTCGCTACTTCATGATGCTGTTACTCTGGATGCTGCTACTACGTGATGTTGTTACTCCTTGGATGTTGTTACTCCATGATTCTGCTACTCTGCGATGCTATTACTCTACCAATGCTATTACTATGCCGATGCTATTACTCCGTCAACATTGTTACTTCGCCATTATTCTGCCATTATTCTACTAACTGTCACTTCCCTCAGGTAGGTTGCCAGGTACGTCTCCATTGACTCTTATGGATTAAATTAAATATTCCATGGACAAGACATAGATATCTTGGATGACTATTTTTAAGTTGGGGGGGTGTTGTCATAACTAAATGACGGTGTAGTTAAATCACACCAATGATTATTTCAAAATCATTATTAAACCTCCTGTTGTTGGTATGCTCCATGATAATTCCCGTATTTCATATAATAATTAACATGTATTGGGATTATAAACGTGCACATGTTGTTAACCGATCAATCCTTTCCAACTCATGCAAAATAATTACCATCTCATTTGTCGCACTTATGAGAATCCTCCATGATTTTCTTTGTTTCTCTAGAAATCACTTGTCGTATTTATTGTTATTTCACTTAATTTTTCACCCTGATGTTTTTTCTGAAATTGGTAGCCATCACTCCTTCCAATGGTCTACTACATCTAGAGTGTTGTTATAGTCTCTATAGGATGGGCGGACTAACTGTGTGACGGGAACGAAAGATACAACTTTGGTCTATGGTAATGCAGATGTGTGGCAAGTTTTCATCAATGGAGGATCGGATATCTATTTTAATATATTGCAAGGATTCTACAAAGGAATCACGACATAATTTATGGTAAATTTGGATGGGAATTTCTCTTGGATCAGAGGAGTAGAATTTCCCATCACAGAAGAAGCCATTATAGAAGTTAGTGGGCTAACACAGTAAGGACAACAGTGGTTTTCTTGGAGGATTCCTCTGTCGGAGTTTCTTGAACTATTTTTGTAGGTGGGAGAAAGCGTTGTCCAGTATGGGAGAGGGTGTAACCGTAAATTTTTATCGTATCCATGGATTGATGTAGCAGGCTTTGTGATGAAATATATAACCTACAAAGGACAATCTACAAATTTGTTCAAGTACCATTTCAAAATCCTAGCCCATATTCAATTTCCGCAGGCACAAGCTCAATATTTGAACATGCCTTTCTTTTTAATGAAACATCTCCAACTCATGGTGAAGTCTGCTCGATGTTTGCACTAGGTGCTGGTAGTCCTCACCAATTACAGACTGTTTTCTTTTTTGGTTATGCATGCAATGGCCTGATTCAAAGTTCCCTAGGCATAGCTCTGTGAACTATCAAAAGAGGAAGCGGGAGCCTTCATCATTCCTAGGGAGGAAGAACTAGAACCTACGGTTGACTCAGCAGAGGAAGAAGAGCTAGAGGAAATGGAGGAAGAGCTAACACCTCCGGTTGATTTAGTAGAAGAGGAGGAGCCAGAGGAAATGGAATAAGAATCAGCACCTCTAGTTGATTTATCAGAATAGGAGAAGCCGAAGGAAATGGAAGAAGAACCATCACCTCTGGTTGATTCAGTAAAAGAGGAAGAGTCGGAGGAAATGGAGGAAGAAGAGGAAGAGCTGGAAGAAATGGAAATAGAAGAAACAATTGGTTATACATTCGAGGTTGTCACACAAGAACTAGCCTCGCCTATGGAACCTATTGCTGAAGGAATCATTGAGATAGGGGATGAGGTTGATAGTGTTCCATAGAAATTGAATTTCATTAATGAAGCATATGGAGAAGGAATACTACTCAGAGGGCTAGCAAGTGATGTTGTTACAGAAGAAATAACATCACTTGCCCAAATGGATTTGGCTATTGAAATAGGAAAGGGTGTCACATAAGAACCACCACCGACTCATCCAGGACAAGAAAATGTGGAAGGAACAACCATTGAGGTTGACACTGCTCCATAAGAAATAGTGTCGACCGCAGACAAAGAAGCAATGCATAAGGGAGCCTCGGGCCACTTAAGAAAATAAGGTGATGGAGGAAAGGAATCAATGGTGGAAAAAAAGTCTAACATAGATCATGTAAAATATATTTTCCATTCTCCTTTTCAGGATATAATTCCAAGAGGAGAAAGGGGGTTTTGTTCTTCCGAAATTTTAATAAAAGAGATCGTTGTCCTACCAATACTGAATCTTTTTTATTAAAGGAAGGGTAGGGTTGTAGTTGGTCCATCGCTTGTTGATTCTCAACAGGGGAATCCTGAAGCTGAAAATTAGGAGGGGAAAATCATAGAAGAATTGTAGTAGAGAATGGTCGATGAAGGCACTGACCAGGTGACATAAATTTCTGAATTAAGGAAAGAAGAAGAGGAGAGTGCTCTTGAAGAAAGGGAACTGAGTAAATAAGACCTGGTAGATAAGCCAGTTGATGTTGTTAGAAATGGTCCACTACATTCTAAACCCACTATAGGGCTGGGAGATGAATTCAATGCTAAGAAAGAATGGATAGAACAATGTGAAAATAAGATACCACCTCTCAAATAAAGGTATCAACTTTAGTTTAACGAGAGCATGGGACTGAAGAAGGAAGTTCGAAAACTGAGAAAGAAAGTATCTCGGTTGAAGAAAAATGTAAAAGAACATAAGTAGAAGGTGGTGAAACCCAAGGTCGAGGTTTCCTCTGCTACCACACATACTGACCCTAGAAAACATCTGTATGAGGCCTGAGAATTCTTCCTAGATGTTGGAATTCAGAAATGGAAATCTACTGCAAATGAACATAATAATGAGACAAAGAGGGTTTAGGAGCAAGCCACTAGGATTATTACTGAGTATATAGACATGTTATACATAGCATGGCGGAGGAAAGAGAAACAATAGGGTAATATGGAGGACTTAGAGGAGAAGGTACAAGTGTTGAAAGCAGATAAAGAGAAGATGTTTACCTCGGTGTAGCAAGTAATGACCTATAGACCTCCTGACCATAGTTATGCTTTATTTCTTAATGAGTCATTCCTTTTATTCTTCTTGGAACGTATTTGTAAGGAAATCATCCATGATATTGAGGATTTGATACAGTTCCTTCATATTTTGAAAATCCATGATGTTGTGGGTCAACACTTGATGTGCGAGATTTACATGAATAATTATTTCCGAAAGGATGATCAGACCTTCAATCCTGTTCCATTTGTGAGGGAAATTAACCTTAGAGCCTTCAACTCCTATACTATCAGCCAAGATAAATGGAGGAAGGCCACTGATACTTTTGAATAAAATCAAGTTACAAGGCAACTGATGATAAGGAGGGAGCATGGCCAAGCAGTGAATATTTATAAAAATCACTCTACCCTTTTTACAGATTGAGGGACATAAGGAACATATGTTGGAAAAACAAAATTGGTGTGCTGACCTTTGTGTCAGATAGGTAGTTTCTTTTCAGAATGAAGCTCTTGATAGTTGTCATAGGAGATGGATGATATCGTCATCCGCTGTGAGAAACCGGGAACGTTTTGGAGCACCAATTTTTTCACAGGAATTAAAAAGAGTGCCATGTTTTGTTGCATGTATTCAGACTTGTGGGGTCCGATGGATGGGGCTAAGGTTTCAGTTCCCCCTATTTGGTTTCCAACAGATCAGTATAATCCAGCATACACTGTAAGCGAAGATGGGTGGAAGGATATTGTCCTGACAGAGAGGTATAAACCCCCTAGAATAGATATGGCTGAAGAATATGACCTCGTTCAGTTTCATGCCAACCACACTCAGTCCAACCCAGACCTGAAAAGATGACGAGATACATGAGGACATGTAGAAAGACCAGTTGAGCAGAGATGTAGGGTACCAAATCTACATACTTTTCTCTTCCATTTTTACCCGCTCTTTCACTTCTTCGTATCATTAACATTCATTAAATTCTCTAAATGCGTAAGGTAAACCCCCTTCCATTGTATTATTTGGAATTTTTAATTAATGAAATAATAGTCATGGGGATTTTTCCTACGTGAGTTACTAATTTTGTCATCGCCACAGATCTGGTAGTCAAAGGGTCGCATATGCAAGTCACAGGAGCAACTCCTAGTTAACAAAACCATATTGATATCGTTGTAACAACATAACAGATTCCGAACATACTCTAGACCTATTTCATACCTTTCTTGGTTTTCTCTCGGCAACTAGTTTGACCATTGTAACAATTTCATATTTCTAGATATTAGTTATCAGGTTGGGGAGACAGTTTTGTGAATTATTGTATAAGAAGTGTCTCAGGGCTGTGAATAGGGTTAGTCTGCGCAAGAGATCAATTTTGTAGCATAAGATTTTTAATTAATTAAATGCAAGACATTTTTGTGTTCTACCTATAAGATGTGAATCTATCGCAACCCTGGTCATTGAGTTCGGCCCACTCTTCTGATCAGATGCTGCATTATTTTTGTGTGTTATTCTCGCATTTCTGTTTGAGTATTTTTAATTGTTGTTATGGTTATTTTCTTTAATTGTTGTGAATGCTTCTATAACTCTGCAATTTATCTTTAATTACTGCCAGAGTGGTTCTTGTTTATTTTAGTTTCTAAATCTATAATTAATATTGGATTGTGCCATTTCTCCTACATATACCTTGCACATTATTTTTAAATATTGTATGCGTATGGATTGATAAATTAATGTGGAAAAAGGGTTGAATAGTTTATTCACACTCGGACACAAACAATTTCATTGCCTTATTGTTCATCATGGATGACCTCATTACCTTGTGCCAATCCAAATCTCATCTCATCAGATTGTACATTTAAAGAGAATGGGGATTTTTCATCACAAGTTAATTCCTTACAACTAATAGGACATAAGGGATAGTAAGCTCAAGAAGAATCTCCTAAAAGAATATCTCTTTGAGAAATCATAATATTGGTCGATATATGTGAGCATGCATTAATGGGATCATGGTTATTAAAATGATGATCGTCTAAGGATTTCTATTGATTAAGAGGTTTGATTACATTTGAATAATTTCCAGGATCACAGGATTCTAAGTCAACCAAGGTTTCAGAAACAACATCCTGAAATTGAGGACTTTGAAATAGGAAGACAGATCAAAAGTGTCTTTACCCTTCTGCTCCTCTACCTTTGAAATGTGACCACGTTGTACCTCATCACCATTTAGACTAGTAACATGAGAATAAAGAGTATCTAAAGTAATTTCTAGTGGAGTGCATTTATCAATTGAATCAGGGTAGAAAAGTCCATGAGATGTAGACGGTAGAGGGTGATATATGTCCCTTGCAGAAAAACAACTTTTAACGGTATTAGATTCAAGACTTTGAAAATCGTTTGGAATGAAGGGATAAATATTCACCCTAGGCTCCATGGATTTATTAGAACACAATTTTTTTTCTACGATGATATCTTGACCATGGGAAGAAATAAAAGGTGGAAGGGGAGGATCAAGAATTTGATTTTTCTATTTACCAATTTTCAACGATAGTGCTAGAGACAACCTTGCTAGGAAGGAAAATGGAGGATAACAAGGGACAAAAGGGAAAATAGGTTCCTCCTCTGAGATTAGAGATGTTAATTGGTAATAAACGTTGGGAGAGCCCCATTCGCCAAGGATTCATATTTACATTGTTTCAATGATATTTTAACCAAAAACTGAATCTTTTCATTTACGAAATCGAAAACTAGATATTCTTCAGGAGACTCTTAACATAAATGAAGAATTTCTAAATAATTCCCCTATTGATTCATCGGGCTTCATTCTAAGTTGATTAATCCTTTTATAAACATCTCAGAAATCATACTTATTCAAGTCTTGATGAATCTCCCTGAAAAGTTGTTAAAAATAATGAATAGACGCAAATAGTAAGGTATGACACCATAGTTTAACTCGCCCTTCAAAAGTGAGGGTGAATAATATACAATCAATATCTTCACAATATAGTTCATAAAAATCTCAAAACTTAAGTAATTTACATGTATAATTGGCTATGGATGTTCCACCCTCAAACTCAAATTTGAATTGACACAAGTTGTAAATAAGGTCCACGAGGAGAGACCGATTTTCTCTGTTAGAAAAGAATCCTCAGATTATGATTTGTGAGTCAGCCATTCAATGTAAGAAATTCAAAACACACTCAACGGGCTCAGCTTTCCATCTAACCCTCCTTTAAGTGCCACTTCTTGATAGTGTTGGAAATCCACCAACAAAGGGGGTATCCCTTGTATGAAGTATTAATTAGACCTCACCTCGTTTGGAGTAGGATCACCATCTAGATAGTAGGCTTTATCACAAATATTCTTAAGGATTTTCCTCGGTTGCAATTATCAACATAAGAGATTATGAAAACAGTCTTGGAAATAAGCAAGTAATTTGACACAATGATGCATAAAATTGCAATGTATGTAAGATTATTTAATGAAAATGAAAATAGAGTGAGCGTCTCGAAGAAAATTAATAATACTATCATAAAAAAGACACATAAGAGTATGGAAATAATCATTTATTAAATTTCAAATTATTTCACAAGATAACAATGACCATAAATCAAGTAACAATGCACATTGAACAATATGCCTGTTAAAGCCAATGTAGTTCATTTTCATTAGTATGTGCTAACATAAATATACACCACACATAGTGAAAGAATAGTCTTGCAATATTTCATGACATATGAATGAAAGTGAGTCGGATATGAGAGATTCATATATTGAGCGAAATTCCTAGTATGCATGATTAAAATGATGTGACATTAGCCCCAACAATGAAACATTAAGTCACCACTTTGTCCTCAAAATAATGATATTCTCTCCTATGTCAAGCTAGGGAAGCCAACATGAAAAGTCTAAATTTCTTTTCTTGAGCTACGATTTTGTGTTTATAACGAAAAATGTGACTATCCACTTCCCATGTTACCCCTGAACTCCCTCATGACTCTTAAACTTTTACTATGGCTTTTGGAACTCCCAGCTGACCTTTGAGATCTTACACGATTGTTGAAAGTTTTTGTGTCTTTTCACATTCCATGTGGGACCCTTGGGATTCCACTCATTTTACTTTTCTCATTTTTTAGAAATTACATAACTACAAATTCTGGATTATCCACAATATCATAAAACAATGGTTGATGTTTCGAATCCCAATGGGGATCCATCTTCAAGACGAGAACCAAATGAAGATTCAAAGAAAGTCACATAGGTCAAGGCTTAAATAGTGAAAGATGATGAGAAGAGGCGACAAGAATAAATTTTATTAATTTTATTTAATATAAATTTTATTCATTTTTAATTTAATTTAATTTTTAAAATTAATTTTAATAATTTATAATACTTATAATAGTATATAATATCATCTATTATTAATACTAATATTTAAAAAAAATAAAATAATATAATATTACTTATAATTTCATAATTTATTAATTTTTATTTTTATTTTTAAGTAGTACTAAATTCTAATAAATTAATTTCAATAATTTATAATATAACATCACCTAATTAAATTTTTTTATTTAATTTCATAATTTGTTAATTATTTTAAAAATGTTACCTAAAAATATTAACCTTAAATAATGCAATCAAACTAATGATATAAGAGTTAATTAATTGAAAAATATTTATATAATATAACCCTAGATGGTACTAATAATGATTTTACTTATTCTTAATTAATAAAATTAATAATTAATTAATAAAAATACCTATTGTTTACTAAAATAATAATAATATAACCTTATTTAAATAAATGTTAATAAATAAAAATTATTAATTATTATTTAATTTTAATTTATATTTTTCATTAACTTTTTTTCATTCACTGGCAATAATTATTTTCATTAATTAATTTTTATCCTATTAATAAAAATTAATTAATTAATTATTATTATTAAATAAAAATAAAAATAAAAATAAAAAATTTAAATTAAATTAAGTTATATCTAATAATGATAAAATTCATTTCAAAATTTATTAGGATTGTATTAATAAATTATATTTAATAATAATAAAATTCATTGGATCAGTAGAATTCTAAATAATAATTGAAAACTTTTATTTATTAACATTTATTTAAATAAAGTTATATTACTATTATTTAAGTAAACAATAGATATTTTTATTAATTAATTATTAACTTTATTAATTAAGAATAATTAAAACCATTATTATTAGTATCATCTAGGGTTATATCAAATAAATATTTTTCAATTAATTAAGTCTTAGATTATTAGTTTGATTAGATTATTTAAGGTTAATATTTTTAGGTAATATTTTTAAAATAATTAACAAATTTCAAATTTTTTTTTTTTTTTTTAATTAGGTGATAATATATTATAAATTATTAAAATTAATTTATTAGAATTTAGTAGCATTTAATTTTTAAAAAAATTATGAAATTATGAGATTAATAAGTGATATTATATTAATAAATTTTTTTAAAAAGTAATATTAATAATAGATGATATTATATACTATTATAATGTGACAGCTACATTTAATGTTAACTAGTTGTTAACTAGTTAAATGACATTTTATTATTTGTTTAAGGAAAAAAAAAAAAGACAACTAATGTTTTTCTGAAAAAGTTATTTTTCTTGTTAAATTGGGAATAATAAAAATTAGTTATGGTAAGTGATTCCATAAAAAGTAAAAGGGTGATGGTAAATTTTTTCTAAGAACTGAAAGGTGGTTGGACAGCTGTAGAATAGTTACCTGTTCCTATGGGGATAATATACTCATCCCAATGAGGAATGGGGGTTGTGTTCAATGACGAAGGGGAGAGTGTAGATTTCCTTGAGTTGGTAGAGACCAGTGGAATTCACTCAGCAATCCTAATAAATTTTTGCTACTGACTAGACTAGGAGTCCTGAGGTCACAGCAGAAACCTCTAGTGTCAACATGTACCTTTCAGTGGAAGCACGAGGGAAGAGCAAGACGTCATTGCCTCTCTTGAAGGTTAGGAGGACATCAACATCGAACTGTAGATACAGATAAGATTCTGTATATTTTTCTCACAACTTAAAATAGGAAGTGATTTATTTTAGTAAGTACGTTCATATAAATTGAGTTTCTTTTGAAGAAATAACAATATATTAATCGTTATAAAGGAAAAAGAATGAGTTCTGTGTTTTGATAAGGTAAATGTCCAAATGACTTACTTTTCTAGAAAATATGTGTTATAGGATAATGTGAATATTTCTCCTGTAATAGTTTGTGGTTATTATGGAGGGAAAATCTGTCAAATCAAGGAAAAAGTTTAATTGCTTTAAGCCAGAATAATAGACTTAATTTGTTATCTAGTTAAGGCTTGGTTTTTAGTTAAAATAATTAAAGAGAGATAGAAATACTATAAGATATGAGAAATATCTTCGTATGTATATAAGCTCATAGAAAATAAAATAGTGGAACCTTACAGAAGTGAACAATACTGAGAATACTAATCTAGGAGGAATGAAAATATACAGTTAATGTACAAGAAACCTTTCTTCTTAAAACAATAAAATCTGTCTTTATTGGAACTATAACCAAATAAGGAAGAGAATACTGTCGTTTTTGGTCTTGAGACGAAACCCAAGTCCAGAACGCGTCGTGACTGTGGTTAGATCTATACGTGGACAAATGCTAGGTGGTCCAGTCACTGAAATATAAACTGTGCAGAACACCTGTTAAAGATTACTTTACAGTGACAAACAAAGAAAAATTACGGCATAAGGAGAAATCCGATAACCACCAAGGGTTAGTGATCCCCAATCATTTCAATATGTAAAGAAATAAATCTTCTTTTCAAAAATAGAAATGAGGAAAAACTAGACTGTGCCAAAGCTTGCATTCTGACTCGAATCTCAGACTATGAAGCTAGATTTGGTGAGAGTATTAAATAGGAAATTTCAATTATTAGAGGCAAAAGCATTAACATTTTTATATGTATACGTACAAAACCAGAGAACCAGAAAAAATGTATAAAGATTTATTATTGACAACTTCCACAAAATACACATGAATATTAACTCATACAGTGCCCGACAAACTATATAATTCTTTGCATAGACATATTAAACATTGGAATAGAGTAAAAATACATAACCCTGTTTTCCAAATCAAAACTAGAAATGAAGCTAAAACTCCAGAAACTCGGATTAAGAAAGAATCCAAGTCCTGAGAACCCTCAGAGTTACATTATACAATTTACATACAATAAATATGGAAGGCGACCAGATAAGAAACCTCCATAATCGATAAAAAAAGGTTGTTAGGCATTTAAGCCACAACATTTTAAATTCCATTATAACTGGAAACAATTTCTCAGCGAAAAGGGTGTAACTGAGCTTAACACACAGAAGCAAGACTTTCTATGCAACTCTGGAAGGGGACAAGAATTCTATATAGTCATAATACCTGTAGGAAGAATTATGATTTTTGTTAACCACGGAAATGAAAAAACCTCAACGTTTAAGGGGAAGAATAGAGAACCAGTGGGAAACGCACCTATGTTAAACCATGAGAAGTTAGTCTATGTGGAAAAGAGGAATAACTATTGAAGACAACAAACCAAATCTTCTAGGGTTGGGGGAAAACACGGTTGGAAATTTTTTTTATTACATGAAAGTGGCGGCCAACGAAAATGCTTAGACGTCCAAACTAAAAAACGAGCATAGAAATTGGGTTAAGAAACGAGAAGGCCATAATAATAAAACATACGAGAGGAAAACAAATTTGATATGTAAAGTTAACCGAGAAATATTGGTAGGTAGATGATTTACGATTTCGTAACATGTATATCAATCCTGCGGGAGAAAATGAATCTTCACCATCGAACATGCATATATTCAAGCGTAATGCCATTGACAACTGCGCGAAACTGCATAACGAGTTTCGAGCTAGAAAAAAATCAAAACAAAGGCTGTGCATCGGGGAAATAGCAAAGAGCGTCTCGCCTCGAATCAGACGAAACCCACGAGCGAGAGATTGGGGTTTTACCCATCTATGGGTTCTGGCCGAGAAAATAAATCCACTTTCGATTAGAAATGTTCGGAAAACCGAGTAAAGAGACGGTGTTTTATAATTCGAGTCCAATCCCAATAAAATATTCTATAGATGGAGTCTTGTAGTCTCTTAAAAGCGTAGTACTAACACAACTATTGTCGGTTAAACAATAATCAAGGTAATTAGTGGGACTCGGTATGATTGTAATCCAAATCAAATGACAATGCATAGTTTAATGCATATATGAAATAGTCAAAGTTGAAGTTTAGTTTAAAAGTATTGAATTAATTATCTATTAACAACAATTTTACTTTGTAGTTAGGGAACTTAATTAGTGAATTAAGACTTTAGAATTGCAATAATAAGGTATAGTAATCAGTGTATTGACATGGATTTTTTTCTTTTTCTTTTTTCTTTTTTATGTCTGTATGTTACAAGTGGTATCAGAGCATCGTTCATACGCTGGGACCCTAAGGGTCAACTAAAAATTTATGATTTATGTATATTGATGCACAGAATAGAAGTATAACAGGAAATATCATGAGAAGGGGAACAACACAACAACCACCCCAAAACACCAAGAAACCTCAAACACGACCAGAAATGAGCCATGAGATGTGGGTTCAACTGAGTGTCGATCAGCACCAACAAAAAAATAGACTACTAGAGGAACATCAGCACCAAACGAGCATACTGTTGAATACAGTACAAAAAATATAGAAGGAAATGGTGTGGATTCGAGGTGATAACGAATGCTTGATGCAAGAGCATGAAAAGGTACTGAAGAGCCTGTCAGACAAGGAAAATCAAGAAATGGAATACCTGAGTGTTGATAAGGACATGCATGATGGTGATGAGCAACAAACAAGGGACCACACCACTGACAGAGTGGAAAGAAGCCCATCCTAGCGAAGCAACAAGAAAAAAAACTACAATGAAGCAGAATCTGGCAATTTGTCGGATCAACAAGAAATTAAGAAGTAGAAAGTGGATCTTTAGGGGGAGTTTCGAAAGATAAAACCACCAACATTTGATGGTGAAGTTGAGGGAGTGGTAAAGGCATGGTTGATAAACATGAAAAAGTATTTTTAGGTGTACGAATACAGTAGCAGCTTGAAGGCCAAATTGGCCATATATCAATTAAGAGAGAAAGCCACATTGTGGCGGGAATAATTAAATAATGCCTACAACATTGAGGACCAATATGTTACTTGGGAATCATTCCTCCAATACCTTAAAGACAAGTATTTAACAGAATGTTTCCACAATGAGAAATATAAAGAATTTCATGAATTGAAGCTGGGACAGATGGCTATGGACAAGTATATCACCAAGTTCACCTCCCTGTTAAGATACGTCCCATACCGTCGAGATCAAAATGATAAGGTACAAATATTTTTGAGCAGCTTGCCAACACATATGAAGGATCGAATCGAAGTTGTAAATCCCATAACCATGGATGAATCCATTTGTAAGGCATGAATATGCTATCAGTATTACAAGGAAAAAGGGGAGGTTGGAAATAGTTGGCAGCCAAGGAAAGGACAAAAAATCAACTCGAACTTTAAAGGTGCCAAAAGAAATAACTTTAATAATTTTGCATGTGGATCTCTTAGTAAAAAATTTGGCAGAAATTATCAAAGAACCAGATGGCCAGCAGAAGAGAAGCCTACAGAGGCATCTAGCAAACCTGAGTAAGGGCAGGTGACCAAAACACCTTTACATTGTTGGGGATGTGGTGAGACACATTATTATAAAAACTACCCACAACAACTAAGAAGAGAAACGATTGCAATTTTGCAGGAGGCTTCTAAAGTAGGACATGTGGCACGAAACATTCCTCGTATCAATGCAGCGTTGGAGGTTCGACATGCAAATTATCAGCCAACAATGATTAAGTTGGAAGGTAAATTACTGTCTCAAAAAAATTCTATTTTGGTAGACCGAGGTGCAAGTATAAGTTATGTTAGTCCCAAAATAATGGAAATTTGTAATTTAAAAGGGAAGAGATTAAAAAAAAATTTGCTAGTACAACTAGCCACAGGAGAAAAAAGAAAGGTAATTGCCAAAATTCCAAACTTCACATTAGAAATTGCAGAATAGTAATTAAATTTCGACCTGAACATACAACCATTAGGATCTTATGATGTTTTTTTGGGCATGGATTGGCTAGAAAAACATTGGACCTTAGTGGACTGCAAGGAAAATATCAATTATTATAAAATGCAAGATGGAACACGCAAGGATATTCAGGGGATTAAGAAGCCTCTATAGCTACGTCCTACTACAGCTTCCCAGATGAATAAGTGTATGAGGCAGGGATGTCATATTTATGCCATCCAAGTGGGATATGAAAATTCCAAGGAAAAATCACCTATGATGGAAAGCATACCAGTGGTACAAGATTTTATGGATGTTTTTCCGGAAAATATTCCTGGCTTAACACCAAGACAAGATATCGATTTTACCATTGAATTAATGCCAGGAGCATCACCTGTGTCAAGGGCCCCTTACAGAATGAGTGTTCCAGAATTAACTAAATTAAAAATGCAGTTACAAGAACTACTAGACAAAGGTTATATTTGTCCAAGTGTGTCCCCTTGGGGAGCACCAGTGTTGTTCATTAAGAAGAAGGATGGAACCATGAAAAATTTCATGGACTATAGATAGATCAACAAGTTAACAGTCAAGAATAAGTATCCTTACCAAGGATTGATGATATGTTTGATTAGGTGAAGGGGGGAACATTTTTTTTTCGAATAGATTTAAGATCTATATATCACCAGATTTGAATCAAGGATGAAGACATTTACAAGACTGCTTTCCATACCAGGTACGGGAATTATGAATTTGTGGTGTTACCCTTAGGGTTAACAAATGCACCAACAACATTTATGAGGTTAATGCATGGCATATTTCATCCTTTCTTGGATAATTTTGTACTTATAATAATAGATGACATTTTAATCTATTTTAGAAACCAGGAGGAACATAAAGAACATTTAAGGATTGTGCTGGAAATGTTAAGGAAACACTAGTTGTACGCTAATTTTATCAAGTGTGATTTCTTCAAAACAGAAATCCAGTACTTATGCCATGTTATTTCAGTAGAAGGGATTGCTATTGATCCAGAGAAAATCAAGACAATCATGGAATGGTGAGTACCCCAGAATGTGGCAGATATTCGATCCTTTATGGGATTAGCTGGGTACTATCAGAGATTCATTGAAGGATTCTCTAGAATTGATTTTCCAATCACCTCTTTGCAGAGAAAAGGAAAATTTTTTAAGTGGACTGTTGAGTGTCAGAATAGCTTTGAGAAGTTGAAGCATCTTTTGACCACTGCACTAGTTTTGAGGGTAGCTGTCGCCAATAAAGAATTTTAAGTTTGTACAGACACTAGTAAACAAGGAGTTGGGGCGGTTTTATCTCAGGAAGGAAAAGTAGTGGCATATGAGTCAAGGAAGCTAAAGGAACATGAACAGAGGTACTCAGCCTATGATCTAGAATTAACAGAAGTAGTACATGCCCTCCGCGTATGGAGACACTACTTGCTGGCTGAAAAGTTTGTGCTAAGGATATATCATAGTAGCTTGACTAGTTATTTCAAGAAAGTTGATTTAAACTCTAGACAAGCAAGATGGAATGCCTTTCTAAGTGAGCTTGATATGGATATCTATCACGTTAAAGGTAAGGAAAACCGGGTGGCTAATTCTTTAATTAGGAAGTTGCATTATGTCTATGAACTATACCACAATCAACTTGAAAGTAAATTTTTGGACCAAGTAAAGGAGGAAGCTGAGAAGGATCTTGAATATCAATTCCTATGGAAACAAAAGGAAGAAACCTGAAAACAAGGAAGTACTTCTGAATATGGAGTTGATAAAAATCAGATGCTAACCTTTAGAGGAAAGGTGTATGTGCCAAACTGTGTGGCCCTAAAAGAGTTAATAATGGATGAATACCATCGTATTAATTATGCGGATCACCCAGGATACAAATTTTTTTTAACTGGAATTAGAAAATTATTTTTTTGACCATTGTTGATTATCTAAATAAATGTTTAGAGTGTCAACAGGTTAAGGTGGAGCACCAACATCCCACAGGATTGTTGCAGCCCATACCGGTAGCTGAATGGAAGTGGGAGGTCATATCTGTAGACTTCATTACATGTTTACAATGATGAAAGGGGAAAAATGATTCCATCATGGTGGTAATTAACAGATTGAGTAAATCTACAAATTTTATACCTATACAGTCTACTTACAAGACTGTACAGTTAGTCGACCTATTTATGAGAGAAATTTTCAGACTACATAGCATTCTGAAGACTGTTGTCTTAGATAGGGATCTAAAGTTTACTTCAGCATTTTGTAAACCTATGTTCACAGGTGTGGGGACTCAAATCAACTTTATTACTACTTATCATCCCCAGACAGATAGCCAAAAAAAGATGGTAAAACAAGTTTTAGAAGACATGCTACGCATGTACGTGATGCAGCAACCAACCAAATGGGAAGACTACTTGCATATGGTTGAATTTGCCTACAAAAATGGTTAGCAGTATTCCCTTAAGATGATTCCTTTCGAAGCCCTATATGGGAGGCAGTGTCGCATACCCATAAATTGGAGCATCCCTGAAACAAAATTAATGTTGGGACCAAAAATGATGGCTGAAATGGAATCAGAAGTAAAGAAAATAAGACAAAATTTGAAGGCTACATAAGATCAGGAGATGATCTACGCATGCAAGAGGACTTATCAAGAGTTTGATTTGGGAGATCATGTGTATGTAAGGATAAAAACAAAGAAGAGTACCTTGGTGTTGACCTATTGTGCCAAGTTGGCTCCCAGGTTCTGTCGACCTTTCCAAATTTTGGAAAGGGTAGGACCTATGGCCTATCAGCTGGCTCTACCCAGTCACATACGGGTACACAATGTGTTTCATGTGTCCCTATTAAAGTGATATGTGCATGATTCGAAGCACATAATTCATTAACAGAATATACAAGCAGGATAGAATTAAAAATCCTAACTTAAAATATGATTTATTTATGAAAATTTGACAAAGAACATTGATGTTTGCAGGTAGAGCTAGATGGCAAGTTTCTGGTCGAGCTGCAACTCATACATGACTAGAGATAAATTATGCTCCGTAAGCAAGTCATCACCCAGGTTAAAGTGCAATGGAACCACTTCGGCCCGGATGAGGCTACTTGGGAGGATGAAGGGTTTGTGCGCGAGGCTTACCTAGAGCTATTTTCTGAGCTAGAGTAAAACACTAAGGACGGTGTTACTTCCAAGGGGGAAGTTGTGACAACTGCATTTAATGTTAACTAGTTTTTGACGAGTTAAATGACATTTTATTATTTGTTTAAGGCACAAAGACAGAGAAAATTAATGATTTGTTGAAAAGGTTATTTTTCTTGCTAAATTGTGAATAATAAAAATTATTTATGGAAAGTGATTCCATAAAATGTAAAAGGGTGATGATAAATTTTTTCCAAGAACTGAAAAGTGGTTGGACAGTTGTAGAATAGTTGTAGAATAGTTACCTGTTCCTCTGGGTATAAGAGAATCATCCAAGTGAGGAATGGGAGTTTTGTTCAAGGACGAAGGGGAGATTGTAGATTTTCCTGAGTTGGTAGAGACTAGTGCAATTCACTTATCAATCATTATAAATTTCCAGTACTGACTAGACTAGGACTCCTAAGGTCACAACAAAAACCTCCACTATCAACACGTACCTTTCAGTGGAAGCACAGGGGAAGAGAAAGACATCATTGCCTCTCTTGAAGGTTGGGAGGACATCAGCAGTGAACTGTACATACAAATAAGATTCTGTGTATTTTTCTGGCAACTTAAAATAGGAACTCATTTCTTTTAGTAAATATGTTCATAGAAATTGAGCTTCTTTAGAAGAAAGAAGAATATATTACTCATTATAAAGGAAAAATAATGAGTTATGTGTTTTTATAAGGTAAATGTCCAAATGAGTTACTGTTCTGGAAAAATCTGTGTTATAGGATAATGTGAATATTTCTCCTGTAATAGTTTGTGGTTATTACGGAGGAAAAAACTGTCAAATCAAGGACAAAGTTTAATTTCTTTAATCCAGAACAGTAGATTTAGTTTATTATCTAGTTACGGCTAGTTTTTTAGTGAAAATAATTAAAGAGAGATAGAAATATTTTAAGATATGAGAAATATCTTCATATGCATATAAGCTCATGAAAAATAAAATAGTGGAACCTTACAGAAGTGAACAATACTAAGAATACTAATTTAGAAGGAATGAAAATATACAGTTAATGTACAACAATCCTTTCTTCTTAAAACAGTAAAATCTATCTTTAGTGGAACTGTAACCAAATAAGGTAGAGAACACTGTCGGTTCCAGTCATGAGACAGAACCCAGGTCCAGAACGCGTTGTGACTCTGGTTAGAGCTATACCTCGACAAATTCTAGGTGGTCCGGCCACCGAAAGATAAACTTGGTAGAACACCTACTAAAGATTACTTTACAGTGACAAACAAAGGAAAGTGACGGCACAAGGCGAAATCCTGTAACCACTATAGTTAGGGATGCCCAATCTTTTCAATATGTAATGAAGTAAATCTTCTTTTCAAAAAGAAAAAAAGAGGAAAAACTATACTGTGGCAAAGCTTTCATTCTGACTCAAATCTCGGACTATGAAGCTAGATTCAACGAGAGTATTAAATAGAAAATTTCAACTATCAAAGGTGAAATCAAAAATATTTGTATATGTATAAGTACAAAACCATAGAACCAAAAAAAACGTATAAAGATTCAGTATTGACAGCTTCCATAAAATACGCATGTATATTAACTCATACAGAGCCCGACAGACCATATAATTCTTTGCATAGAGATATTAAACATTGGAATAGAGTACACATATATAACCCAGTTTTCCAAATAAAAACTAGAAACGAAGCTAAAAATCCTGAAAATTGGATTAAGAAAGAATTGAGGTCTTAAGGGCTCTGACAGTTATATTATACAATTTACATACAATAAATCTTGAAGGCGACTACATAAGAAATCTCCATAATCGATAAACAAGACTGTTAGGCATTTAAGCCGTAACATTTTAAAATCCATTATAATTGGAAACAATTTCTTAGCGAAAAAAGGTGTAACCGAGCTTAGCATACAGAAGAAATAATTTCTAAGAAACTTCGAAATGGGACAAGAAGTCTGTATAATCAGAATACATGGAGGAAGAATTATGATTTTTGTTAACCGCGACAATGACAAAATCTCTCCATTGAAGGGGAAGAATAGAGCACCAGTGGGAAATGCAACTGTGTTAAACCATGAGAAGTTAATCTATGTGGAAAAGAGGAATAATTATTGAAGAGAACAAACCAACTCTTCTAGGGTTGGGAGAAAACATAGTTGGATAATTTTTTTATTACCTATCAAAGTGAAACCGGCCAACGAAAATCTAGACTTGCAATCTGGAAAACGAGCATAGAAATTGGGTTAAAACAAGAAGGCCATAATACTAAAACAACTGAGAGGAAAAAATCTTTGATATGTAAATTTTAGAAGAAATATGTATAGCTAGATGACTTACCAATTTTGTAACAGCTGTGCACATCAATATCTGGAGAAAAACCAAAGATTCACCATCGAACATGCATATAGTCAAGGGAAAAATAATTGGTGACCTGCGGAACTTCATAACAGAGTTTCCAGATAGAAAAAAATCAGAACCGGGGCTATGCATGAGGGAAATAACAGAGAGCAGCTCGGCTCCGTCAAATGAGAACCCATAAGAAGAGACTAGGGTTTTACACATCTGTGGATTCCCGTCGAAAATAAATCCATCGTCGATTAGAAATGATTGGATGATGAGTAAAGAGACAGGTGTTTTAGAAATTCGAGTCTAATCCCAATAAAATATTCTACAGCGGGAGTCTCTTAAAAGCATAGTACCAACACAGCTACCATTGGTTAAACAATAATTGAGGTAATTAATGAGACTCGGTATATGTGCAATCCAAATAAAATGATGATTATGCATAGTTTAATGCATATATGAAATGGTCAAAGTTCTACTTTAGTTTAAAAGTATTGAATTAATAATCTATTAACAACAATTTTACTTTGCAGTTAGCGAACTTAATTAGTGAATTAAGACTTTAGCATTGAAATAGTAAGGTATACTAATAAGTGTATTGACATATAATTTTATTTTATTTTATGTCTGTATGTTACATATAAGTATTAAAAATTATTAAAATTAATTTAATAAAATTAAACTAAATTAAAAATAAAAAACTTTAGATTAAATAAAATTAGTAAAATTTGTTCTTATCATCTATTCTCATCATCCTTCAGTATTTAAGCCTTGACTTGTGCAAATTTATTTTAATATTGATTCACTTCTTGTCCTAAAGATGGATCCCTGTTGGGATTCAAAATGTCGACCATTGTTTTATGATACTGTGGATAATCTGAATTCTACAATTAACGACAACCACAAAAATTTAAAAACCATGAATAATTATATTCAACAAGTGACGTGAAAAAATACATTGAAACATATGCATTTTTTACTAACACTTTGAGAATCCATGACTTGGAAATGGTGACATAAGACTTCATTATATAAATTCCAAGATATTCTATTTACTTCTATGACTTTGACTTCTTCATGGAGGATCTTTTCTTGTACTTCATATTCACCCTCCAAAAGGTTTGGATAGGTATTGGAACCTTCCAATTCAATATGAGTTTCCATTTCTTTTTCTTGGTCCAAGATTCCTTGAATCGTGTCCAGCATTTTATCATCTTTGTGTATTGTCTCTACAAATGTCCTTCGTGTAACCAGTTATTGCTAACCTCCCTTGAGAATCACCTTGCCATGTTGAGATGATAATACCTCCAAATTAATCCCATTCATGACCATCCAATATTAGTTAGAAAACCACATATTTTATATTTTCTTACTCATGGAAGTTTTTGATTATGATGGGGCAATGGGAAAGGGTTTTGAGAGATTAAAACTAGGAATTCCCCAACTGGTCTTAGTAGTGTTGAATGGATGACCATGTTTTCCACTAGAACTACACAATATGCAATAAGGGGAGGCTCCTTCAAGGTTCTGCACATTGGGATATTCTTGGGGACAAGGTTGATGAGATTTTGACTAAATATGTGTAGTGTACAACGCACAAGGAGGAGAAGGAAGGTATTTTGCAATTTAGATTCACATGGATAGAGGGAAGACACCATGATAAACTATATTTATTTAATGCACAGTAGGAGATAAGACAATACAAGGTTCAATGAAATGATGGATTTTAGTGAGTAGGAGTGATAGGACTAGCCACTTTAACTGCTCAATGCATAGTGTTTAAGGGGAAATATCGAATATATCATAGTTGAGGGTTGTAGTGAGGTAGAGAGGGTCCTATTTCCAATTATAAATACACAATTCTCAATAAGTGGCTCACTTAGTGAAGGGATTATGTAGTTCACTGGTATAAGCAACATAAGGCTAGGTCATTGTACCTTGAGGGTGCTCACTTCACCATGAATAAGAGAGAGATTTTGATTATGTAGTTCTCTTCAGAAATGGTGAGGAGGAGTCTCCACTATCCACTAAAACTATGATATGTTAAATGAGGGATAGTAGAAGTATGTATTTGAGACAATTTTCAAGGGTAAGTAAGAAGAGAGTGAGGGATTGTAGTGCACGTTTACACAATGTATTTGTTTAAGAGGTTTCCCTTAGGATAAAAAAATGCACAATTGTAAGAGGCAAGGGATGCATCCTTGCTATCTAATAATGCATAATGTGCTCATTGAGTAGCTGAGAGTTTATGTATGCAAAGTGTGATCACAAGGGAAGTCCATGAATATCTAAGTATTGGATCAATGGAAAAAAAGAGGACACATGATAAAGAAAAGCTCCAAAATAGATTTACACATATGTATACCATCAAACACAATCTAAGAGAATTGAAAATACTTGAGATTGACATGCATACTATGAAACGACAACAAAGTGACAGTTATTTCTAAGTGTGACAATTGAAATGTAGCTTTGAGACACTTAGAATACAAGCTATGACACAAGAGTTTAATACAACCAAAATGTGTTCTAAGTTGTGGGTGAGTGTCTACTGAATATTCTTATGATATATAATATTATATAACGTAGAAGTGTGTACTAGAGCCACCTCTAGTGTTGCACCAAAGTGTAACACATGCAAGAGTGAAAAAAATCAAAAGCATAACTTGCGACAGTAAGAATATGTGAAAAATACATTTTCAAAAGCTAAAGAAAGTGAAAGAGACACATGAAAAACCAAAATAAAACAAAATCTATGCTTCAAAAATTGAAAGTAAGAAAAAATGATAGTTGTGAAATTTAAAGAGATACTTATGAAAGGAAAAGCCCACAAGAGCGAGAATTGAGAAACTCATCGAGATGATGGTACATTTATAGTTAAGATTCATGGATACTGTCATATGAGATTGTGCAATGACTATCCACATGGATTGTGTAGTAATCCCTGTCAACTATGAAAGAACTATCATGAAGGGCTATGCAATGTCCGAGAGCTGCACAATATCTACTGCTAAATACAACACAATTACTACTACCAAGGACTTCAAAGACACTGTTTTCCAAGAATGAAAAATTCCTAACTTGAAAGGATAGACATGGACTTCTAAGCTTGCTAGAAAGATATGTTCTTATAAATGCATAAAAAATCTAAGCATGTGTAAGAAAGTGGCTTGAATAGTTAGAGTCTCAGAAAAAGTCCTAAACACTTAGCAAAACATCGACCGACCATAAATTTGATATGATATGTTTGGAGAAAAATATAGTAACATCACAAGGAAGAACTCCAACTTGTGGGTTTTTGTCACAATCAAAGCACTTGTCAATACACTGGAAGAACTCCAAATTCCCTACTTACGTCCTCCTTTAAGCATGAAATTTTAGTCTTTTAGGAGGTATTGATTAACGGTGTGGATAACAAGAACTTTTCTATCCTAGATATCAACATTGTCTCTCCTATCACCTTTATTGACTAGACACATTTACATGGCTTACCATATAACAACTATTTGGATCTAGGAAGAGCATAATATATATTTGCGAGTTTAATAGGATCATAGTTTTATTTCCCTATCTAGTGTTTCTCTACTACGAACAGGCTTTTTCAATACCTTTGTGGAGTCACTACAACAACACAAGCATTTCTTCACTGCCAACAAGCATGTCAATACCCCAATGAAGCGTCTTTCTTCACCTCTTTATGCAGGATTCCTTTCACTTGTTTCACCCTTTGTTTTATTTTATATGATCGTTGGAATTTTATTAGCATGAATATCGCTAGGGTGAAATATGAATCTTGACTTATTGAGAGAAAGAGAGTTTATTCCTTTAGAGACTATTATATACCTCTAAAATTAGTATTCTTGATCTTAGTTTTCTCCTTTCCCTTCACTACTCGATTGGATTGAAAATAAAAACACCATTTAATTACCATACTGAGTCAAGGAATGAAGCTCCTGAAATAGATACGTGCATCATGGTTATACTTATAGATTTCCATTTGAATGAGTCATATTTTCCATTCAGAGATCATTGGCCTAAAAATATATGTAAACAAAAACAATGATGGGTATTATATACTAGCCAAAAATTTCCCTTCATCAAAATTTCCCTTTGAAATATTTGCCACATTGTCTTTCTAGCAGAACAAGAATAGTTTTCATGCCCGTATTGGTAAAAAAGACACGAAATAATGACATAACACAACAAGGAAAAAAAAATTATGAAACTAAAAGGTAAGACAAGACGAGAAGGAAGAAAATAAAGAAACTGAAAAGATTAGATAGACAGACAAATGAAAGGGAGATTCAATGAAAAATAAAATATAAAATGTGACTAGACCTACACCTAACCTAACGAACTAGAGGGCCAGGGCTAGGTGAAGTGAAATTTCCAACGAAAAAAAAGAAGCTACTCTTGACCTGCAAGTAGAAAGATGCAGACAATTAGTACCAGTATGAAGAAATGTGTAAAAATGAATATATTATCATGAATGACCTGTACAAGCAATCAAAAGGTCTTTCCTACTAGCAGAAAGTTGTGCGATAAAAACTAACTTCAACCAATTTTCAACCTACCCCTTTTTATTAGAACCACAATCATACATAACTTGAAAGTTTCTTGTGAATATTCCTTCATATATTTTCTCATTCTTAGAAAACATCAAGAAATATTGAAACTTATTATTGAATATAGAGCTTGCTAAGTAATATGTTCCATCCAATCACAAATTAGATTGTGAAATTCAAAACAATCCTTTTGAAAACCGTGAAATTATTGGGAGAATGAACTTTCAATTAGCGCATTTGAATCATGGGGAGAATCTTGAAAAGTAAAGATAACCCAATCCCATTAAGAAACCTTGTCAAGATAGTGAGGGCCTTTCATAACTGTAAGTAATGGTTGAATTTCCACAACTACTTGACAACTATTTGAAAAAATAAATTATAAATCATCAACATAAATGGCTCCAATAAGATCAATCGATGTAAAAAACTTATCATCATATATACTATAGGAAAATGATTATTTGAATGACAACTTTTAGAGAGAGTTATATGATTATATTTTTTTCTTGACATACAATATTCTTGATTCTCGATATGTTTGCTTTGTTTCCAAATCCATACCAAACTAGTAATATTAAATATTAAGAAATTAAAGACAATTGTTGGTGTTTTAAATTGGGGAAACCAGTTAGTATAACATGCTGACAAAAGGTTATAAGGATATGTAAAATCAAATCTAGCATCCATATTAGCATGCATGCTTTGATCTAATAAATGATCTGAGCACTGAATGCTACTCGAAAGAATTGATAGGCTAGAATGAAAATTATTAGCTTCCTAACATTCACAATAAATATTTGGTGTAGATTGTTCAAAAAATCACTTAAGAGATATGAATTATTTAGATGAAGATGACCTTTATCTTGACAATCATAATGAGAATCTTCATAGCTCTGCACATCAATGAAACATATGCATTCTTGGGTTTAATGAAATAGGTTTACATGAATATGCATTAACAAAAACAACATCCTCTATCTGATCAGAAACCCAATCTTGAAAGTTATAAAGATGTCTTGGAAAAAATGAAAATATTTCAAGAACGAGTTTGCATCGAGTGAAACAACGTGGATAAAATAATTAGGCAAGAAATTCAATATCAGACATAGTTCAAGGACCCCATTAAGATTGGGACAAACTGACATAACAATCAACAATATTTGAAGTTCCTCAAATCCTTGACAAGTCCTGAAACTTTTCAATGTTGAATAATTATATTTTTAGAGTTGATTTAGATCACAAATTGCATGCATACAAATGCTATCTGTTATTTCCACAAAATTTCTATTATCTAGATGGAAGCCATCTAGATCACTATTTTGATCATATTTTTCAACATGAATAAACATATTTTTTTTTTTCACAGAAACGGTTACGGATTATATTAACTGTTTGGTCTAAATGCCAGATTACAGATTACAATGAGAGGGAGCAGAGCCCAAAAAGTATCAACAGCTAGAAGTGCTATGGAGCTTGTGTTCAGCTTCCAACTCTTTTTGGCTACAACTATGTAATTCATTTCTGTGATTTCCCCAAGCTTAAAAGTACAAACAAACTGATTCAGTAACATGCAGTAAAACATTTCAGCAGGCTGATTATGGAATTGGATCCCATGTTTCGTCGTTGTCTCTTATCATTGCCCTAGCAGAGAGAAGGGAAACTTTATTAGCTTCAAGGTCTGTGTCTTTGTTGTTGTCTCTCAACACGTAGAAGTAATTCATATTTTGGAACAATTTCCCCAAGCTTCTGATTCTAGATATCAATCTTGCCAATCTTAGATCCCGAGGGGAAGAATTTGTCACCATGATTTTTATTATCACTTGGGAATCCCCAAAGATATTAGCCTCCTTGATTTCTAAGTTCAAGAGCAACTTAAGTCCTTGAAAGAGGGCCAAAGCCTCAGCTTGAATGCTGGAGTTGATCCCCATACCCAAAGAAAAGTTGTGGATCAATATGCCTTCAACATTTTTTACAATTCCTCCTACCCCAGCTATTCCAGGATTTCCCTTTGATGCCCCATAAAAGAAGAGAGAGTGCACCTTTTGATTGAAGATCCAGTCTTGAAAATCTTCATTGTTTTTCCCCCTTATTTTCCAATCTTTAGAGGGGGAAATGTTTCTGGTAGCTTGATGAAATTGCAGGTTTAGGGAGGCACCCCAAACAATATCTAACTGGTTTAGATTTGAAGCGTCTTTTTGATCTCCCAAGCTCTCTTTTAACTGGAATTTTATCTTGGCCATAACCACCTTGACATCGTGCTGAGTGTCTCTAAAGATTCTGCTATTTCGCTCTAGCCAGATGTGCTAGCAGCAGATTTTAGGGAGGGAAGACCAGGTTTTTTTAATCACTTTGTTTTTGGGAGGAGGGCTAGGATAACTATTCTACCAATTTGCAAAGAGGTCAATTATAGAGGTGCGAAAAACAAAATTGGGGTTCCAATAATCCATCAGCTCACTCTAAACCTGCACAGCAAATTTACAATTTAACATAAGGTGTGTGGCACATTTGACATTCTCTCTGCACAAATAACACTTGGATGGGCCATGAAATCCACGTTTCTGCAATTTATCGTCAGTAAGGATTTTCTTGTGGCATAAAAGCCAATAGAACATGTCAATTTTAGACAATGATTGGAGATGCCAGATCGTGGTCCAAGGAGCAGGGTCCGGAGGGATGTGCGGTCTCAGAGTGAGCTTCGTGTAGCCTTGAGCTACGGTATACCCTGCAGACAGCAAGCCCCATCTACGCGAGTCTCTTCTGCGCAAATGCGTGGAAGCAATACCGTTCAACTTGGAGTGAAGACAGTTGCAGTCTTGGAGAAACTCCGGAGGCACATCAAAAAAATTCCAACCTGCCCAACGCATCCCAGCCCAAGTGGAAATATTCCACAGAGTATATTTCCCAGTAGCGATCAACCAGCAGCGCAGCACATTCAAGGAGGGGCAGTCACCAATCGGATCACGATCCATTATACGATCTGTCCAGATATTTGTATTCTTACCATTTCCAGGAATCCAATAAGCATTGGAGCAGATCAGGGGGGCAGCTTTGGAGTAGAGCCTTGCAAAGGGAGAGATGCCTTGGGGGAGAGGACCATCCAGGCATCTGAGTCTCATGCCTTTGAAATATTTCTGCCAGAGTGCTAATTGGGCCCAGCCAGGCTTGGGCGCAATAATTTTCTAGAGAAACTTGGCTCCCATGGCAGTGTTCTGAAGGGAAAGGTTCTTGAAGTTTAAACCCCCCTCCTTTAGAGGTTTGGAGACAATCTCCCAGTTAACCAGTCGGATTTTCCTCTCATTTTGTTTTTCCCCCTTCCAAAAAAATGGTGAATGTGCTGGTCCATTTTCTGTAGAATGCCAATTGGAGCTAGGAGAATAGAGAACTGAAATAGGGGAAGACTGCAGAGAACAACTTTGATGAGAACTGACTTGCCCGCAATATTGAGCCAGGTGAAGCCCCAAGCCTGGAGTTTGTTTTTGAATTTTTCCACTTGGGGGAGCCAATCCCTGCTGTAGGCCTGCTTGAGGAAGATAGGGAGCCCAATATATTTGAAAGAAGTCCAAGTTGGAGAGGCTGCAAATCCAAAACATCTTGAATGGAACTAAGCAAGTTGGGCGTAGTATTCCAACTGTAAATATGGCATTTCGCCTTGTTGAGACTACTTCCCGATGCCATGCAAAACTCATCTATAGCTTCTTTAAATCTGTTGGTCGAATGTATCGAAGTAGGCCCCAGCAGCAATGTATCGTCTCCAAAGAAGGCATGATTGATGCTTTTGAATCCTCTTGCAACATGAAGAAACATATTACTCACATCATAATATTCTTATTATTGTGTATCAATGTATATATAGATAAGAGAAATATTATGAGCAACATGATCTAAAGAATTATCTGGATGCAAGAATGGAAATAAAAATGCAAGGAATGAATGGTATATGATTTCATTGATTTCTTCTTCATCATGGGTGACCTCATTGCCTTGTGCCAATCCAAAATTAATTTTATCGCATTGTGTATTTGAAGACCATGGCACATATTCATGAAAATTTAATTCATTATAAGTAGTAGGACACAAGTGACAATAAGATGAAGAGGAAGGTCATTTAATAACATCTTCTTGAGAAACCATATCAAGGAATTCATCAATGGGATCATGGTCATTAAAATTATGATTGTTGAAGGATTTATCTTGGTCAAAATCTTTGATTTCATTTGACTAATTTCTGAGATCAGAATATTCTAGTTATCCTTATTCAAAATTGGAACTCTTTGAACTCTAGTTTTTATTCAACTCCACTAACCAACATTATGGCTATTTCCTAAAATAACTCCAACATATATGTGTATCTCTCTCATAATATAAGAAATGCTTTATTATAATTCATTATAATTAAAACATTTTTTTTTAATAAACTTGAACAATTTTTCTTCCTTAAAACATATGTTTTTACAATATTTCTTATGTGTACTAAGAGAAATGAAAAATCTAATAGACATAAATAATTTTTGGCTTCACTCATTTGATCAATTTAAAATTTAACAATTTTTTGTTGCAAATATATATATATATATATATATATATATATATATATATATATATTTTAATTTCAAACTCATTATAATATTATAATTCTTATTTATATTCATGATAATTATAAGACTTTTATATTATTATTAAATAAAAATAAAGAAAAAAAATCTCATATTTTTAATTAATTTTAATTCAACTTCAACTTCATATTATAATTCAAACTTTGTTCCTTTCCAAATAAACTTAGTATAATTTTGCTTCCTTAAAATTTTTTTATGGTGATGGACAATTTTACAATTATTTTTATGTTTAGTAAGAAAAATAAAAAATCTAATGAACATAAATAATTTCTAGCTTCGTTCATTTTGATCCATTTGAAATTTAATAAATTTTTTCTCAAATATTTTTTTCTTCTAATTTCAAACTCATTGTAATATTATAATTCTTGTTTTTATTTATGATAATTATAATACTATTTTATATTATTGTCATATAAAAATATTTGATATTTTTAGTTAAGTTTGATTAAACTTCAACTTCATAGTATCATTCTCTTGACATAAAACACAATCCAGTAGAAATAAAACAATATTACTTTCAAATATTTACAAAGGATTTTGTTTCTTCAAAACAAGTTTATGCTAATGGAGACTTTATGACCAATTCTATATCAAATATAAATTATTTCAAAAATTCCAAAATATTTATCAAATTTCCAAAATATTCCAATTTCAAAAATAAAACGGTGTTCCTTTCAAATATTCACTAAAGATTTTTTTTCTTCAAAACAATTTTATGCTAATAGAGACTTTTAAGACCACTTCTATATCAACTACAGATTATTTGAAAACTTCCAAAATATTTATCAAATTTCCAAAATATTCCAAATTTAGATTTAGTATGAACCTAGAATATCCGATAACATTTGTAAACATTCTACTTGAGACAAGTTTGCAAAACTCCATGCATATTTATCAAAATATTCCAAACTCTGATTTACTAGGACCCCACGGTATCATATGACATTTGTAAACGTTCTACTTGGGACAAGCTTGCAGAAGAATATACTGAAAAGACATTAGGATGGAATATCATCCACTAATGATTAAATCGAATTCTATGGCAATAGTGTGACAATTCAGGTATTTTGTGGGACTGGTAGGTTATAAACCGATTTAGATACTAGGAACTGGGCATAGACTGCCAAAAAAATTAACTCCATATTTATATTCTTTGACATCCCAGACAATCAACTGTCTTCCAAGTTACAAAGGCCTATGGGTTCCACGGATATGTCAACCTCCTCCTCCTGCGAAGTCGGAATGACCTCCAATGCTAATTCTTCGTCAATGGATGAAATTTTTTCCAAATTCAAGTACTAAACATTATCTGGTTGTACAAATAGAGATTCCCAAAATGCTGAGTCCTTCAATTTCTGCTGGGTGCCATTCGACAGTTTGAAGTCAGATACAAAAGATTACTGTGAGGGATGTGAGGGCTCTTCTGCAGAGAAGGCGAAGTCCTATGGATTTCGTGCTAGAATTTCCAATGGAAAGCTTCGATACCATGTTTTAATTTCCAATGAAAAGCTCTGATACCATGTTGTTAAATCTGAATTCCATCAGACAGAGGAAATGCATTTCCCCAATCACATAGAATACAAGCAATATGTGGAAATTAAGAATAAAAGTCATATAGAGGGAGTGATACATAGGAGAGGAACAAATTTATGTTTCTATTCCATTACACTCTCAAGGTGAAATTACATTTATTTTAATACAAAGTGTCTGAAGCTTGAAGACCTAATTCTAATCAATGTTGTTCAATGCTGAACAGAAATTTAACAGACATTCGTCCTTGGGCTGTCAAAAGACCCAATTCTGCATTTAATTGGCATGCATGATGTATTATTCTTATACAAAAAAACACACAAAAACACGTTCAAACATGTTTAAACACACAAAATGGAGGAATTCAAACTTTATATGATTCGGCTTGAGTCCTCATCACATCCGGCTCCTCATTGCAGATCACTGATCGACGAGCTTAAATTTTATATGGCATGAACACAAATAAACATAAAAGGTTGTGGCCATGATGTGCGCTGGCGCAATCGAGTCAGAAAACAAATAACATATGCTGCAACACTTTATGGGAAAATATAAACGGTTGTGAATGCGATGTGTGATAGCACGATCACATCGCATGTCAAATAAATTAACTTGCAGTTGCGAAAAGGTAAGTGATAAACAATGTGAAATATGCTCTGTGGTGTGGCTTAAATGGTTGGTAAGTGCGAAAAGTGAAATACAAAGAAATTAATGCCAAAAAAAAGTTTGTTCCATGTGGTAAGGTATAAGGTAGGTCCCGCAAGATATTGCATCGGCAGTAAAAGAACATATTGTGAATGGCTTAAATAGTAAAACAAAAGACTTGCAATTTGCGCACTGTGTTAAAAAGGTAAGTAAATACGGTATATGGAATTAAACGTAGAGTTTAAGGCACAATACTCTATTTTGATCTTTACGTGGATTCATGAAAACGTCTCTAGTTCTTGGATCTTTGCTTTTCCTTTCTCTATCTTCAAAATTGCTGGAATTGTGGGCTGCTACCACTTCTCATTCATGGCGGTGGTTGGGAGTAAAATTCCAGCACTCCCCCTTAATCACAATTGTCGCCATTGGTCATTCCCAGACATTTTCAGAGATACTCAAAACTTTTTTGTGCTAATGACTTTGTGAGAATATCAGCAAACTGTTCCTTTGTCTTGCAGTGCTACAAAAAAATCTCACCATTGTTAACCAACTCTCTTATAAAATGATATTTTTCATAAATATGCTTTGTTATCTAATGGAAAACAAAATTCTTTGATAATGCAATTTCTGAGCTATTATCTCAGTAAAGTGTGGTTCTCTTGTCTTGCTCATGACATAAATCTCTCAGCATCCTTCTCATCCATACTGCTTGGCATGTTGCTGTTGTTGCTACCACATATTCTTCTTCTGCTATTGATAAAGAAACTAATGGTTGCTTCTTGAAAGCTCATGAAATGGCTCCCAATCCCAAATGGAACACATACCCATGTGTGCTATTCCTATCATCTACACTTCCAACCCAATCACTATGAGTGTAACCAAAAATTTTAAAATTACCAGTTGAGGAGTATAGAACACCATACTTCTTTGTTCCATTCACATACCTTAAAATCCTCTTGGTTTCTTGCCAATGTGTCTCCTCTGGTGTTTCCATGAATCTGGAAATTAGACTTACAACATGCATAATATCAGGTAGTTGTAGTCAAATACATGAGGCTGCCAACTATGCTCCTATACAATGTCAGATCAACATTTTTGCTACAATATTCTTTGCTTAACTTCAACCCCATGATATTCGGAGTTACTGCTCCTTTGTTGTGCTGCATGTTAAACCTCTTCAAAACTTCTGCAACATATTTTTCTTGGGAAATAAAAATTCCCTTTTCATTTTTCTTTACTTCTATACCCAGGAAGTATCTCAATAAACCTGAATCAGTCATTTCAAATTCACTCTTCATGACTACTTTAAAATGAAAAATGAGAGAAACTTCATTGCCAGTAAAGGTTAAATCATATACACATAAAACAACGATAAGGATATTACCATCATTTTATTTTATGTAGAGTGTGGGTTCACCATCACATTTTTCAAACCCATTTTATGTCAAGTAAGCATCAATTTTGTTGTACCATGCTCTTGGTGCTTTCTTCAACCCATAAAGAGCTTTCTTCAACTTTCACACTTTGTCGTCTTGGCTTTCAATCACATAGCCTGGAGGTTGTTCAACATATAGCCCCTCTTTCAACATTCCATTCAGGAATGTTGAATTCACATCCATTTGGTAGAATTTCAACTTTTGTTGTGCTATTATTGACAACACTCTCTGCACTGTCTCCATCCTTGCAACTGGTTGCAAAGGTTTCTTCATAGTCTCTTCCTTGTTGTTGCTTATAGCCTTTCACAACAAGTCTTGCTTTGGGTCTTTCAATCTTGCCTTCAGCATTTCTCTTGGTGTTATAGACCCATTTTACTCCAATGTCTTATTTACCTTGTGGGAGGTCCATGTTGAACCCTAAGATTGTCTTCTCTGTTGGAAACATTCACTTCATTTCATCATTTCTTTATCACTTCATAAGCCTAAAAATCAATGAATAATGATTAAGATTGCTCAAAGGTTACATACAAATGATTACCTTGTTTTATTTTCGTGATTTTTGTTCTCTTAATAATTCTGAACAGTTTTAGCCACAAAATACAGGCAGTTTGTAGCTAGTCAAGCATTCCACTGTTGTTTTTGTGTTTAAGTATGATGCAAGTGTCAATTGAAGAAAAGGCACACATGGGTAGTTCCCAAAACTTCCCTACATGATTCCTTCCTATCCACGAGGATTGAATCAAAAACTGGAGGTGTCTAATCCATTGGTCAAAGTGAGAGTCAAAGAGACTATTTTGCTACAGGAATTAGGACTCTTGATTTTCTTTGCAGCAAATCATGAGTCTCAAAAGAGTCTCAATTCAATTTTTATTAGAAGATACACCTATACCTATTTTTTTTCAAACGTTAGTTATGAATTTGCATATAAATTAAGCTCTGTAGAACCAAGAGAGGAAGGTTAATAACTCATTCAGAATCATAGTGATACTCTATTTCTCAAGCACTATTTTAATAAAAGGAGATTAGCCTTGATGTTGTTCTGATTACAATTCTAAGGAGATAAATAATTACACCAAATTGATAGCAGAGGGCCCTTACTATTCGAGGAGGTTTCATGCATTTTCTAGCTAAGTTCATTCTAATTTATGTTTAGCATTTCTCTGTATTTTTTACTGCATTCATAATTTGCAATTATTGTATCCAACTCATTAAAGTTTGTTAATGAATGGATAGTGACTCATAGATGCAGTAGTTCCTTAGGTTTCATTTCTTATCTTTCACGGTTATATAGTTATTGTGCTCGACCAAGTAAAGACCATTTAAATCTTAAATTGAAATGGTTAGTGACTTATAGATATAGTAATTGTCTAGGAGATCCTCATACACTACACTTAATATTTTTCAAAATCTCTTCCAATAATTCTCAATTATATGAATTGGATTCAGTTGTAAGGTTTGAGTTATTTATTTTTTTAGTATTTCATTTCATGTTATAGGAGATCCTCATTACAGCACACTTAATCCTTTTCACAAGCTCTTCCAATAAATATCTATTAAATGAATTGGATTCAGTTGTAATGTTTGAGTTATTAGTTGCTTTCATTTCTTGAATTCCCAATTGAGATGCAATATCCATGGATTAGGATTTCTAGTTTTCACCATTTCTTAATTAGAAAATAAACTCCAAAAACTTGTAAATAAAACTCTTATTTAATTCATTTGATAGACATTCTCTTTCCTTCCCTTTTAAATAAATTAATTTCATCTTTTTCATAGAATGCTAAGAATAAAAATATAAAAACTCCCAAAAACATCAACAAAACCTTAAAACAACAAAGTAGGAAAAAGAGATACTTAGGCACATATAGTGCATTACACTTCATCAGTTTACTAGCCTTGGTCGATAATTTATGCTAACAATTTAGGACACTAAATTGACTAAAAATTTTGGTGCCATTGTCTACTCCCTACCATCCATAAGCAAATGGCTAAGTGGAATCTACTAATAAAGTGATTGAAGGGATTCTTACAAAGACTATTCATTTACATAAAAGATATTGGGCAGAAAGGCTTCCTAAATCCTTATGGGCCTACAGAACTACATGGAGAAACACAACAAGGCACACTCCTTATGAAATTGTTTATGGAAAACAAGTCCTGTTTGCCATAGAGTTTCAGATCCAAACATTCAGGATGGCAGTCCAACTAGGACTTGATTTGATTGAAGCACAGAAGCACGGGCTGGAGAAAATTACTGAATTGGATGAGATCAGACAAGATGTTATCCAAAGAGCAAGCATAGTCCAACAAGAAAGGGCTAGATGGCATGATAAATATATCAAAGAAAAGAAATTTAAAGAAGGTGACCAGGCACTCTTGTTTGACTCTAAATTCAAGGATTTTCAAGGTAAATTTCAAACCCACTGGCTTGGGCCATATGAAATTGAGAAAATATTTTAAAATGGAGCAATAAAGATTAGAACAATAGATGAAGGAAAATTTTCATTTCTTGTAAATGGACACAGGCTGAAATTGTATCATAAACCACTTTCAAGAAAAGAATTTGTCAGAAAATTCCAAGAGAACATTGATATGAAGTTAGTGAAGAAGAATCCTTCTTCTTCACTACATTAGTTTGTATTTTTCTTCAAGAACTTATATATATATATATATGAAAACCAATCAGTGATTGGCATATTTATGTAGAAAGTACAGGGTGAAAATCAAAAATTTCCTAACACCCTATACTTTCAAATTTTTTTTTTTTTTTGCAACTAGAAAGTCATAAAATTATAAGTTGCAGGTCTATTTTTCACTCCATACTTCATTTCATTCATATTTCATTCCATCTCATACTCATATTTCATTCCACTTCATACTTCCATTCCATTTCATGCTTCCATTCCATACTCATGTTCCATCTCATTCCATTCCATATCCATATTTCATAATCTTTTGATAGGCACATTCTACAGCTATCTGTTCTATAGCCAATTCTATTTTGCAGCTAATCTAACTTTGTAGCCTACTTCAATAAACAAAGGATAGTAACCAAAGGAGACTATGGATCTTAACAGATCAAACATTTCCACAAATGAAGGACAAACATAATAAAGCAAAGAAGTCAAGAAGGTCTAAGGTAAATTGTGCAAGGTTATTTTGATAGCAAAAATATAAAAACATGAAAAAGATACAATATGCTTAATCATATGTCTACTAAGTAAATATATCATTCGAATTGATCTTACTTCATCATAAAACACCTCGACCATATCCCTTACCCTACGCTCCATAATGGTTCATCATTAATTAAATGACTAACGGTCAGAATCTTAGATGTGACCTATTAGGCCACATCTTTAAAAGATCATATCATTTAATTATGATTGCGAATATCATCACAAATCTCTTCGCAGCTATTTCATTCTATATCAAACCCTCAACATTTTTCATCATTTTCCCATCACCTTGTTCATTCACCACCTCATTCACTCACTACCATTACGTTATGCAATCAGTTTATCTACAAGAACAAAGAGACATTTTAAGGGTGAGACATCCTTCAGAAACTACTCTTTCTTCAGACAAAAGACCAGAAAGAGAGCATCATACCCTACAACTCAGGAAAGGAAGTGATCTATATAGAGAAGAAATGGGGTTAATTATGAGAACAGAACCAATTGGGGTCAAATACATAGAAGGATACCCACAAGTTAAAGGGCTATTACAACGAGTTGGGTGGTTGATTTTTGTAGAAAAATTCAATATGTTCCATAAAGAATGTAGAAATTTCCTATTTTCCCATCCCAGTTTCAGTTTCACCTTATTTCTTGAAATAGTTAAATGCCCTTTCCCATATCCTTACATTCAACAAACTGGAAAATAAATTTTGCTAAAAACACAAATTCTGGAAAATTTACAGAATGCTGAAAAATGCAGAAATAAAAATCAGCAAGCTTAAAACAGTCATTCACACATTTTAACACAGATATTTTTGGTCAACATGACCCTGGAAAAACCCCCTACAAATCTTGGGTAAAACCATTTTGAGAGCTTCTCTTTTATTTTTCTGAATATTGCTTTTTAGAGTGAAACAGGAAAAACTCAGAAAAAATTCTAGCAACCAATTTACAGACTTATCTCGATTTTCGTGCTTGTACACCACCTTGAAAATTGTGCCAAATCAACAACAACAGAAAACAGAAAACTTACATCACCTTCGGAGAGCATTAAATGTTGTGAGGACACCTCGGGAAGCGTGCCAGAACAGTTATACTTTGTTGTACGGACTGTACAAATTTTGTATAGCAACCTCTCTCGAAATCCATGCCAAAAAACAGAGATGTAGCTGCTGTCCTCTTCCTCAATTTTTGTGCCGGAAATGACAGCCACCCTCTTCCTTGAAAAACGTGCCTGATTTTTTGCGACTTGGAGTGCGTGCTTGTTGCTATACCCTCTTCCTTGATTTCTGTGCCTCCTCACTTGGAAACACTGCCTCTCCTTTGCTGTACGGATTTTTTGCCTCGGTATGTGTGCCAATAAATGCTGCTGTACCTTTTCTGAAATCTCTTCACTGCTACCCTCCTTCTTCTCACTGCTCAGAAAAATCTCCAGCTCTCCTTCTCTCCTTCTCCCAATCTGCTCATGAAAGAATGAATGACATTTTCCCTCCTTTTCCTCCTTTAACCTAACCTTAAGTGACTTTTGGGGAATCCCTAAATCCAATGGCTGAAATAGATTGAGATCTAGGGTTGAGATTGAATGCTCATTTAAATCTCACTTTCTATTTTTTAATTTACCCCACTTTAATAAAGACCCACTTAGTCATTTATTTCCAGAGTCACTTTTCCTTTCTAATTTTACATTGACTTTATTAAAGTCACTTTAGAATTAGACTTTAGTAAACTTTTTATCACTTAAAGTCACTTTTAAATTAGACTTTAGTAACTTTATCACTTAAGTCACTTTTAAATTAGATTTAACTTTATAAAAAATTATAAAGTTACTTTAGGAGAAAAATTAAATTCTTTTTGACACTTTTCCCTAGGCCAAAGATCAAAGCCTTAGGGAACCACCTGTCCTCCGGTACCAAATTTCAACACTCCCTCTTACCGAGGAAGGTGTTCCTCACCATACCCATCTTGTCTCTGAAGTAGACATGCTTGCCCCGTGGTAAGGCTTTGGTAAGAATATCTGCAACCTGCTCATCAGTGGGAATATACTCAAGCTTCACAGCTCCTTTCTGAACATAGTCTCTGATGAAATGATATTTGATCCCGATATGCTTTGACCTGTCATGAAATACTTGATTCTCCGTGAGTTTAATGCAACTCTGATTATCACAGTAAATCACTGAAGGTCTCAACGGCTGACCAAATAAGCCAAACAACATCTTGCGAAGCCAGATGGCCTCACAACTAGCTAGACTGGCTGCCATATACTCTGCTTCCGCTGAACTCAATGCTATTGACTGCTGCTTCCGGCTGAACCATGACACCACTACCGAACCCAACCCAAAACAGCACCCTGAAGTGCTCTTCCTATCAGAAGCACAACCTGCCCAATCAGAATCAGTGTAACCTGCCAATCTCACTCCATCCCCCTGCCTGTAGTCCAGACCATAATCCACTGTCCCCTGCAAGTACCGCAAAATGTGTTTTGCAGCCACCCAGTGAACCTTCCTAGGCTCACACATAAAATGACTCATCGTGTTGACTGCAAAACAGATATCTGGTCTAGTGTTGACCAAATACATCAAGGAACCAATCAGCTGTTTGTACAATGTGGGATCCACCAACTCGGAATCCGAAGCATGAAGCTTCTTCCAGTTGGTGATCATCGGTGTCGACATGGGTCTACAATCCTCCATGTGGAATCTGCCAAGGATGTCCACAATATACTTCCCCTGTCCCAGGAAGAAATGCCCCTCCTCCCGCCACACCTCCAAACCCAAAAAGTAATGCATCAAGCCGATGTCCTTCATCTCAAACTTCGCCGCAAGATCTCTCTTGCAGTACTCTATGAGTCTCTCTGCACCTGTAATGACCAAGTCATCCACATACAGCACCAGAATGAGAGGCTCCTCACCTATCACAATATAGTAAAGGTTTGGATCTGCCTCACTCTTTGTGAAACCCATCCCCTGCAAGTATGTATCTATCTTGGAGTACCAAGCTCTGGGAGCTTGCTTCAGGCCATAAAGGGCCTTCTTCAGTCTGCACACATGGGACTCCTTCCCATGCACCTCAAAGCCCTGTGGCTGCTCAATGTACACCTCCTCCCGTATGAAGCCATTGAGAAATGCGGTCTTCACATCCATCTGGTGGATCTTCCAACCCATCTCTGCTGCTATCGATATAATGGAGCGGATCGAAGTATATCGAGCCACGGGAGCGAAGGTCTCCTCATAATCAACTCCCTCTACCTGGGAGAACCCTCGAGCCACAAACCTCGCTTTGAATTTCTCAATGCTGCCATCTGCAGCATGCTTTACCTTGTAAAGCCATCTGGAAGTAACCACGGATTTGCCCTCAGGCCTCGGCACCACCTCCCAAACATCATTCTTTATGATAGAAGAATACTCCTCCTGCATGGCCTCTCTCCAGACCTGCTGGCTAGCTCTCTCGCGCTGTGCGTTCCAGTCAAGGATGCCTGCACCATTTTACATAGCTACAAAACCCCCTCGTGGCATGCTCTTCTCCCAACTCTAGCTCGCAGGCCCCGTTGTCAGCATGTGGCCTCTCTCAAGGTATCCTGAAGTCACTTGGGCTTCCTCTTCCCTTAGCACACTTCTCCCACTGGAGAATGAAACTCGTCCTCCTCATCATCAGGAGCCTGAAGTCCTGATTGTTTGTCTACTGTCCTCCTGCCTGAACCTGAACCTGTAGACGCTGAAGTACCGTGGGAATTGTCCATCAGTGGACTCCCTAGTGAACGGCTCTGCATGCTGCCCGAAGCACCACATCGACTCGGTGGGAGCCACCGGCCACTAATGACCCGACATCGTCATAGATGTACCTCCCATCCTCCTAACCCCCACCACCAGATCCCTCACCGAATCAACCTATCCTGACTGTCTCAAGCCGATCCAGACAAAATGGGGTCTTGACCTCCTAAAGGCCCTATCCTCCTCGAACTTCACATCCCGCCTGACAACAACTTTCCTCTGTGCAGGAATGTAAATCCGAAAGGCCTTTGAGGTCTCACTGTAGCCCACAAAGATACCCTTTTCTGCGGTGGGCTCTAGTTTGGTCCTCTTCTCCTTGGGTATGTAGGAGTATGTAATGCACCCAAAGATACGAAGATGACCCATATCAGGCTTCTTCCCAGAAAAAGCCTCCTCCGGAGTCATGTGCCCCAAGGCACGATGCGGACTCCTGTTCTGCAAGTAAACAGCTGTGTTGCAGGCCTCTGCCCACAAAAACAATGGCAACCCCCGATCATGTAACATGGCTTTGGCAGCCCCTCCGATGGATCTGTTCTTCCTCTCCGCAACCCCGTTCTGCTGGGGGTTGTAAGGAACAGTGAACTCCCTCCTAATGCCTGCCTCCGCACAATAGTCAACAAACTCTTCAAGGGTGTACTCTCCTCCATTGTCCGACCTCAGGGACTTGATCTTCCGACCTGTCTGTGTCTCCACAAGAGCTCTGAACTCCTGAAACCGCTTGAAGACCTCACTCTTGGTCTTCAAGAAATAACTCCAGGTCCTCCTGGAGTGATCATCAATGAATAACACATAGTACTCATATCCACTCAAGGAAACATGAGACATTCGACCGCTCACATCGGAATGAATCAAATCAAGTATCCCAGTCGCTCTGCTGTCACTGCTGGGAAAAGGGGATTTGGCAAACTTGCCCATCGCACATCCTCTGCAAGTATCAAAGTGATCAATACTGAAATCTGGCACACCTGTAGTGATCTCCCGCAAAGTCCTCAAGGCTCCATGATACATGTGCCCCATCCTGCGGTGCCAAATCTCACACAGCTCAGAACTGCTAGCTCTGCTGTCGGTACTACTGCTCAATGCCAAAAGGGGCTGAAATGCAAACTTGTACACCTTTGCATGGCGCACACCTATCACTCTAGCTGAATCACCGAGGCTCGGATATGAACAAGACTGGGCCCACCCCGGCCGCATTCATATCCTCTATCCTCCAAAGCTGAGATGGATATGAGGTTCTTCTTCATCCCTGGCACATAAAGAACATCTGACACCTTCAAGGGAGGTTTAGACTCCCTCTGAAATGTCAGTGTTCCCACACCGACTGCTCTAACAACTCTGTCATCACCGAGTACTACCTCTATATTAGTGCCACTCTCTGAAAGCTCTGAGAAGTACTCACGGACTCCTGTCATATGACGTGAAGCCCCACTATCCACATACCAGATACCCGAAGATGCTCCGCTAGTCGAGGGAAATGCATGCTCCCTTTGAACCTCTGTGGCAGGTAATCCTGCACTAGAGGACTCACACGCAATGAACCCAAACTCATGATCAAAGCGATCTGCAAAGTCCTCAACCTCTGCTGATGCTGCCATGCTATGGTTCTTCCCCTTCTTCTTCTTCTTCTTCTCCGGACACACAACTGCATAGTGTCCCATCTTCTGACAATTCCAACACTTCACCTTGGAATAGTCCTTCTGTGTGTTACCCTGTTTACCTTTACCTTTACCTTTGCCCCCACCATTACTTGTGGAAGTCTGTTTCTTCCCTTTGCCTTTCTTGCCTCCTGCCAACAGTGCTACATCCTCATCCTGCTCAACTGGCTTGGCTGCCCCAAGCTGACCTTTCCTGATCTCTGTCTGAATGCAATCATCCCAAAACCTCTCCCATGTGGGAAGGGTCTCACATGCACAAACCCCATCAGCAAAGTTCATCCATGAACGGGGGAGGCCATTCACTGCAATCCGCACCAACTCAGTGGGTGGAATGACCTCTCCAATCGCTGCCAACTCATCTCTCACATTAGTAATCTTTGTGAGATATCTAGCTGCACTATCATTACCCATCTTAATGGTCTTCAGCTTCTCCTTCAGGACCATTTTCTGGTTCTCATTGGTACTCTGGTAGAGATTGGACAATGTTGTCCACATCTCATGAGCATTTCTCTTTCCTCTCACATGAGGAATGCAATGGTCTTTGATTCCATCTAGAATCAGTCTCTTACCCTTGTTGTTCTTCCTATTATATGCTGCCAGCTGAGTAGCATCAGTAGGCACATTAACAAGCCGTTGTGTGGTATGAACCATGATATCCCAGACTTCTGCCTCCTCAAAGATACTCTGCATTCTCTCCTTCCAAACACCGTAATTGGTATGCCCATCCAACCTATCCTCCACCTCAATCCCAATGACATCCTACCGTCCTAAAATTCTCAAAAATAGTTAATCACCAGAGTAAAGATAAAATTTCATGTTGAAAAATCAACTTGCCGGAATTTTCTGAGGGAAAACGCAGGCCAGATTTTTCTCCGTCGTCCCAACCGCATTAACACTCAAGCTCCAATACGAAGGTAGAGATTTTTGTTTCTCCCCACCCCGATTTTCGCCTAATCTATTTCTCCAAATAGCTTAAATGCCCTTTTCCTACATCCTTACATTCAAAAACTCGGAAAAATAAATTTTATTAAAACACAAATTTCGAAAATTTATTTAATGCTGAAAATACAGAAATAAAAATCAGCAAGCTTAAAACAGTCATTCACACATTTTAACACAGATATTTTTGGTCAACATGACCCTGGAAAAACCCCCTACAACTCTTGGGGAAAACCAGTTTGAGAGCTTCTCTTTTATTTTTCTGAATATTGCTTTTTACAGTGAAACAGAAAAAACTCAGAAAAAATTCCAGCAACCAATTTACAGACTTATCTCAATTTCTGTGCTTGCACACCGCCTTGGAAATTGTGCGAAATCAGCAACAACAAAAAACTGAAAATTTACAGCACCTTAGGACAGCATTAAATGTTGTACGACCACCTCGGGAAGCGTGCTGGAACAGCCGTACTTTGTTGTACAGACTATACGGATTTTGTACAGCAAACTCTCTTGAAATCTGTGCCAAAAAACAGAGCTATAACTGCTGTCCTCTTCCTCGGTTTTTGTGCCGGAAATGACAACCACCCTCTTCCTTGAAAAACGTGCCTGATTTTTGTGCCTTGGAGTGCGTGCTTGCTGCTGTACCCTCTTCCTCGATTTCTGTGCCTCCTCACTTGGAAACACTGCCTCTCCTTTGCTGTACGGATTTTTTGCCTCGGTATGTGTGCCAATAAATGCTGTTGTACCTTTGCTGAAATCTCTTCACTGCTGCCCTCCTTCTCACTGCTCAGAAAAATCTCCAGCTCTCCTTCTCTCCTCCCAATCTGCTTATGAAAGAATGAATGACCTTTTCCCTCCTTTTCCTCCTTTAACCTAACCCTAAGTGACTTTTGGGGAATCCCTAAATCCAATGGCTGAAATAGATTGAGATCTAGGGCTGAGATTAAATGCTCATTTAAATCTCACTTTCTATTTTTTAATTCACCCCACTTTAATAAAGACCCAATTAGTCATTTATTTCCAAAGTCACTTTTCCTTTCTAATTTTACATTGACTTTATTAAAGTCACTTTAAAATTAGACTTTAGTAACTTTATTACTTAAAGTCACTTTTAAATTAGACTTTAGTAACTTTATCACTTAAAGTCACTTTTAAATTAGATTTGACTTTATAAAAATTATAAAGTCACTTTAGGAGGAAAAATAAATTCTTTTGGACCCTTTTCCCTAGGCCAAAGATCAAAGCCTTAGGGAACCACCTATCCTCCGGTAACCAAATTTCAACAAAGAAATTATAAAATCATTTGCTAGATCATTTGATGGATCAGAATTGGAAATTGGAGACATTAAGTTTACCATAACAGAGTCATTTGTAGCTGAAGCCAAGATATTTCCAAGACGAGGAAAATGCTGGTTCAAGAATAAGGAGTTTCATAATGAGTCTTGGAAACAAATGCTGAAGAACCTAGGTATGGACATTACAATGTTTAGAAAAGGAATTCCAAGAACAGCTTTAAAAAGTAAATGGAAAAACATGTTATTAATTTTGCAAAAATTTATAACATGTGAAGGTAGATTTGGTACAATGTATGTTTATCATATCAGGCTGTTGCTGAATTTCTTAAATGATGGAGAAATAAATCTACCTTTTTTCTTGCTTAATAGATTGAAAAGAATGGCTTCCAATGTCCAGAAAAGGGTACAATTTCTAGAAACTACTTTATACCACCATGGTTTAGTTAAAGTTCTAATTGAATTCCATTTGAAGAAAATAGGAGACAATTGGGAATAATTTATTTTAAGAAATCATTTTCAAGAACTAGAAAAAACATCATCTAAGAAGAGACTGTTAGAATAAGCAAGAGAAGAAAATTTGATAAGGCTATTGAAAATAAATATGATACATTATCACAAGAAGAGAGTGAAGAATTGATTTATGAAAAGTTGGAAAAAATTAGGAAATAGGTTAAGGTTAAGAGAAAAGAGAAGATAACAAGAAAATATACTGATGAAAAAAATGAAAATCCGCCAAAGTTAAGGAGAAGTTCTAGACTCAAAGGAATAATGAAAAAGACATTGGCTAAAAACATAGGAATTATAAATATTGAGGATGAAGAAACTTCGGTTCAAACACCAGTTGATATATCTCCTTTACATAAGTTTGAAGAAGACCCTCATAGAAGAAATCCTGATATAGACCCATATCAATAGCAAATCTATGATTATGTGGAGTCTCTGGAAAGAAAGGCTTCATAAAACCAAGGAAGATCCCTTAGTCCACAAGAACCTCCAATAGACACCTTAAGAAAAGATAACTATGAATTGGAGATACTGAAAGGACATAAAAAATGAGAATGAAATCTTGAGAGAACAAATTAAATTGAAGAATGCTATGAATGATACTCTCACTTTGCAATTGGGTACACTGCATAAAGAAAACATGAAGCTAAAGAAGAGAAATAAAAAACTGAACAGGGCCCTCATAAACCTTAAGTTCAAATTATTCATGAGAAAACACAAAGTGACACTGACCACCAAAAGAAGTAGAAAGATAAGTCTGGATGTTCTAGCAGAGGTTTCAAAGTACATGGAATAAATTTTTTATGGAATTGCATGAGGACATGCAAGATTTTTGTAGTGGGGGTATGTTGAGCCCTAAAATTGTCTTCTCTGTTGCAAACCTTCACTTCACTTCATCATTTCTTTATCACTTCATAAGCCTAAAAATCAATGAATAATGATTAAGATTGCTTAAAGGTTACATACAAATGATTAACTGTTGTATTTTCATGATTTTTGTTGTCTTAATAATTTTGAACAATTTTAGCCACAGAATACAGGCATTTTGTAGCCAGTCAAGCATTCCGCGGCTATTTTTTTGTTTAAGTATGATGCAGGTGTCAATTGGAGAAAGGACACACATGGGTAGTTCCAAAAGTCCCCTACATGATTCCTTCCTATCCATGAAGATTGAATCAACAATTGGAGGTGTCTAATCCAATGTTCAAAGCAAGAGTCAAAGAGACTATTTTCTACAGGAATTAGGACTCCTATTTTCTTTGCAGCAAATCAGGAGTCTCAAAAGAGTCTCAATTCAATTTTGATTAGAAGATTACACCTGCACCTATTTTTGTTCAAACATTAGTTATGAATTTTCATATAAATTAAGCTCCGCAGAACTGAGAGAGGACGGTTAATAACTCATTAAGAATCACAGTAATACTCTGTTTCTCAAGCATTGTTTTAATAAAAGGAGATTAGCCTTGATGTTGTTCTGATTACGATTCTAAGGAGCTAAAGAATTACACTGAATTGATAGCAGAGGGCCCTTGCTATTCAAGGAGGTTTCATGCATTTTCTAGCTTAGTTCATTCTAATTTCTGTTTAGCATTTCTCTGTATTTTTTACTGCTTTCATAATTTTCAATTATTGTATCCAACTGATTAAATTCTATTAGTGAATGGATAGTGACTCATAAGTGCAGTATTTTCCTAGGTTTCATTTCTTGTCTTTCATGTTTAAACAGTTACTGTGCTCGACCAAGTAAAGACCATTTAAATGTTAAATTGAAATGGTGAGTGACTTATATATATAGTAATTGTCTAGGAGATCCTCATACACTACACTTAATATTTTTCAAAAGATCTTCCAATTAATCTCAATTATATGAATTGGATTCAGTTGTAAGGTTTTAGTTATTTATTGTTATAGTATTTCATTTCATGTTATAGGAGATCCTCATTACACTACACTTAATCTTTTTCACAAGCTCTTCCAATAAATCTATATTAAATGAATTGGATTCAGTTGTAATGTTTGAGTTATTAGTTTCTTTCATTTCTTGAATTCTCAATTGAGATGCAATATCCATGGATTAGGATTTCTAGTTTTCACCATTTCTTAATTAGAAAATAAACTCCCAAAACTTTTAAATAAAACTCTGCTTTAATTGATTTGATAAACATTTTCTTTCCTTCCTTTTTAAATAAATTTATTTCATCTTTTTCATAGAATGCTAAGAATCAAAATATAAAAACTCCCAAAAACATCAACAAAACGTTAAAACAACGAAGTAGGAAAAATCGATACATAGGCACATATAGTTCATTACACTTCATCAGTTTACTAGACCTGGTCGATAATTTATGTTAACAATTTAGGACACTAAATTGACTAAATAGTCCAGTAACTCCCACATGTCATTCTTTTCAATTGCACCAATTTATTCATTCATTGATTCAATCCATTTTTCTTCTTTTACTGCATCTTCAAAATGGATTTGGTCATCTACATGACAAAACAAATCAAATAAAGAGTTCATGCCATTTTCATTATTATCTTCTTACTCATAAATTTTATTCAAATTTTTGAATCTTGGTATTATTGGTGTGTTTGGAGTTTCACTTGAACTCGAGGGAGTTTCTGATCCCTGTGGTGTGCTTGGAGAAGAACTTCCTTGATTTCTCAAGGTTTTTCTATTTCCTACTTGTGGCATGCTCTTCTGTGCTTATGTAGGTGGAGGAGGAGCCACTGTGGAGGAATTATTTCCTGTTGTGCATTCCTCTTGCTCTTCGTGAGACACACATGTCTTCACGTTTACTCTTTTCTCTAAGCCTCCATCCCAAGCTTATTCTTCAATAAACTGCAAATCTCTACTAATTATAACTTTCTTGGTGGATGGATTATAGAGTTTGTATGCCTTGGACTCATTACTGTATCCAACAAAGATACACTTCTCCTCCTTGTTGTCCAACTTCTTCCTTAGTTGATCTGGGACATGTGCATAAGACACACATCCAAATACATTCATGTGAGTAAAACGGCTTTGTTCCACTCCATGCTTGTTTTGAAAATATGTTCATAACAGATTTGGTTGGGCATATATTCAAAATATATGCTGCAAAATTGACAGCTTCAGCCCAATACTCATTTCGCAAATTTTTTTCCTTCAAAATACTTCTAACCATGTCCATGATGGTCCTATTCTTCCTTTCTATAAAATAATTTTGTTGTGGTGTGTACATTGTGGTAAATTTCTTGTGTATGCCGTTTTCCCTACAAAAGCGTAGGAAATCTCTGGAGATATATTCTCCACCTCTATCAGTTCTCAGCACTTTGATGTAGTGCCCACTCTGCTTCTCAAGAAGAGCTTTGAAGTGGTAGAACTATTCAAACATTTCACTCTTCTTTTTCAAGAAATACACCCATGTCTTTCTGGTGTAATCATCTATGAATGTCAAAACATACTGGCTACCAGCTAAAGAAGGAATTTGCAATGGTCCATACGAATCTGAGTGGAAAATCTCTAAGGGTGATTTTTCTCTGTGTTGTTTTCCTAAGATCCAACCTTCACATAGGCTGTCAGGTTTCTCAATGAGTGTTAATCCTTTTACCATCCCTTTTCTATGCAAGAGGTTCAAACGTCGAAAATTGAGATGTCCAAATCTCAAATGTCATAACCAATTTTCATCTTTCACATCTTCTTGAAAGACCTTTTGTGTGACTATTGCTACCACACCTCCTTCCTTCAAGTCTATTCTAGGCTTAAGAGGAAACATCCTATTCTTTGTCATGTGCACTTCTGCAAAGACCCTTGTACTTGGAGATATGTCCATGATAGCACACACATCATTCTTAAAAAACACATTTTATCCCTTATTCACGAGCTTTCCAATGCTTAGAAGGTTACATTTTAGGCCAGGTACATTATATACAACTGGCACAAATTTATTTTCTCCATTCCTTGTGAGTATTGATCCTTTTCCCTTTCCCTCGACAAAGACTCTACTGTCAGTCCTTGTTATCACTACATATTTATCATCCTCATATAGATTGGAAAACATTTCTATGTTTCCAGTCATGTGGTTGCTACAACCTGAGTCTAAGAACCATACAAATTCATTTTTTTCTTGTGCTACATTACATGTTAAAAGCACATACTCTGGTTCTTATATTATTTTCAAAAATTTTCATTTTGCCTATTATTCATGGCATTTTGTTTATTTCCACATTCATTGGCATAATTCCCATACTTTTTACAATAATGACATTAGAATTGGGATTTTTCATACCTTTGTCCTTGTGCTTGGTGTTGGCTTGAGCCTTCACTTTGATTATGATTGTTTCCCCTTCAACTTGTGCTTGCAAGGTTGTTTTTTCCACTTGTATGTGGGCTTCTTCCTTTTCCTCAGTAGTTTGATATTCCTTGACCTCTACTTCGACCAAAATATATTTGTGTCTTGAATGCATTCTCTAATGAGGATTTCATTGTTCTATTTATTCTATGTTCATGAGACATCACGGATGCACAAATCTCATCCACTAAAAATATCGAGAGATCTTTTGTCTCTTCTATTGCCACTACTATGGCATCAAATATTGCGGGTAGACATCTCAATATTTTCTCCACTATTCTTCTTTCCTTAAGTGTCTCTCCATGAGACCTTATCAGGGTAACCAACCCAATCACATGTTTGAGGAATGAGTCTATCTTATCAGACTCTTTCATACAGAGAGTTTCAAAGTCTCTCCTCAACATTTATAGCTTTGTTGTCTTGACTTTCTCCATGCCTTAATAGGCTGTCTTGAGATTATCCCATGCCTCCTTAGCTTTTTTTTTGTTGTGATCCTTGGAAATATACTCTTGTAAACTACTTGAAAGAGATAGAAGATGGCTTTGGAGTTCTTCTTGTTATTATCTCTCAACAAGTCTCTTTCTACTGCCATCAAAATATCCGGTGTTGCTGCGTCTACTGGTTCTTGGAACCCTTGTTCCACCAGCTCCCATATATCTTGTGAAGCAAAGAGGGATCTCATTGCAATGGCCCAATAATCATAATTCTTCCCATTAAAATCTGGTATTTTGGGATTTTTTAGGCTTGTGCCTGTTGCTAACATCGTGATTGTGTTAAACAAACAATCAACTTGACTATGTAAAACAAAAGCTTTCTCATTGTTGGATAAATTTTCTTCACAATTCAATCTTACAGTTTCTACAACAAAGAGAGTGACCTCATGCTTATTTGACTGAGAGCCTAGACCTGCTCTGATACCATGTTAGAATTTCCAATGGCAAGCTCTGATACCATGTTGTAATTTCTAATGGCAAGCTCTGATACCATGTTGGTAAATTTGAATTCCATCAGACATAGGAAATGAATTCCCCCAATCATAGAGAATACAAAAAAAATGGGGAAATTAAGAATAATAGTCATACATAGGTAGCAATACACAGGAGGGGAACAAATTTCTGGTTCCCTTCCATCACACTCTCAAAATGAAATTACATTTCTTTTAATACAAATTGGTCGAAGCTTAAAGGCCTAATTCTAATAATTTTTTTTCAATGTTGAACCGACGTTCAACAAACATTTGTTCTTGGGCTGTCAAAATACCCATTTATGCATTTAATTGGCATGGAGGCCGTATTCTTCTTATATGCAAAAACACGTGAAAATGCATTCAAATACACAAACTGTCGAACTTCAAACTTTATGTGATTCGACTTGAGTCCTCATCGCATCCGGCTCCTCATCGCATATCATTGATCGTCGAGCTTAAATTTTTTCTGGCACAAACGCGGATAAACAGAAAAGGTTGCCGGTGCGATATGTGACGGTGCAATCACGTCGCAAAACAAATAACATATGTTGTGGCAATTTATGGTAAAACTTACGTGGTTGCGAATGTGATGTACGATAGCACGATCGAATCACATGTCAAATAACTTAACCTGCGGCTGTGTAAAGGTAAGTCATAAACAATGCCAAATACGCTCTGTGGTGCAGCTTAAAAGGTTGGTAAGTGCAAAAAGCGAAATACAAAAAAATCAATGGAAAATAAAGTTTGGTCCATGCGGTAAGGTATAAGGTAGGTCCCACCAGATATCGCATTGGTGTAAAACAACATATGGCGAATGGATTAAATGGTAAAACAAAATACTTGCGATTTGTGCACAACGGGAAAAAGTTAAGTCAATGCGGTAGATGGAATTAAACGAAGAGCTTAAGGCACTCTAATTTTATCTATGCGTGGCTTCATGAAAACGCCTCCAGTTCTCGGATCTTTGCTTGTCCTTTCTCTACTGTCAAAATTAATGCAATTGTGGGCTACTACAGCTTCTCATTCATGGAAATGGTTGGGAGTAAAATTCCAACAATTCATTGAAAGAATACTTAGATGCACCAACCTTTATTTGCTGAGTGGAAAGAAAAATGGTGGACGAAATGGCGGGCAAATAATCTGGAAAGTTCAATTTAGTGTTGGGCCCTCTCATACAATACATTTCAGCGTCGAAGGCTTGGGCAGTCTGCTCGATCGTTTTGTAAGAGCCAAGATAGATCTTGTCCCTGGATCTTGGTATTCAAATTTCAGATACCCACTTCCCCATTCTCGCAGTGAAATTCCCTTAAATTTCCGGGATGCTTGTCCGATAACTTCATTAGGTATAGTATGGCCATGATTTTGTTCTAGTGACGAAGTTATCTCCATATTTGGCAACTTACAAACCCTATGATATTTGGGATGAAAATGGAAATCCAATTATATATATGTATATCGCAATGTTATTACAAAAACTAGAGGTTGCCCCCGATCGGGGTGCATGTCAGATCACAATCGGAATAAAGGGCCAATTGGTTCTCACTGTACTCTCAGTTTTAATGCCCACATTCTTTGCTTTTATGAGTTTTCAGAACCCCCATCATGGTTTAAACTTCCCACCTCCGAAGGGAATTTTGGTTCATGTCACCTGTCGAGCATGCATTTACTGCGTGAGGCGGTGTAAAATTCGGTATTGCCGCCGATTTCTCCTTTCTAAAGGTAACTTTCGACCCAATTCACTTATTCTTCTCTTGTTCCTGTTGCTCTATTTGCTCTGCATAGTGGAAAGCTCTGATCATCAACCTCACCATTGGTGCAAACCCCTCTATTATGTAATGGCTCCTTACCTGAGTTCCATTCGTTATGAATTATGCCCTATGCTCAGAACACAAACAATGGTTTCTCTGCTGATATTCCTATTACCTATCCTATGGAAGTTTATGACATCACTGTAGCATTAGATATCATTCCTCGTTTTCTAAGTCCTTATAGAGATTCTGATATTAGGTATTGGGTTCAAATATTCTCTGAAAACTATCATTCTGGGCTTCTTCTATTTCTGAATTCATCTTCAAGGTATACCTGTATTTTCAGTTTTACTGCTAATCTGAGAAAGTCTCATATTCTAAGCTCTCATCCTACTAGTAATTTCTTTGTATTTAATCTCTGGGGTTCTGAATATTTACGTTTTGAATATAGTCAGTCTTAGGCGTTTATTTCGAGTTATTAATCTAGGCCCTCCAAAGCGAATGTAATAACACTGCTCGGTCTTCAAATTCTATGTATCCAGGAGGTCATCCTATGTCCTTCTCTTCAGTGTCTCTGCAGTATTAGTTTCCACGCCCTCTGTGATTCTATGTCTCCAGATTTGATGGCTAAAACTAAACCAGGTCAGAGTGCTGCCAGACCTACTCCTTCTCGTAAAAGAGGCCACAAGTCAAATATCGAAACTCTAGAAAACATAGCTGATACCTATGAATCAACTACCCTTGAAGATATCAAAGTCACTATTGTTGAATGGGAACAGGACTCAGAGGAAGAAGATACAAAAATTAGTGATCAATAGGAAAGAATGGAATTCATCCTTGACCTCGGAAACACTAGGGGCAGAGTCTCCTTATTTCAAAAAACAATAAAAACATATTGGAAATTCAAGTGTGTGCTGGCAAGAGCAATGGAGAGCCTACAGAAGAAAGAACTTGAATCCTATTCTTCAGTCTTATTTGATCTTCAAGCAATGAAACAAGAAATGTGAGAGATGTTGATGACCCAACATCAGCAAAATGTTCACATTGGCAACATAGAACAACAGTTCCGTCTGTTTCAACAAGCAAAGCTTTCTGGATCATCCGTCAAGGATCGAGTCTGAGATATTTAATCTCATGGATACTTAGTATCATGTTTTCTTTTTAATATTGAATGACTATATATACTTTATATCTTTTCAGTTTAATATGTAGTTTCGACAGACATAGTCGTGTAAAGTTAGCAGCTACTAAGCGTAAAAAACAATACCAATTCTGGTTAGCATTTAACTTTTTGAGGTGGCCAACAGACCTGGTTTTCTGTGGGTAGGTTGAGGCACTCAATTTTTGATGTAATTTCTTTATACAACTTTCCCTTATAATAGAAAATGACTAAGCACTACCAAATTTACAAAAAAAAAACAAAAACTAGAGATTGTGGATAGAGCTTACCAAATGGAAAAGCCATTTAGCGTGCCGAAATGAGATATCATTCCCCCTCTCATCATGTTTCATATCAGTTTCATCATGTTTCATGTCAGTTCATGCAAGGAAGGTGAACTTCATTGAATTATAGACAGAAAATCGTTGTCATTTTCAAAATCTAGATTGTGCTTGAAATTTGAACGGGAAAGAGCTACCGTTGACTCTTTTAAAGGCTGGGTAGTGTGTGTCATCGACGTTGTCACACGTCAAAAATACCTTTAATCATTGATGGTGTGTCCATTTTACTTTTTGTGAAAAGTTTTTTTTTTTTTTTTTTATTAATGGCATTGACCTACTTTAGTAAAGAAGTAGTGGGAAAATATAAAATTCTTAACAAACACAGTTTTAAATTAAAAATGGATTTGGTTTACCTTTTTAATTTATAAATGGGTTTTTGTTAGGTCAAAAATACCTTTGATCATTGACGGTGTGTCCATTTTACTTTTTGTGAAAAGTTATTTTTTAATTGTTTTGGTTAATGGTATTGGTTTACTTTACTAATGCGGTAATGGGAAAATATAAAATTGTTAACAAGTACATTCTTAAATAAAAAATGGGTTTGGTTTACCTTTTTAATTTATAAATGGGTTTTTGTTAGGTTAGGATGAATTAATATCATGATTTATCAATATTTTTTGTTAAAAAAAATTGGTAATTCTTTTCACACTATTCTTATTTATACTAGCTTAGATTTATTTGAACTCCAGATCTATCAAGGGTGGATAGTGATCAAATTTCTCAAGGTGCAAAATTTTCCTTGATTTTTGCATGAAAAAAAATGTTTGCAACTAGAGAAATTTGATCCCACTAGCCACTGGATAGATCTGGACTTAAGATGAATCAACGGTTGTTAGAAGAAATAGCATCCATGGAGTCAAAGTAGATGAAAAAATTAAAAAAAAAGAGAGTAGAAAATAAAATAAAATATAGGAGCAATCGAAATCAAACATAAAAATAAATTGTAGTTCTTACTCACACTAAAATCCTTTCCCACAAATATTTTTTTCCACACTAAAATCCTTTCCCACAAATATTATTTTCCACTTGGCGGATATCCGGAAATATTTTCTCAAAAATTTTATTTAAAATCCTTTCCCACAAATAATGTTTTCCAGACTAAAATAATTTCCCTCAAATATTATTTTCCACTTCACACAGGTCCCAAAATATTTTCTCACAAATATTATTTAACCCTTCGGATTGTCACAGAGATACTTAATTCTGACACTTTATTTTTGTGTTAAATTTATATATTTAAGGAGAGAAATGATTTTTCATTAGAGTTGACATTGAGTTAATTCGATTAAATTTTAAATGTTAAACAATACTTTTACATGTACGTTTACTTGTTTACCTGATACATCAATGCATGTAGTGTATTCAAATACAAACCTCTAGGATCTAAATTTATTAAATTTAATAATATCAATATGAATATTATAATTAATAACAGTAATACTATTAATTTTTTAATATTAATATTAAGGTTAATGTATTTTTGCATGGTATTAATAATAATTTTTCCCATGGTATTTGATTCATAGGCTTCACCTAAATAAAACCTATTTTTTGATATGTAGTAAATATAAAAAGAGGTTTTATTTGTTCACCATACCTCTCGTTTATTTATATTTTGTTTATTTTATCATACCTCTTTTATTTACCATGGTATTTGGCTCATAGGCTTCATATATAATTAGATGTTGATTTCTAATCCTATTTGACATATTTTTATTTATTTACCATACCTCTTTATACCACTTTTGTATTTATTTATTTACCATATGTGCTTTATAAATATGGTATTTGACCATGATATTTAGCCCATGGTATTAAAATGGTTTTTTTCCCATCGCCTTCACCTAAATAAAACCCTTTTTTTTAGTTTTATTTAAATATAAAGAGGTTTATGGAGTACATGTAAAAGGAGATTTTATTTATTTACCATACATTTAGTTTATCAATATTTTTATTTATTTACAATACCTTTGGAGTAAGTATAAAAATATGTTTTTTTTATTTACCATATCTCTTTTTTGAGTGTTCATAACCCTTTTTATATTTGAAATTTATATTGTGTTGATACATAATAATAATTAGATTTATTTTTAAATAGATGTCACATTAGATTAAAAACTATAAATGTTAAGCATTATCTTTACCTTTATAGTTACTTTTATGTGTTTATACATGTTTACATTTAGGTGTTTACGTTCTTTCTTGAGATCTACACCATACTCAGTTGAATATCAAATGTTAAACATTACCTTTATGTTTGTATTTACTTTTACATGTTTACATTTAAGTATTTGCATTTTTATGTGGCATATACTCCATATTGGGTAGAATGTTAAATGTTAAACATTACCTTTATGTTTGTATTTGCGTTTACATGTTTAAGTTTAAGTGTTTGAGTTTTTAAGTGAGACTTACCCCATACTTACTGGGTTGTTTACAAGACCTTTATGTTTTAATTTAAGTTTAGATTTTTACATTTACTTGTTTAAGTTTTTAGGTGAGATTTACCCCATACTGGACTGCCTCAGCATAATAATTTTTTTTTATCAACCGATTTAATGAAAAGGTATAAATAATAACTATTTTTATGATAAATACCAACTTTATATTTGTGATTACTACTAGTAATATTTTAAAACATTTTGTGGACATTAAATCTCCACCATCACCTAATAATTATATTAAAATTCTAGAAACTCAATTTCAAAATAGATACACATATAAACATAAAAAAGACAACCATATAAATTAAATGGTTGGTAACCACACATAGATATGAATATATACAAGTTGAAAGAACATAAAACCATACAAAGAAATGTGATCAAAATAATAAGGAAAATGAAGTACAATATACTCCACAAATATTCTTGTGGGGAGGACATGTAAATAGCTGGAGTCACCTATACCAAAGAATAGTTGTAAAGGAAACACACAATAATTGGGAAATTTCACTTCTCAAAATAGTTTTACAAAGAAGCCTAAAATGTTGTTAATGATTCCAAATATGGACATGTTGGAATATCAAAAATGAATTGTGTTTTAAATGAAAAAAATATGTATTCCAATGAATCAAATATCAAATGTACCCTCGGGAATATGCATTCATTTTCTCGCCACATTGATTCCAATAAAGTTGATAATTCAATTATTCAATGAATTAGGAATAAATTGTGAGAATATGTTGATGGTGTTGGAAATATGCCAAGGAAGGGAATCTCCCAGGTATGAAGCCCCAATTATACATTGCACCATTTCGAGTAGGAGCCCCATCTGGGTAATAGGGTCGACAACCATTATTATTAGGGATTTGTCTTGGTTGCAATTATCAACGTAAGAGATTATGAAAATAATTTTTAAAACAAGCAAGTAGGTTGACACTATGAGGCATACAATTGCAATATATATAAGGTTTCTTCGTGAAAGGGGAAAGAGAGTTACCCTCTAGAAGAAAATTAATAGAACTATCTTAAAGGAGACACAAAAGGGTATCGAAATAATTTTCGATTAACTTGGAAAGGAGTTCAGAAGATAACGATGATCATAAGATCAAGTAAAAATTCACATTCAACAAGATTCACACTATATCTAATTAAGTGGTTCATTTTCATTTGTATGCCTCAATATAAACATACACCACAAAAAAATGAAACAATAGTCTTAAAATTATTTAGGAAATATGCATGGAAGCAAGTTGGATTTGAGAGATTAATATATTAAGTTAAATTTGCAAAATACATGATTTCAATGATGTGACACCAGCTTCAATAGTGGAACATTATGTCACCACTTGCTCCTCGAAAGGATGATCTTCTCTCCTATTCTATCTTAGACAAGCAAAGGTAAAAATTTGAAAGACATTTTCTTGAGATATTAGGGTGTATTTATAAGAAATTAGGTGAATCTCCACCTCCCATGAGACTCTTTACCTCCCTTATGACTGTTGAGCTTCTACTATGAATTTTTGAATTCGTATGTGACGTTTGAGTTCCTACACAACTCTAAGAAAATCAAGTGAATTTTCACATTCCATGTGGGATCCTTGGGTTTCCACACACTTTACATTTTCTCATTTTTTACAAATCACATAATTACATTCCACAAGTTATATTTAAAATTACATTGACACATGTTAGTTTTATGGTGAGAGCTTTATAATTCATGACATGGTGATTGTGACATAAGACTTCATTGTATCAATGCAAAGCTCTCTTCTCATTGATGAAATTAATTTGAATTATTCATGACGGATCTTTGCTTCTAGTTAATCTTCATCTTCTAAAGGGTCTAAATAGGTCTTGGACATTTCTAAGTTAGAATGAGTTTCCATTCCTTTATCTTTGTGCAATATTCCTTCATGTTGTGCATAATATCATATTTGTGTCTTGTCTCGATGAATTTCTTTCATGTAATTTTTTCTTCCTAACTTCCAATGAAGATCACTCTACAATGCTAATATTATAACATCTAAAAATGAATTAAATTCATAACAAGCCAAGATCAGCCTGAAAACCACCCATTCTACCATTTCTTACTCATAGAAGATGTTGATTATGTTGGGACTATGTCAATGGGTTTTGAGAGAGAGTCTAGGAATTGTGTAGTTGGGCTAAACAATGACCAAGAGGTGATCATTTTTCCACTGGAACTATGAATTTCACAATAAGGGGAGGCTCCTTCAAGGTTATGCATAGTGGGAAACTGCAGGGGACAAGGGTGATGAGCTTGTTGGTGAAATATGCATAGCGCATATTGCTTAAGGAAGAGAAGGCATGGATTGCGTAATTGAGCTTCACAGGGATTGAGGGATAACCCAATTTCCCAGTAAAACTAGGCATTTCATATTAGGAGGAAAGATAGGACAACGTATTGTGTAGTGATAGTTTTTAGTCAGCAGGAGAGATAGCAATAGCCACCATAACTGCACAATGCATATGGATTGAGAAGAAAGATCTAGGATTGCAGAGTTAAGATTTACAATGAACTAAATAGTGACCTACTATCGACTTAAACTACAAAATTCTCAATAATTGCCTCACTTGGTGAAGGGATTGTGCAGTTGACTATTGTAGGCAACAGAAGGATCAATCATGATACATCGAGGATTCTCACCTCACCATGAACCAGAGAGAGCCATTATTTTGTGTATTTCTATTCAGTCGTGATTAGGGAAATGATCCACTATCAGCTAGAATTATGCTATGTGCAATGGAGGTAAGCATGAGTTACTCTTGGGAAAAAATTTCTATGGTAAGTAGGAATAGATTGAGGGATTTCAGTTTAAGATTACAGAATATGCTTGAGGAATATGTTTCCCTAAGGAGAGCATAGTGAAAAAAATTAAGAGGTAAGTGATGCATCCTTTATAGCTAAGAATGCTCAATGAAATCATCCAATATCTTAGAGTTTGGGTATACAAGGAGTGAAGACAAGGGAAAGCCCAAAAATGACTATGTTTTGGATCATTGTAACAAGAGAGAAAATATGATCAAAACAAGTTCTAGAACAGATTAAAACACTAGTAGAAAATGATGAAATTAATGATTAGGTGACTAAAAAAGTTAGTCATAGTAATTATTTTAAGTGAATTACCTCTAAATTTGAGCGATTTTAAGTGATTGAACTAAAAATTACTAACTTAAATGACTAATTTAGTCTAGGGATAAAATATATGACCACATAATAAGTGACTAAACTAAAAACAACTAGCTTAAATGACTAGTTTAGTCTAGGGATAAAATATACGACTACATAATAAGTGACTAAACTAAAAGTGACTGACTTAAATGACAAATTTAGTCTAGGATTAAAATATATGACTAGATAATAAGTGAAAAAATTAATAATGATTAATGAGAATCATTATTATAGTCCAAGAATAAAAATATGACCAAATAACAAGTACAAAAGGTATCTGAATTAGTCATTTATGTTAGTAATTTTTAATTGTGTCACTCCATAAATGGAAAATTGAAATTTTTATGTCGCAGTGTTACATTTTACTATAGGGGTATTGGAATCCATCTACAGTGTTAAAATTTAGAGACAAAGGGGTCTCTAAATCCATCTACAGTGTTAAAATTTCAAATAAGATTTTGTCTCTAAAGTTTAACACTACAGATGGATTCATCTACAATTAACATAATGGCATGTATCATCTATTTACTTTACACTAATTCCTTAATTATTATTCTAGTAAAGGTAATATTTAGATAGTTAAATTCATATTTACATCTATATTTATTTGGCCAAAAAATATAATTTTTAAACATCATTGATTTATGTTAAAAGTGTGAGTTGTTTTAAATCTGAGGTTAAAAATTCATATTTACATTTAATAAATAGATAAACATAATTACATTGATTTTTTAATTTATTATTTTATTCATGTACTAAAAACGATGTATAATAAGTAGAGAAAAAATCAGGTGGTCTCACCCTGACCAGGTTTGGTGACCAATATTTTCAACAAGTGACAAAAATACAAAAATGAGGCTAAGGACAACATCCATAAATGAGAGGGAAAAAGACACCAAAAGAGTGAAAATACATTAAAAACACATGACAACATACTATTCATCCGACATAATGGAAGCTAGGTTGTTCAGGGTTGTTATTGGAGGGGGTGGTGGAAGGAAGTTGCATTGGACATGCCCTTTGAAGTCTGCTAGCCAAGTCTCCAACTTTTCCTCTTTTTGTACAAGGTGGTATTATGAATTTTTTAAAATTGTTTAGGTATGAATTTGATTTAATTTTTTAATAATAATGATGAAATTTTGGTCCTTAAGGGAGACAAGGGAGGGGTTGCTGTTGTTTTAGATAAGGTGGATTATATTAGGAAAACTAATGGGCATCTTGATTGTGGCAGATACAAGAAGTTGAAGTGCAACCCCTTGCCAAAGATCTTAAGAGAAGTTAAGAGGGAAATCTCGAACTCATATCTTGATGATAGGTTGAAAAAGAAATAGACACCCTCCTGTGAGGTCACTCCGAGAATTTATGGGCTTCCTAAGATTCATAAATATGGGGTTCCTCTTAGACCAATTTTCAATACCATTGGATCCCCCACCTATTAACTCGTGAAATATGTCACAAAAATTCTCAAACCTCTTGTTGGGAACAATGAGTCCTTTATTAAGGACTCAAGTCACTTTGTCAAGCTTATTGAAAAAGAGAGGGTGGAGAAGAGCGATATCCTGGTAAGCTTTGATGTGGTTTCATTGTTTATCAAAATCCCTTTAGATGAAGCAGTGGAGGTTATTAATGAGGTCATAGATCCTGAAATAGCTAGGCTTGCTGAGATTTGTTTACGATCAACCTTATTCACCTTTCAAGGAGAATTATATGAGCAGGTATTTGGTGTCGCAATGGGATCACCACTCTCACCTATTGTGGCCAACTTATTTATGGAAAACTTCGAAAATAAAGGCCTTGATTCCTTTCGCTTAAGTCCAGCTTGGTGGAAAATATTTGTAGACAACACTAACATAGAGTGGTCACATGGTAGGGAGAACCTCAAGAAATTATTCAATCACCTCAACTCAATTTCCTCAGAAATTAAGTTTACCAAGGAGATGGAAAAAAGAAAAACCATTCCTTTCTTGGATGTACTAGTTACCAGAAAATATGATGGGACATTAGAGAATCAAGTTTTTAGAAAGAAAACCCATACTAATAGCTACCTCATGCCGAGTCTTACCATCATCTTGCTCAAAAATTTGGTGTCCTTAATGCTCTTGTTGTAAGAGCCCTGAGAATATCAGATGAGGAGCACCTATAAGAAGAAATATCTCACCTAAAATTTGTTTTATTGGGTATAGGGTATAAGGAAAGGGAAATGAGGAAAGCCATAAACAGAGCAAAAAGCATTATCGTATCTAAGAGATGCCAAGATCCTCAAGAGAGAGGTGGAAGGGTTTTTCTACCATACATCAAAGGTGTGACACATACGATTGCCAGGGTTTTTGGAAGGAGTAACATTTTTGCACAATTCTCAGCAGCAGGAACCATTAGAAAAAATATGCACTCAGTTAAAGATAGCATTAGTGAGGGGCAGCTTAAAGGTGTTTACAAGATTGACTGCTCATGTGGGAAGAGTTATATTGGTGAAACTGGGTGCTCTCTTCAAAATCATCTGAAAGAGCATGGTGCCGATATTAAACATGAGCGATCATGAAACTCGGATCTTGCTAATCACTCCTCGAAAACAAAACATCACTTACGTCTTGAGGATGCTAAAATCATTGCGAGGGAGGAACACTATTAGAGACGTAATATTAGAGAAGTGCTGGAGATTATAAAACATCTGCATAACATCAACAGGGACAAAGGATACGCGATTAGTGACAGTTGGCGACCTCTTATTAGACAAATTTTATCCTTAGGTTCATCCTCATCCTAGGTATAATTTTGCAGGTTTTCTTTTCTTCCTTTTTAGTATACTAGTTTAGGGTCATGTCAGTACAAAAACTCTTATTATTCCACTCAATCGTAATAATTATTATTATTAATTAAATTTTATTCTAGTAATAAAAATTAATTAATTAATATTTATTATGAGTAAATGTAAGCTAATTAAAATATAAATTCAAATCTAACTTATTTATATAATAAAAATTGTTAGAATTAAAAATTTATTAGGGTTTAATTAATGAAAATTTATTAAAATTCATTTATTAACATATATTGCCTTAGATTAATAATTTAATTACGCTATTTTAGGTTATAATTTAGCAATTTTAGTTACTCTAAATGTTAAATAATAAAATAATTTAGACATTAATTAAATTTTTTTATAATAAATTAGAATTTTATATTAGGTTTATTATTCTAGAATTAAAATAATTAAAATAATATGGATAATTCAAATTAAATAATTTTAAAATATTTATTAATAATTTTTTAAATATTTATTATTGAAATTACATTAAAACAAAATGCTTAAAAATTTTACAATAATAAAATAAAATTTATTTTAAAATATATTTACATAATTTATTGTCGGCTCCTCTCATAAAAATTAGCCTTCACTATATATACCTTGACCTCTTGTGACCTTCTTTCATTCTTCATTCATTTCTTGTCCTGAAGATGGATCCCCGTTGAGATTTGAAAGGTCGAAAAGTGTTTTATGATACTGTGAATAATCCAGATTCTGCAAATATATAAGCCTTTATTAATGATTATAAATATGTAAATAAAAATATTTGACTATGGTTTATTTTGTAATAATTGATAAATCTATTTAGTTTTATCTATTTTCTATGAGAATTGTAACAATGAATATATTTATTTCATTTAATGCATAATTTACATGCTTATATGAAATCAAGTTTTAAATAAAACAATATATTGTTGTTTTCTATTTGATTAATAATCAATGTAGTCGGAGTGAGAGCTTGGAAAAGTATTCATGTTTATATTTTAATTATTTTTAATAGTGGATAGATTAATTTGAATGCTTATTAATTTCATCAAAATTGAAAACTCAAAAACTCGCTATGAAAGCTACGAAAATTGGGTATGAAAGCCCCAAGAATGAAAACCAAATATTATTACCTGCAAGCACTTGCTATTATCACCCCATGAAATTCAAACCGATTATTCTTACTATGATGAAGAGGTCCACTCTAGGTTTACCCAAGTTCTAAATTCTCCATGAAAACCGCATTTTTTTTTCCACAAAATGGCTCTTTGGCACCAAATGTTTGCCTTCGGTGGAAGGGTTTTTCTATATTTTTAGATATTTGAGAGAAATTATTGATGTGGTTAAACATTTTTAGGGCTTAAGAAATTTAATATATAATAACAGCTACTGTCATGGATAGAAAAGCATTGGAGAGAACTTGGAGGCTTTTGAAGAGGCAGGCAACAGCTAATTCACAACTATACTTGCCAATTTTGGAGTTGGAATATAGGTTAGTTGGATTTATAGGTTTATATTTTTCTATATTCATGAATTATTACTACCTGTTATTACTTGTGTTCATTCTATGGTTTTTTGTGTTCCTTCTATGTATTTTTATTTTCTTTTGCTAAGGGATTGACTGATAATGAATGCAGAGTAGAGTCGAAAAAGGGAACCCTCTACTCAGTGAGTTTTTACTGCTCAGTCTATGGTGGTTTAAACGGTTGCCTTTCATTTTTTGCTGCAACCTTCCTGCTTACATGATCTTTCTATATTTTAACAATAAATATTTCATTATTTCCCTAAATGGTTTTATGTTTCTCATAAGGCTTATTTACTTTTGCTAACCTTTTCTTTCTAGTGTTGATTTAATACATTTTATTATTCTTCTATGGAGTCTGATTTTGTTGGACACCTAATCCTCAATGGGTAGGTGTGGAAGGTGAATGGAGAAATGGATTCAAAGTGACCTTGGAATGTGGAATCCAAGAGCCACACCATTATTTATAAGTGTACATCTATGGTGAATAATAATATAACTCATGCTTGTCCTTCAGTTTATTCTAGTGCATTTACTCTCCTTCTTGATTACCATGCGTGTGTTTAACATGGTATTAAAGCCATGATGAGTGGCCTTCATATGTATGTTTTTGTGTTCCATTGACAACGCTCGTGTTTGAGCATAAAACTCGACCTCTGCACACTACTCCTCTATTATAACTCCTACATGAACTGCTCAAAAACGCCATTATTTTCCTACTAGCACTGGCATATCATTTTCTGTTGCTATGAGTGTCTTGTCAGTCCTGCCCTCTACTTTCCTACACTCTCTACTCCAAGTCTGTCACTCCTCTACCATTAAAACCTATGCTTGCTAATTCTGGAAGCTTGTACAAGTAACACTTTCATATTCCAGACTCCTGGTATGTGTTGCCTTTCATTCAGTCAAACCCAACATTGACATATCGACTTCTCTACAATGCCTCATATCCCAATTTATCATACCTGCATATCTGAATTAGACCCTCCTCAACTCACTTCCTATTTAATATGGGCCTCATCTCCATGTAATACACTTGTGCACTTTACTACACCGCTCCCCCTAATGGATCTAAACTATCATGCTTCTCTACCCACACTACAAACTCTACCAAGGCTGTACAGTTTCCTCTGATCCCACGTAGACTTCCCCACACTGGTTTCATGATATATATATATATATACATATACATATATATATATATATATATATATATATATATATATATGTATATATATATGTATATATATATATGTATATATATGTATATATATATATATATATATATATATATATATATATATATAGATATATATATATATATCACTGGTAGATACATCACCGCTCATAAGTATATATACCAGTCTCACAAGAGTTTTTTCTTATCAGGTGGTTCAATTTTTCTATCTCAGCTTATACACCAGCACAAATATTTATCTGATGTGAAGCAACCCCATCATAGAAAGCCTTCGCTCACACCTATTGGGCTCAACCCCTTCCAACTCGACCCTCGGCCTCTGCGCCAACATACCAACCTCCCCATTCTCTCCACCACTGCCTCTCCCTTGGCACCTCCGCCAGCCTATGCACTTCAACCCTCACACCTGCCTCCTCCACATCCCACAGGCCTTGGCTCCTACTCCCTCACACTTCGTTCCCTCTACTTTTCGCTCATGTCACGACCCCTTGATTATTTGCTCCAATCCATGTTTTCGACTCTCACCTTGTCCCTCGACATCTCACAACGAGATTTCACGCTACTCTGCCTCCTGCCACCCTTCCTTCAGCTCCCCTGCCCTCCTCTCTTCCTATTTCTGCTACAAATCTCGGCCCCTCGCCTCTCCACCTACACAACACCATTCTCCCTGCCCGGTTTGGAGGTGTTAACTAAGAGTGGTATGTGGAGCAGCAAAGAGAGGTGAACAAGCATAAAGCGTCTATATACCTCGTGGCTCGTGTGGACTGAAATGTTGACAATGTATGAGGGGACTATGTATTGAGGCAGTTGGGGAGAGAGCTCTGCAATAGTATAATACACAATGTATGGATATTGTGTGGATGCTTTGTGAAGTCTGAGACACTGTGGAAAAAAGCACAATGTTTGTGTGGAGTGGTGAATGTGGAGTCGAGGATAAAGTTGACTATATGAAGCTGAGCGGAATCTGTCTACAAAAATAAAGAGTGGGAGACTTATTTTATTCTATCAAATCATGGTAGTTCATTTTCATTGTGGTGGCCTAATAGCGAGTTATATTGTTGTGCTTCAAGTTGAGTTTCCAACAAGAGGATTGGAGTCTGATGTGGGTATAAGGGCTAAGTTATTTCTTTTTGTTGCTCATTTAGTCAAAACTTTTGGAAGTTGAATCATCCTTTTCTGTGCAGTTCGAATTTCCATTAATACACTGATATTTGTGATTGAAAGACTAATATTATTGTTGGAATATAATAACTATGGCTTCCATATTTCTAGGCATTACATACCAGCTTTGAAAGATGAGTTTTTATCAGTTCTGAAATATATTTTCGTAAAATTGTTTTCCATTTTTCAATAAAGATAAAGTGTGCATGTTGTTGTTGATATTAAAAACTAGTGAAAGAAGGGTGGTTGCAGAATATAGCCTGAAACATACTTAAAAGAAAGTGCTGAAGACGTATACTAAAGATTCTTTTTCATACTTTTAATTGTTCCTATTGATTGTCTCCATTAACATTGTGGAGTGCATTACAATGTTTTTTGTTTCCGTTGGTGAATTTTTGTGTATAAGCCATGGATTGTGAATGCATTCGTGTCATTATTGCTTATTAGTTGAAGCATTGACCTCGTTTTTTAAGCCTCGAAAATGGAAAATGTTTATGAAGAAATAGAGCTATTTAAAACCTTGATGCAATATAATGTTGATGACATATTGAAAGTAAGCAAAGCCTCTCTTATAGATATTCAAACCTCTCTACAAATTTCACATGAGAAAATTGAATTTTTGTAGCTTGAGTCAAAGCTATAGCGAGAATAATTATAGCAGGGGAGTCATCATTCTGAATGTGTCCTTGTTCATAACATTGAGACAGACTCCCATCAACAACAAAGTGTAGATGAAATACCCATTTTATGATCATATTTGCAAGAAGAAGAAAAAATCCAGCCTGCACTTCCCAAGCCCATCATTGGACCTTGGGAACAACTTGTGCATAATGAGCACAAAATAGGTCTTGGATATGACAAGGAATTGTACTTTCATATTGTGGACTACTCCAAGCCCATAAAATTTTAGACTTCTAGATTTTTTTATGACATTTCACCTGCAGCTATTCTAGATCTTGCTCCTCTTCCAAAGTAGCAACAACAAATTGTGAAATTACAACACTCTGATCGAGTTGGCCATATGAAATATCACTATTTTTATCTTCACCCATGCATTAAATGTGGTCGACACACGCATTCTTCACACAGATGCTTCAAAAACAAGCCTCCCACAAGAACAAAGATTCATCTTGGATAAATCGCTTCTTGGCAATGGGCATCAAAATCCAAGAAGATGTTTCAGACATATGCCAGAACTTGTTCTAGAATATTGAACAATATTGTAGTTTAGTTTTCGCCATCATCGCACCTTGTACCTGATTGGGGGGGAAATGGTGGTCATCTACAAGCTTCGAAGCCACATCAAGCAAGCCTGAGCCATGACTTGTCATTCTAGATTCAGAGTTGTAGCCAGAGACACAATAGTTCAAGTGAGCATGAGCCAGAACTTGTCATTCCAGATTCAGAGTTGCTGCCAAAGACACGGATGCCTATGAGAAATCCTTTGGTTGGTGAACAGCCTTAAAACATCTATGTGAGGTTGATATTCTTCCTATTCAAATAATTCAGAGCACTTCCTCTAGAAGAAGACTTCAACTTCTTTCCTGCTTTGGTAGAGTTATGGGAAATGCATTAAGCATTCCAGTGTTGGTGGTCATCCTTAAACCATCATAGGTTATAGACCTCCTTTCTTCTAGGTTGAAGGTCTCCCTCTTCAAATATTAGGGACACTTACTCTAGCAGAAGCCCTCAGCTTCTTGCCAGATTTGGAAGAGTTCTGGGAACTGCAATAAGAGTTCTAGTGTTGGTGGTCATCCTTAAACCACCACTTTATGCCAAAATTTCAGAGAGTTGATTCAACCAAGTGCGGCCATGCATACTTTGCATATTTTTATTACAACTCTTCTTGGACTCACACATACCCCTTCGGTTTAAGGGGGGGAATGTTGGACGCCTAATTCTCAATGGGTAGGTGTTGAAGGCTAATGGACAAATGGAGTCCAAGTGACCTTGTAATGTGGAATCCAAGAGTCACACCATTTTATTATAAATTTACATCTATGGTGAATAATAACACAAATCACGCTTATCCTTCAGTTTCTTCTTCTGTGTTTACTCTCCTTCTTGTTTACCATGGGTGTGTTTAACAGATTTAATATGCTTTATTGGTTTTCAATGGAATCTGACCACCCTAAATCAAATTGATATGAATACATGAATGGCATTCAATATGAAGACATGTTTGTGAAAATTCCTGTTGCGATTCATGCATTTTATTTCAACAACTTAATATACAAGCATGAATGGCATTGAGCATAATGAAATTAATTTGGGAATGCCAAATTTCCATTTATGTCTTTACCGTTCAATCAATATTTCAATTCATGGTGGTCAGATTCAATGTTTATTGTAATTGTAAGTTTGTTCATATCCATGAATAGACTTATAGTTAGTGTTGTCAGAAGAGGATAATGATTGATTTTGAAATTTCCTTGTATTTCTTTCTAAACTCCAAGGAAAAAAATCCCCATATAGGCCTCCACTCAGTTCCTTTCTTTCACAACAAATGAATCAACTATTTGAAAAATCTAAGATTTTTGCCAATGGTGAAGTAGCATTGTGATTACCCATGGTGCCCGCTAAAGCCATTCAATTGTTGTTCTCATAACCATTAAAACTTGATTAGTTTGAGAGGAAGTGTCAATCAATTTTAAACAAGCTGGTTTTGGATAATGCATTAATCTGTCTAACCATTTGCAAATCCAAAACAAAATTTCCCTTAATCGATTCTATTTTCAACCATACAAAAATTTAGGCCTTCAAAAAAAATGATTGATGGCATAAGGGGATTGAGGCTACAAGCAAGCCTTACGCTTGTGGATTGATAGAGGATTAGAATTATTTGGGAATTTAGACCTATAATCTAGTGCACGATCTCATGCCCTATAATCTTAGCCAGAAACTGCTCATATCATTATTATGTGGCCCATCACTGATTGATGTTGATCAGTTTCAGTTTGAGTTGACGTGAAACTTCACAAAATACATTCATATGTGTAACATGATGATTTGGATTTGTATATCTAAAATTATAGAGAATGTGAGGCTAGAATGGATTGATAGGATCTAGACATCATTAGAAACATTTTGGGACCAAATTGACTAGGGCCCCCTCCATGTGCATGAAGAGACCAGTCTAACACCAATATCTCTACTTTTTCACTTTGATGTTTCTCAGATAATATGTGGGCCATGATAGGGGCACTAATGACATATTTTCTACAAATGATAAAGTGTTTTAGTTTCCACCCTTAAATCATGAATTCCATAAAATTAAGCTAGTTAAAATTTGGTGGAAGAAGCTATCATACCTAGCTAGTCTAAAGTTATTGTGCTCATTTCAATTGTAGATTTGGGGGATATTTTGGAATCTTAATAAAAACATAGATATCACACAATTACTTATCAAAGTTGCAAATTCCATGAACATCCAAAAATTCCAAAGACAACAATAAAGTCAAACAATTGACCTTGCTGTTGTGTAATGGATTTATGGATATTCCCAAAACATGCCATATAGATAAGGAGAACCATATAATAATCACATTTAAAATTTAACACTATAAGAGAAACATGTTTAGGTTTCTCATGACAAAACCCTTTCCCACATATATATGGAGCAATGTTGACCCATGGTCTCCTAAACATCTTCCAAATGTCATATTCACTCGGTACCTTAAGATACCCATGGGTAGCCTAATAGTGTGTGAGGCACACATAACATTGAATGCAAATAGAAATATGGATTAAATCCTCCACATGTTATCCTTAAGGCTCACCAAAATTAGCGTATAGTATCATATAACCAATTGGTAATGTCATTATTATTGCATGGGAGACATGTAAAGTTCAAATATCCCCCCCGCCCCATGCTTTTTAGACATTGAAATGATTACTACAGCTAATTCCATAATTATTTGGTGTTATAAATATTATGGCCACATCCATGGGCCATCAATTTATTCTATGACTCCCATCCAATCTTTAACACAAGTAAACAAGAGCATTCAATTTGGGATTGAGACTTGAAACAAGGTCATCATTAAGAAATGAACTCCAACTTATATGTAGATGACAAATCAACAAATATCCCCTCCCAATATTAAGTGGGTTCTTCCAAATTCATTTCTCTTGCAAGTGAGAGGTGGAACGTTAAAATTTACCCCCCTTCCCATGCTTTCTCTTCACTAAAATGGTCATTCCAATTAAGCCACAGTAAAAAAATGCATCATATCCATGCATTGTTGATTTATTTTAGGACTTCCACCTAGTGTTGAATATGTCGACAAATAAGAAAAATATTTCAATTTGTGATTTGAACTTGGGAAATCATTATAATAAGTTTTCCAACTTGCTACCAAACCATAACATGAAAAACCTCTCCACTGAATGTTAAAGTCGGTTTTTATATTATAGTAATGTAGATTAATATTCTAATTACCTTCATAGAGATCAAACCAATGTAATGAATATATATATATATATATATATATATTATTTAATATCTATCAAATTTTGAACTCTAGCCATTTATGGCATATGTTAAATAACACACAAAATGTAACGATTTATGGCCATGATTTGGAATGGAATTTAATGATGGATTATTGTTAAATTTGAATTATATTTTTTCTTATGGACCTACAATTCTTAAAAGTGTTTAAGGATCTTTGATTAGATTTAAAACCTTAGAAAAACACAAACATTGTTAGATTAATTAAAGTCTTAAAATTTATTTTTCCCAACAAAATTGGATTAAAATATATGCATTTTATCTTATTAGATAAACAACATTGCAATTTATTTTTCATTTACTATTTTGATACCCTAACTTTGCTTTTGAGCTGAAACATATAGACTAATATTAACTTATATTAACTTTAAAAGGTCATATGATTGAATCTTAAAAAAAAAAGTAAAACATTACTAAACTAACATAGAAGTGACCCATCATTTTAATAAAAGGATTAACCTCAATACATATTAACATGGTGAATATATATATATATATATATATATATATATATATATATATATATATATATATATATATATATGGTTTTCATTATAACCATAATGAAATTTTTACCCTTTTTCACACTAATTTAGTTCTTCAAAATTGAATATATGAGTATACATACAATGAAAAGGAGTGTGTATAAATGGTCATTTTTAGATATTAACATCTGGTGTTGGTTAAGAATAAGAAAACCATTCTTATATTCCAATGTTTTATCCAACCCTATTTTTATCTATTTTAGTCATCATGATTTTTTTTTAATATTTCCCTCCAAGAATTTTTTATTAATTTGGTTTTATATTTCCCTCCATTTTTTTTTATTAATTTGATTTTATATTTCCCTCTAATATTCTTTTATCAATTTGGTCAGATTTAACATTTATGATTTTTTCAAAGGTTGTTTCGACTATCGTTTTTTTGCCTCAGAGAAAAGGTAGCCATCTAGATTCTATCTTGCCTAAAGATAGATTTTATAATTCCAAATGTTAGCTGCATTTGCTATATTTTGATTCTATGGGCTTTATTTGGAATTTGGAGACAATATTCATAGATCGTAATCAATTTTGTTTTTTGTGTTCAATTCATTGATTATCTACAAATATAAGAGTTCAATTCATCGATTAGCTACATATATAAACATAGTTTACTATATTACAAATTGAACAATAAATTCACAGTATTACTAGTTGCTACTCAACTCATCAATCAAACCTATAGTCAAATGGGTCCCATGGTCAATTCCTGGGCATGTTGAATCAAAGGGAAGCATTTATCAATTGATAAAATCAATTCCTAGTTGATGGCAGTCATTTTCCCTAAAAGATCTAGGCAAAGAAGACAACCATATATCTGCCCTCAAATGCCATGCATTTTTAATAACTACAACCGACAATGAAGCGTTTCTCGCAAGAAATCGAGTGTGTATTGTTAAAGTTTTATGCAATTTTAAGATTAGAAATTTGAACAAAGTGATTCCTCTTGATTATATGGGTTTTTTCATTGCCTTGATGGTAAAAATTATAGTTGAATAAATACATAGGTCACTATTCCTTTTTGGATTAGATGCCAATAAAGTTTGTGAATAGAATTGCACAGGGAAATTTTTATATATGCACAAGAGGTTTACATTGCTAAAAAAGGTGACCTTCTATTGTCTCTTGAGCCTTAGCACACCATAAAGTTCAAACCATAAAAATCTTGAAGAAAAGGGGATTACAAAAGTCCTCAATATTTTTGATGTGTGGATTTGATGATGAATACTCTAGCCATTTTTTTAAATTTTCCATTAAGTACCAAAGATGGGAGAACAGTTATTGAGGATACATGCATGCATGAGGTAAGTATAAACCACAAAATGGAATACTCTCTTATGGGCTTGGAATTACGATTGACTAGTTTTACTGAAAGGAAAACCTAAGAAGCTAGAAATAAACTGATTTTTGATGATATGGAAACAATTCACAGAATCATAGCCCAGCCAGCTTCCCTTTAAGAGAATTGTTAAAATATAATTTTAAGAGGAAAAAATAGGTATATATTCTATAAATAATTCAAATGCATGATTGGCTCCAAGGCCCCAGGCCTTGGGGTATTCCATGTCCCTCTAGAGAAATTTGTTAAAATCCAATTTTTTATGGGGAAAGATAGGTATGTGTAATCTGAAGCCTGAAAATGGGAGGTTGGATCCAAAGCCCAATTAATTTTGATCTCCTATGTCCCTCTAATAAGTCATTTTATCCATACCCTTCAGGAAATTCTCTTTAACGGAATTTCCAAGGGGAATACAGGACTTGTAGGTGCCAAGGGCACCAATTGAAACCTATGTGGAAATAACATCCATAAGCTATCTTCAGGATGATAGAGGACAACAAAATTTTTTTATGAACCTACTACTATTTTCCAGGGGCTTGTCCTTTTCTAAAAGCATAACAAAAACCATATTAATTATGTGTGGGATTCACTATCGATTGTCTCCACCCTTTAAAGTTTCTGAATAAGAAAACTTTGTGTGTGGACAGTGATGATTATACTTCTTTTATAATCCTTTGAGGGTTTATCATGATGAGAGTTACAAAAAACAAAATTGGGAGGCTTATTAACTAGAAAATGAAGTAACTCTATCTGGATAAAGGATTTATAAGGACTGAACGGTGGTAGAGACAGAAATTTATCCTTCCACTTCCATGAATTCATTGGTAAATATTAGTATATGGAAGATACAGAGTAGGTGTTTACACCCCTTACTAAGAAAATTAGATGGAGCACACAACCCTATGAGGATAAAATAAAATTTCCCATGATTACATCGTGCCATGACCATGATAACACATGGGAAAACTAAACAAGATACATCCATAACTAATTCTAGTCTCCTTTGTTCCATCCATTAAGGTGTGTTAGGTGACTTGCCAAATCATGATCAAAATTTCCCTCAAATGCACTTAGCAGTACATAAGTCTTCCCAGATGGAGGTGCAATACCATTTTTATGGAAAAAGGTTTATTAGAAGACTTTTCCCCATGGATTTAGATTGTGATGGTAACTATCCTTAAAAGAGTGAAAACTAAAGGGTCGGTGGAAAAATTTATATATAAATCACCACCTTATCCCTCCTCGAGAATTATTCTCACTGATTATTCCTTTGCTTGGTGCTTGTATATATTATTCTATTGGAGGAACCGATGGTTGTGAATATTTAAATAACATGCTTTGTTGGACAATGGGAAAGGGGTAAGATATAGGCCATTTGGTATAGACTCTTCAGTACATTGTTTCATTAAGTGGGAAAAATACAACAAATTATGTCCATCACACAAAACACTTTTAGTTATGTTATAGTTATCAAATGATAACTACCATTTGGAAGTGCCATTTACACATATAAACTCAAAAATATGGATAGGGCATAGGATCATGTGTCATTGGATCAAAATTTACCTCCTATTTTTCCCCCACATGTTATTATCATTGAAGATTGCTCTCTTTGAGGTCATATTCATTATTGAATTGTAAGAACTAGTTCATGAAATAAGTAACTTAATTTCCCATCCAGATCCACTGATAAAAAAAACATAGTGGCCATTCAACATACACTCTTTATAGTGAAAGGTGAACATTTTTTCCTCAAGGGAAAAGTAGAGTAGACCAGAACCATCACCCAAGTTTCTTTAAATGGTATTAAGTTCTTAACATCGAGTGGAAGTCTTCTACCAAATAAACTTGGTGCTAGGTGTGTTGGGGGATGATGTGCATTAGTAGCTAGAAAAATTTCTATGTGAAGTCACACACCATATCCTATGCTTTGAACATTGCCTAGATAGGAGGATAAGGGAATAACAGTATCATGTCTTCTAGATTTTAGACACAATTGTTTTGGGGGATGATTCTATTGTAACTGAAACCATTAGACATGAGATGAGTCTATAAAATGTCAAAAACCACTAGGAAGTGCCCTATAGATAGATAAACTAAAAAATATGTATGGGGTGGAGGATCATATGTGGTGTTTGGATCAACATTTCCATCCTTTTCCTTCCCCATATGTTATTCTCATTGAATATAAATGTCTCTGAGGTCATATTTATTATTCCATTATAAGAACTATTCCTTGAATAACTAAGCTACTTTCCCATTGAGATCCACTGATAAAAACAACATAATTTTCACTCAACATAGACTCTTTATAGTGAAAGGTTAACATTGTTTCCTCAAGGGAAAAGTAGAGCAGATTGCAACCATCACCGAAGTTGCTTTCAATGGTATTAAGGTTTTCACATCAAGTGGAAGTGTTTTTCCAGATAAACTTGGGGCTAGGTGGGATGGGGGATGATGTGTAGTATTAGATATAATATCATCTATGTGAATTCACCCACCATATCCTATGCTTTGAAAGATAGTAGGATAAGTGAATAACTATATCGTGTATTCTAAATTTTAAACACAGTTTCTGCATGGGATGATTCTATTGTAACTCCAAAATTTTAAATGAAATTGAAGTTGAAGTCTTAGAGGCTTCAAGAAGGTGAAAAAATAAGATATAAGAAAGAGAATTGAAGGTTCAGAAGAAGAAGGGAAACAATAATAAACAAGGACTCGAGAAGGAAATCTGATCAAATATCAGAGGACAAAGAAAATGTTGAACTTTTCCATGCATGGAAATAAGATCGTTGATATGAACCAAAGCCATGTGAAATTATTGATAGCTTCTAAGAATGCACAAAATATCTGTTGAGACTACACAACTAGCCCCTTGTATTTTTTTTCTTGATCAAAAATCAAATCTTATTGAATGCTAGTTTCCCCATTCTGGTTTCCGGGGAAAAAAATCATTTTTGTCCATGAGGCACTTAATCTATGTTTTGTATCTTGTGTGCTTAATTTCTTGAATGCTCTATTACGATTAGAAAATGAAAACATTTTTAGTTCATTCCTTTTTACCAAAGCACTAAAATCCTTTTACTAGTTGGGTTTCTCTTTGTGGGAATTGCTAATACACCAACAACAATCCCAATTTCCCAAATTAATAAGTGATGAAAGAATTCCATATAACTCAAATTGATTTGATTGATGACCGATTAGATTATGTGCCAAAATAAAATATAGGGTAATCAATTTTCTTTTCTGTGTTCAATTCATCAATTAGCTACAACTTTATTCCTAGTTTACTCGATCACAAATTGAAAAATGCACTCACGACATTACTTGGATCTACTCGACTCATCAGTGGAACCTATAGTGAAATGGGTCCCATGCTCAGTTCCTGGGATTTTTGAATTGCAAGGAACCACTTATAAATCACTTGCTATAATTCCCAAAGCCATTTTCCCTATTGGATCCAAACAAAGAAGAAAACCATATATATTCCCTCAAAGGTCATGCAATATTAATAACTACAGCCACCGATGAATGGTTGCTCGCAAGAAATCGAGTGCGTATTGTCAAAGATTCATGCAATTGGAATGTTAAAAATTTGAAAAAAATTATGCCTCATGATTAGATGGGGTTTTGCATTGCCTTAATGGTCAAAATTATAGTTGAATTTATACAAGGGTCACTATTCATTTTTGGATTTGATGCCAACAATTTTTGCAAATAGAATTGCGTAGAGAACTTTATATATAACTTTTCAACAACGCAAACCTTTTGTGTATATATATAAGGTTTGTGTTGTTGAAAAGTGTGATGATCCGAATGAAAAGTGGCCTACACCCATGGTATTTATTCCCCTATGGTATTTTAACTCAAGAAAAGGCTATAAATAACAAGCCTCACTTTGTAAAATGACAAATGTCCACCACAATGTAGTTTTTACAGTTATTCTCCTTTTTAATAAAAAGTTTCTTTGTGATTTTATTTACTGTGTGTTATTATCTCTTTTTTTCTCGCATCGTAATTTTTCAGATCTTGTTAGATTCATTTAAATCTTTTAGACGTTGGGGACCTCCCCTCAAGATCTGAATCATTTATTTACTTTGTGTTCTTCTCTCTTTTTTACGGGAATTTTAATATTACAGATCTTGTCATATCCATTTAATGTTTTTAGGTCTTGGGGGCCTCTCCCCAAGGTCCGGATTAGTGGTATCAGATTCAGATTACAAATCCATGGGAATGAGGGTTTGAAGCACATTTATCTCTCAATGTTTTGTAGCAATCCAAATTCCATGAATGTCTCGGGAGGAAATTTTGCAGATCAGATAAAAAACATTTGGTGAAAAATTTACAAAAAAAAATACCCGATTTGGATTCGTAGTAAAAAAATGTCGAAATTAAAAAAAAAAATTGTCCAAATTGGAGGTTGGATGAGGGAGAGATCGTTGACTCAAAATCAGCAATGTTGTATAATTTTTTCTAACGAAAATTCGTGGACAACAACTTTCATGTCATTTTTTCCAGTTTTCAATGTGAAATTTAAAAGAAATGGTTAGAGATTTGATATCCCCCTGAAAATTCGCCCGATTAAAAAAAAAAAAAAGCGGTTGAATCAGAGTCCAGACGAGGGAGTTATTGATGATTTAAAATCAACTATTTTTATAGAAATATTGTGACGGCGGGACAGTTCTATTGTGAATCTGAGAGTCTAATGTCTCCAGATAGATATTTCAAGCACATGGGAAGATGTAGAATGATCATTCTATTTGGAAAAATAGGTTATAAATTTTGAGTTATATTGACCAAGTTATGCCCATTTTAAATATGGAGAAGCATTTAGAGCGGGTTCCCTTTGGAGACATGCCCTCCCACCTCACTTTAGTAGGCACCTACTTCACATTCATTAGTTTTAGCATAGCATCATTCGGCTTGGATTATTTGGAGATGTGCCCTCCCACCCTAAGCTATGTAGGCACCTGCTACTTCATCAACAATCAACATCACAATTATGGATCAACTGCACAAAATCCCTCTCATCGGAGTCCATTTTCTAGGATACACACTGTTAGTAACATAGTTGGTCACAAGCATGACATGGTATCTCTATGCTCGGATCTTCGTTCGTCATGGTTTTGGCTCATCCACAAACCCACACTTCATTGAAGTCCATTTGCTAGGCCGGACATTATCAATATGACAATTGTTTACAAGCATTATAGGGTATCTCTATCCTCGGACCTTCGTTCATCATAGTTAAGGGTTAACTACACAAAGCCCTTCTCTTAAGTGGCTTTTCATATTCAACAAGGGATTATCATGATGGAAATTGACAAAATGGAGACCATTACTTCTTAAGGAGGGAGGAATGATCTGAATGAAAAGTGGCCTACACCCATGCTATTCATCCACCCATGGTATTTATTCACCCATGGTATTGTAATTGACATCTATCCATGATATTAATTCACCCATGGTATGTTTCCACCCACGGTATTCATCCACACATGAAATTTACACATGATATTGTATGTGATATCTACCCATGGTATCCACCTATGGTATCTACCCATGGTATTGTAACTCAAAAAAGGCTATAAATAACAAACACCACTTTGTAAAATAACAAATTGTCCACCACAATGTAGCTTCTATAGTTATTCTCTGTTTTAATAAAAACACTTCTTTGTGGTTTTATTTATTGTGTGTTATTATCTCCTTTTTTCCGGCATTGTAATTTTGTAGATATTGCGAGATCCATTAAAATTTTGTAGATCTTGGGGGCCTCCCCCTAAGATCTAGATCAGTTTATTTACTCTGTGTACTTCTCTCTTTTTTTCTGCCATTGTAATTTTGTAGATCTTGTCAGATCCATTTCAATTTTTTAGATCTTGGGGGCCTCCCCCCAAGATATGGATCATGTGACCTTCTATTGGCTCTTGAGCCTTAGCACACCAAAAGGTTCGAACCACAAAATCTTGTAGAAAAGGGGATTACAGAGGTACTTAATATTTTTGATGTGTGGATTTGATGATGAATGCTCTAGCCATTTTTTAAAATTTTCCATGAAATGTCAAATGTAGGAGAACAATTCTTGAGGATACAAACATGCATGATGTAAGGTAAACGACAGACTGGAAGACTCTCTTATGGCTATGGCATTACGGTTGACTAGTTTTACTCAAAGGAAAACCTAACAAGCAAGAAATAAACTTATTTTTAATGCAATGATACCAAATCATAGAATAATAGCCCAAGTAGTTTCCCTTCTAAGAGAGTTGTTAAAATCTAATTTTAAAAGGAAGAGATAGGTTTGTATTCTCTAAATACTTCAAATCATGATTCGATCCAAGCCCCAGCCCTTGGGGTGTTTCATGTCCCTCTAGAGAATGTTGTTAGAATCCAAATTTTAATGGGGAAAGAGAGGTCTGTGGAATATGAAGCTTGCAAATGTGAGATTGGCTCCAAAGCCCCATGAATTTTGTTCTCCCATGTCCCTCCAAGAAGTTATTTTATCCATACCCTTCTAGAACTTTTGTTTTATGGAATGTCCGAGGGGAACACAGGGCATGCAAGTGCTAGGGGCACCAATTGAAACATATCTATAAATTCCATCCGTAATTTATCTTGAGGATGATACAGGACAACAAACAAAATTGTTGAACCTACTGCTATCTTCTAGGGGTTTGTCCTTTTCCAAAAGCTTAACAAATTGCAGATTAATTATGTGTGGGATGCTCTACCGACTGTCTCCACCCTTTAAAGTGTCTCAGTATGACAACTTTGTGTGTGGAAGATGAAGATTATGTTGCATTTATAATACTTTGAGGGTTTAGCATAATTAAATTACAAAAAAACAAAATTGGGAGGCGTATTTACTAGCGAATGAAAGAGCTCTATCTGGCTAAAGTATTTATAAGAATTGAATGATGGTAGAGGCCAAAATTTATCCTTCCACTTCCATTAATTAATTGGGAAATATTAGTATATAGAAGATAAAGAGTGGGTGTTTACACCCCTTACTAAGAAAATTATACGTAGTAAACAACCCTATGAGGATAAAAATGAAATTTTCCCATGATTACATCATGCCATGAAAATGATAAGACATGGGAAAACTAAAGAAGAGACATCCATGACCAATTCTAGTCTCCATGTTGTTCCATGTATTAAGGTGCATTAGATGAGTTGCCCAGATCATGATAAACATTTCTTCTAAATCCACTTAGAAGTACCTAAGTCTTCCCCGATGGAGGTCCAACACCATTTTGAAGGCAAAAGGTTTCTTAAATGAGTTTTCCTCATGGATTTAGGTTGTGAGGGTAAATATCCTTAAAAGAGTTCACACCAAAGGGTTGATGGAAAAATTTGTATATAAATCACCACCTTATCCCTCCTTGGGCATTATTCTCGCCAAATATTCCTTTTCTCAGGGCTTGAATATATTATTTTATTCAAGGAACCAATGGTTGTGAATGGTTAACTAGCATGCTTAGTTGGAAAATGTGAAAAATGAAGATAGAGGCCCTTTGGTATAGACTCTTCAATATATTGTTTCATTAAGTGGGAAAAATACAGCAGACTACGTCTACCACGCAAAATCGTTTCAATTGTGTTACAATTAGCAACTGACAATAAACAACAAGAACTGCCCTTTAGATAGATAAACTCAAAAATATGGATGGAGTGAAGGATCATGTGTGGTGGTTGGCTCAACATTTCCCTCCTATTCCTTCTCCATGTGTTATTTTCATTGAATATTACTCTCTTTGAGGTGAAAATTATTATTCAATTGAAAGAAATAGTCCCTAAAATAAGTAACCTACTTGCCCATCCAGATCTACTGATGCAAAAAGCATAGTGGCCATTCAACATAGAGTCTTTATAGTGAAACATGAACAGTGTTTCCTCAAGGGAAAAGTAGAGCAGATTGGAACCATCACTGAAGTTTCTTGCAATGGTATTAAGGTTTTCACATCCGGTGGAAGTCTTCTACTAGATAAAGTTGGGGCCAGGTGGGTTGGGGGATGATGTGTAGTAGTCGCTGGAACTATGTCTATGTGAAGTCACCCACCATATCATATGCTTTGAACATTGCCTAGATAGGATGATAAGTGAATATCATTATTGTGTCTTCTGAATTTCTTATACAGTTTTTGCAGGGTATGAGACTATTATAACTAAAACACCTAAGAGCATCAACTTTGATTAAGAATATTCCTATGAAAGTAGTACTGTAGTACCACACTAGGAGATGAATAAGCTAATGGACCTCAAAGAACACATCAAGAGATGAAAAAATAAGTAGACCTATGAATGTATATGCCTAATGGGAATACTTCGATGCTCTCTGTTATTAGATGTGTTTCGTTCTGACGCATTTGGAGTTCTCGAGGTACATAGGAATGTTGGTGGTCTAAATTTTTATGTAATATGGTGTTCATTCATATATTTGTAAGTAATATGGTGGTATAAATTTCTATGTAAGATGGTGTACCCGAGTATGAGTTGTGCAAGTAAACATTGTTATCATTTTTCACTTTCCCCATCTTAAAAGTAGTTAAAATATCCTGGGTGGAAACAAGATGAAATAAATAAACCTAAAAAAATATAAACTACTAAAATGAAACTAAAACATATTAATTGTTGAGCTCCAAGAATGTTCTTTCTTCCACCACATTCCACTCCATTTCTTTTGTCCATTGTTAATCTCAGGCTCAAATGATCAATAGACTTAGTTAAAATTGCTTTTAGAATGAATATCATGACTAACTTGCTATGTTTTTATGATTTTGTCATTGGAGTACTTTTTGAACTAAATCTAGCTACAAAATGCAGACATTCTGTAGCTAGTTGCCAATTCTGCAGCCATCTTCATGTCTACACAGGTTCCAGGTGTCATTTCAGATAAAATCACATATGGTCGTATTCCACATCATCTCCTTATCATTTGTTGCTCTCCACGAAGTTTGAACGGAATCCTGTAGGCAGTTATGCACGTGGGAACTTAAATTAGGAGGTAGACTCCTAACAGGATAAGGACAGTCCAGATGTCCTTAATCATATTATGAAGACCACCTTCAGAGTTCTAGTTCGATTCTAATTAGGAAAGACAATTATTCCTATGTTATATCAGATACGGTTATGTAATTTTTTTATAAATATGCTCGGGAAACCGAGGGACAAGGTTAGATTTTATGGTTGATTGTTAGATTTCAGAAGTTTGAAAACACTCTGTTTCGAAGTAATTTCTCTTTAATGAAAGAAGCATAATTTCCTTGAAATCGTTGAATCAATATTGAAGTAGATTTCATGCTACTCTGGTGGTAGAGGGCCCCTGCCTCCTGAGCAGCCTTTTTTATACGTTTTAGATAAGTATTTTAGTCTCGTTTTCATTTCTAGCTTAGGCAAGTTTTTGAAGTTTATGTTCATATTTTTTTACATTAATTATCACAGCTAGACTTACTCTATTAAACTCTTCCAAAATATCATTACGATGAATAAGGCATAGCTGTGGTATTGTAGGTTTTAGTTGCATTTCCTTTTGTTAATTATCACAGTTAGACTTACTATAATAAACTCTTCCAAAATATCATTACGATGAATAAGGCATAGCTATGGTATTGTAGGTTTTAGTTGCATTTCCTTTTGTTAATTATCACAGTTATACTTACTCTAATAAACTCTTCCAAAATATCATCATGATGAATAAGGCATAACTGTGGTATTGTAGGTTTTAGTTTCTTGTTTACACTAAGTGTCACAGCCGGTCTTACTCTTACAAACTCTTCCAAAACATCATTAGCAACGAATAAGAAACAGCTGTGGTGTCTTAGATTCTAGTTGTATTTGCTTTCAGTTTTATGTTTATGTTCAATTGCATTGAATAATACAGCCATAGTTGTTTTCACAAACTCTTCCAAAATATCATTCATATTGAACAAGATGGCCTATAGAATTCCTTAGGATAGTTGCATGTTGATTTAGTTACAACACTCCGGAGGTAGAATGCATCTAGTTCCGCTCTGTCATTTCATTTCAAGTTTGATAATGGCTTTTCAGTTTAACACTGTTCACTGCACTTCAAGTAGACTAGTAACACTGTATTTTAGTCTTATCTCACTGTATTAACATTCCAAGTTTAGTTGCTATCCATTGCATTTTGAATGGTATTAGTTGTTAAATTTAAATACCACGGTCTTCATTATTTACAAAACTCCTTTTGTTCCAAACTCATATTATTACATAGTCATCTGGACAGAAGCTAGTATCAGTCTAAGACCTGGAGTATTTTGCAACCTTTTTACCATTTCACAAACAAGCCTTTTTCTCAAAGACTATTCTAAAAATGAAATCTATAACTTTTGAGTGAGGCCTAGTGGTGTTAAATTGAGTTGCAGAACAGAATTAGAAGCTATTTTAGAGTAGAAATCTTATTGTGCTGCAAATGTTCTTTTCCAAATATATTCCAATAAACCTTTAACCCATGGATGAGATGTTGTAACATTGTAAGTTGATTGTTTGATTGTTTAATTAGGAGAACTTCATTTATACTTAACTTGTCCATTTCTCAAGTTCTTCCAACACATCTTTAATGAATGAATTGGATAAGTTCAAGCTCATGTTGTGATTTATTTATTTGCAATGAAGTCATTATCAAGCTTTGCATTTGTTGTTTTCCAGCCATAGTTTAGGCTTTGTTCCGTCTTAGTATTTGCATTTGTTGTTTTCCATCAATAGTTTAGGCCAATAGCTTCTTTTCACCAGCATTTAATTATTTCCCTTTTCAAACATAAAACAATAAAACCAAAAACATCAGAAAACACTAAACACAACGTAGTGAGAAACAAATACCTAGGCACATATAGTGCACCACACTTCAACAGTTTACCAACCCTAGTTGATAGTTAATGAACTCAATTTAGGTACACTAGGTTGAGCACAAACATTTTGGCGCCATTGCCGAGGAAGTGTAACTAGGTATCCTTGTTTATTAACTCCCAAAAATAATGATATGCGTAGAGAGAGAGACTCAAGGGGTAGATTCATAAGAAGTAGAAGCAGAAGTTTGATTCCTAGAACACCACTTGTTTCATCAAGATCTAGAGCTAGCACACCTCCAACTCAGACCCACATTCCATCCTTTACTGATCCTAGACTTCTAGAAGACTTAAGATCAGATATTCCATTAGAAAGACCTTCCACTTCATCTACTGAACCTGTCTTAGAAGAAGATTCAAGGACTCCTGCCGGAGACACAAACTTTTCCACTTCCACAGAAGAATCAACTATGGCAGAAGAAGGGGGAGGAGGAGTCTTTAATGGAGAACACACATTATTTGGAGGGGTTAGAGGTAGAGGTAGAGGAGAAGGAGGTAGAGGTGCAGAAGGAGAAGGAGGTAGAGGAAGAGGTAGAAGAGAAATGGGAAGCTCTTTTGGGTTTCCTATAGTAGATGAAGAAACCAATACAGCTATGAAAAACATTTCACCCTCTGTCCTTCCAAACTTCTATGGACTTAAAACTGAAGATCCTGAAACCTTCCTATTTGAATTTGAAGTCTTGTGTAGAACTTATGACTACTTACAAGATGCTCAAAAACTTAAACTATTCCCTTCAACATTGAAAGGAGCAGCATTGAAGTGGTTTATGAGTTTGATCAACAGTTCTATTAGGACATGGGAAGACATGAAACAAGCATTTCTAGAGAGGTGTTTGGATTATTGTATGCCAGTTAATCATAAGGAGGAAGTGTTCAAGATGATACAAAAAGAGGATGAAAACCTGGAAGATTTGCTGGAGAGATTTCATTACAACATCAAAAGAGCAAAAATGGAGAACTTATATCAGGACACCTTAAGAGCTCTCTTGTTGAAGACAATTAGTGATGAATGGTTGGATACCCTTAACATGATGGGAAAAGGGGATATATCTTAACTCACATTACCTGAAATATTTGAGTTATGTATTAACTTTTCAAGAGGGAAATCCAAAACTGTAAAAGGCCCAAGAGACCCTGCTCTTGCAAGGGCAAGTAAGTCTGCTTCTGGGACAGTAAGTAGGGAAGAAATAGGACATATTATTGATGACTTCAAATCTGATATCTTAGGGAGTCTTAGTGAACAAATAGACACCCTTAAGATACAAAACAAGCAAAAAGATGAATCTGATGCCTTAGCAATCTTTTGTCCCAAATGTAGAAAGAAGCATGCCTTGAGAGAGTGTCCTTTGGATGCAAAAGTTGTAGAGACTTGTGTAATTTGTTTAGAAAAACATGAGACCAAGAGTTATCCTTCACTTCCTGGTCTTAAAGCTGTCTTTCAAGAGGAAACTTCTACAAATTCCATAGAATCTCTTAATTTTGTCTCTAGAAGACCTTGGCAAGGATCTCAAACACAAGGATTTCATGATCAAATGTATAATCAACCTCCACCAAATTGGAATTCTTGGCAGCAACCTTGGCCCCAATTTCAAAATCAATATCAAGCTTGGGCACAGGGTTCACAAAATCCTTATGCAAGATAATCTCAGTACTATCAGTATCCACCATATCCACATTTCCTCCTCAACAAAATTTTCAACAGAATCCTCAAGAAAATCCTCAAAATCCACAACATCAAAATCAACCACTTCCCTTACCATTTCCTCAGAAATCAAATCAGTTTCCTGTTCAATCGATAACAAACCCCAACAATAAAAATCCTTAGAATACATATATGATAGAAGGCCAACTGTTTCCAACTTATTTAATTACTCCTCTAGACCTTAGTGATGTTCAACTTGGGTCTGGAAGAATACTTGAAAAGAGGAAACCTTCTGTGATCGTACAAGAACAAGACAACTCTGAGGAAGACTCTCTATGGGAAAATAAAAGTCTTGAAGAAGACACATCTTTTCAGGACCCAAACATTGAAAAATCAAAACAAAAAGAACCAATAATTTCAACTCCTGTATTAGAGCAGCCATCAACATCCACTCCTACACCTCCCTTTCCAAAAAGATTACAAATTGATAGAGGTGTAGAAAAACAAATTATGGTGCCTAATTATGATTTCCTAGATGAGCTAAGAAATGTTTGCATTAATATTCCATTATTACAAGCCATCAAGGAAATTCCAATTTTAGCAAAAACAATAAAGGAGTTGAGTATGAAGAAAACAAGAAAAAGAATAAGAGAGACAGAAAATTCAACTGGCAGGAGAAATAGCAGATATCATGATGGGTAAGATTGCTATTCCAAAGTATCTAGACCCAGGGAATCCAGTTTTTAAAATTCACATCAATGGAATTGAGATCCAGAACACACTCATTGATTTAGGAGCAGCAATCAATATCATGAGTAGACAAATCATGGATAAATTGAAACTTCCTAATCTTCTCTTTACACCCACATTATTACAATTAGTAGACAGATCTGTGATCAAACCTAATGGGGTAATAGAAGATATTCCAGTGTCCCTAGATTCTTGGGAGTACCCTGTGTATTTTATGATCCTAACTCCTAAGAATAATCTACTAGGACATCCTATTATATTAGGGAGACCTTGGTTAGCTACAACTGATACTTTCATTAGTTGTAGATCTGGTGATATGTACATCTCTGGTGGTAGTTCAACTAAGAAATTCACTTTGTATCCTCCATCAAGGACAATTATAGATTTAGATGATACTCAATGGATAGAGGATGAAGAAGACTTACAACCTCTCTTCACAATTTCAGAAATTAGTGAAGATAGTCAAATTCTGAATACTTTAGAAAACTTTGAATCCTCTTCGGAATGCAAACATGAAAAATTTCAAGAAGAATCCAACATTGAGTTTTTATCATCAAGACAGATGTCTCGTCATTCTATGGATAAATTTGGCAGCTCTACAAGTAAGATATTTCCAGGGAGAACTTTAAACATAAACAAGAACCTAGAAAAATCTCAACAAGAAGAGCTAGTCAAGATCTTATAGAGACATTCTTCTGCATATGCATGGAAGTACACTGATATGAAAGGGATAAGCCCCAAGACTTGCACTCATCACATATACATAGAGGAAAATTGTAAACCAATCAGACAACATCAAAGATGGATGAATCCTGATGCAAGAGCATCGAGCTCCGAGGAGACAGAAGACGGTTGACTGTCTCAAAGGAAAAAAAATTTCTCGTATTGTTGGACAGGTTATTAAACTTGTTTTTTTTTATTATTATTCTCTTCATTATTAAGAAATTAGATAAAGACAGTAGGGCTAGGGTTATGAACTGTTTTAGTTTTAGTAGTTAGTTAGAAGTTGTTTATTTCCTTTTAAAAAGAAACTTGCTAAACAGTTAGACACATTCTGGTTGAACAGTTCAACCAAAAGCAAGAAACTGTTATACCCTTGCAAGTATTTAAACAAGGAAAAGATGAGTTGTAGGGTTCGAATCTCCAGCCAGGGAAGACCAGAAGAATTACAGTCTTTCTTAATGAAAAATATTTGTCAACTTAAATCCACAGCAAACTCTTTTATGCATTGAATTCCTGTATTTATTTTTATTGTTAATACTGATGTACATTGTAATAAAAAATAACAGAGAGTTGAAACCATTGCATACATTAATGCATTGTAATCAATAGAACAGAGAATTGAAGCCATTGCAGACGACTATGCACTATAAACCCAAGACCAGAGGCTGAAACCATTGCAGACAGAAAACATTTCAGCGTAAGGAGAAGCCATAACTGTACAAGACAAAGACAGAATTTGCGCAAGCAGAGAACGAAAGTCACATCACAAAGGACCAATTTCCACCGAGAAGAGTTAAGAAGTATCCAGTCACCATTATCGACATTTCACCAACGAATTTCCAGGTAAAGCACACAAGTCCTTTAGAATCGATTGAAAAGAAAAAGAGTCTCTTTAAACATACGAAAGTTCGTTTTTATTCATATAGACTGTAAACCCACTGTCCATTATAAAAAAAAAGAGTGCGTGGAAGGGTTTCTAGACCCGAGCAAACAATGCTCATATTATAGCTAACTGTAAATCCCAAGCTAAGTAAAGCAGAATGCACCAAAACCTTGTGCCATGAAATGACAGAGTAGGGTTTGGAAAAACAACCCACGAGACCATAACAAAAAAAGGAGCGGGAACTAGGAACAAGTATAACCCTATTACGAGGCTAATGACAGACTCATAGTCGAAACGACCCTACCCGTTTGGTTGAATCAGGGCCGGTTTGCTTTTTCCTTTTGTTCATAGCAGAACGAACACTCGGTGTCCAGCAGCTCTGGGAAACCTGCAAGAACAGAAAGAGAGGCAGGTTAGAAATTGGGAACGCCAGAACCTGGAAGGAGAAGAAGAAATATACATTGCAACAGAAACGAAACCACATACATTGTAACATTTACCTGTGACTGGAGAGGCGGCATCGAGAGAGGAGGCCAAAATCGATTGCCAGAACCTGATAACAAGGAGCAGAATACATTAATGTCTGTGTAAGGTGCAGAGTAAGTTAAAACATGTAAGGTTAACTTACTTCGGAGGCGAAAGTGGTCGAATGATCAAGACCATTAGTGTGGAACTGAAGGTCCATCCTGTAACACCAAAAAGAACAGTTAAAAAATCGAAATGAAAGAGCCTACAAACCCATTACAGTCCAGAGCAACAGGGTCATCTTAGTTCGACTAGAATCATTCATACCACAAGCGAAAGACAGATAATCGACAGAGTTATCATTCTGAGTGAGGACTTCGTCGCACAGAACATCGAACCAGGAAGGCATCAACAGAACCCTCGGGCAGAGCAGAACGGAGAACCCTCGTAGCGCAAATGAACAAATGAATGTGACTGTAGACCAAGGTTGGGGTTTGTCACAAGGCGGGAGGAGACAGAATCGAGAAGATCGACAGGTGGCGTGAAGGACCAGCGAAAAGGACGGATATTAAATTGAAGTGAGATTGCAAGTTGGATCCGATCCATGGATCTCTGATCACATTTAACATATCAACGCATATATCGAAATGATATTAATAACATTAATGTTATTTTTTAACATATAGTTCGAAAGGGGTGAGTGGGACCTGTAACCTGTCACAGTTACCAAACATTTTAATTTAACATTACGCACAGTTGGAGGGCTGGGCCATCAAAAGTAGTATCAGAGCGGGTTTGCTGAACAGAAAAAAAATGGAGGTTGGCAGAAGAGGAAGAGGAAGAGGAAGAGCAGTCCGAAGGGTGGCAGAAGAGGGACTGCGCGAGGAGATTCAAATTTTGCGTGAAATATTGACAGTAGTGGAAGCTGGGGGAAGGAGAAACCCAGCGGATGACAGTGATGAAGATGTGGCAGAACCAAAAGATGAGTTCGAAGGGGTGACACCTGAACTCAGGTTGTTGAAATCAGTTTTTCTATCCAGTCATAAGCCAAAACATGAGCTTTCCACAAGTGGGGGCACAAGTCGTATGAATGTACGAAGGTGAACCGAGGAAGGTGGAGAGGAGCTTATGTTTCCCAATCGAGGAGGAAGGTAGGCATTGCCTCGAAGTGGAGAGAACGCACCGGAGACATGTGAAGCCTTAGTGCGCTGAATAAGATGCTGACCAAAACCCGGCAAAAGAAATTACTGAAACTTGATCAACGAAAAGACGCGTGCAGACCGATTTCAAGTCACGAGGTAAGTGCGCTATTGGAATGATCATTGACAGCGGAAGTACTGATAATTTGGTGGCTACGGAAATGGTGGAGAAATTGGGATTGAAAAAGCTGAAACATCCCACTCCCTACAAAGTGTCGTGGCTGCAGAAAGGACATCAACTGTTAGTTGATGAACAGTGCGAGGTGTAGTTCTAGATAGGCAGATATAAGGACAAAATTATCTGCGATGTTATGCCAATGGATTTCTATCATATACTGCTAGGAAGGCCCTGGCAGTTTGACAGAAGCGTAGTTCATGACGGGAAAACAAACTGTTATAAGTTTGTCAAAGATGGGATCAAGCACACGCTTGTACCCATTAAAGAGGAAAGTACAGCAGAAACTAGTGGAGTAAAAGCGTTGCTGTTGGGTGGAAAAGAGTTTTTAAAACAGATTGAAGACAACGATGTGAATTTTGCTGTTGTAAGGAGGCCAAGGATAGTGGTACTGCACACAAATATTTCAGACTTACCCGAGGAAGTCCAGAATATGTTGCAGGATTTTGGAGATATCGTAGTGGACGATCTTCCGGATGAACTTCCCCCCAAAAGAAGCATCAGTCATTGTATTGACTTTATACCAGGAGCTAGTCTGCCAAATAAAGCAGCTTATGGCATGAGTCCTAAGGATAACGAGGAAATTAGGAAGCAGGTACAGGAGTTGTTGGATAAAGGGTTGATTAGAGAAAGCATGAGCATTTGTGCAGTTCCGACAGTTTTGGCTCCAAAGAAGGGAGGTGAGTGGCGAATGTGCACAGATTCCAGGGCCATTAATAAAATTACTATCAGGTACAGATTTCCATTGCTGAGAATGGACGATATGATGGACTGTTTGAGTGGGGCAGCTTATTTTTCGAAGATTGACTTGAAGAGTGGATATCACCAGATCCGAATTCGGGAAGGAGACGAGTGGAAGACAACCTTCAAGACAAATTAAGGGTTCTACGAGTGGCTGGTGATGCCATTTGGGCTGAGTAACGCTCCCAGTACTTTTATGCGCTTGATGAACGAAGTGCTGAAAGAGTTCATTGGGAAGTTTGTGATTGTTTACTTAGATGACATATTGATTTTCAGCAAAACAAAAGAGGAACATTTCAGGCATGTTCGAAGTGTGTTGAGCAAGCTGCAGCAAAATAAGCTGCTGATAAATATGAAAAAGTGTACTTTTTTCCAGCGGGAGTTAGTGTATTTTGGTTTTGTAATTGCAGAAAATGAACTGAAGATGGACCCAGAAAAGGTTGCAGCTATAGTTAGCTAGCCATCCCCAAAGAGTTTATTTGAAGTCCGAAGTTTTCACGGATTAGCAAGTTTTTACAGGAAATTCATCAGGAATTTCAGTGAAATCTGCACACCCATGCTGGATACAATCAAGAAAGAAAATCAGCCTTTTCACTGGACAGAAGCAGCGGAGAACATTTTTCAGACCTTGAAAAGGAAGATCACAGAAAGGCCGATATTGAGGCTGCCTGACTTCAACAAACTTTTTCAGGTTCGTTGTGATGCCAGTGGTACAGCCATTGGGGCAGTACTTAGTCAGGAAGATAGACCGGTCGCGTATTTCTGTGAAAAGTTGAACGAGAGTAGACAGAAGTACTCAACTTATGACAAGGAGTTCTACGCAATTATACAAGCATTAAAGCATTGGAGACATTACCTGTTAGGTAATGAGTTTGTTTTGTTTTCAGATAATTCTGCATTACAGTACATTATGCAACAACATAAATTGAACCATAAGCATGCAGAATGGGTTGAGTATCTTCAGAGTTTCACATTTGTGCTCAAACATATTAGTGGGCAGGCGAACAAGGTGGCAGATGCGCTGAGTAGGAGGACCTTACTCTTACAGGAAAGTACAATGCAGGTTTTGGGCTTTGAGCACCTGAGGGAACTGTACCAGACAGATGCAGATTTTAAGGAGGCCTATGAGGCCTGCCAAAACCCTCTATTGAGAAACAATAGTCCATGGTTGGACTACAATTTGCTGGAAGGATTACTATTTAAGGGAGGACAGTTATGTATTCTCGACTGTTCTATGAGGGAGAACATTATTTGGAAAAAGCACAGTGGGGGTCTAGCCAGACATTTCAGTATAGACAAGACATTTTCGCAGGTTGAGCATTTTATTTTTAGCCAAAGTTGCGACGGGACTACAGAGGTACATAAGCAGGTGTAAGATATGTCAACTGGCGAAAGGTCACAGTCATAATACAGGTCTTTATTTTCCACTACCCATTCCGAGCAGACCATGGAACTCCGTCAGCTTGGATTTTGTTTTGGGTTTGCCTAAGACACAACGGGGTTTCGATTTAGTAATGGTAGTGGTGGATCGGTTTTCAAAAATGGCACACTTTATACCTTGCAGGAGAACTAGTGATGCTACTCATGTAGCACACTTGTTTTTTACAGAGATCGTCAGACTGCATGGTCTACCAATATCCATAATTTCCGACAGGGACGTGAAGTTCACCGGAAATTTTTGGCGAACCCTGTGGAAGAAGTTGGACACTCAGTTACAGTTCAGCTCCGCTTACCACCCACAGACCGATGGGAAAATTGAAGTGGTGAACAGGAGTCTGGGAAATCTGCTACGGAGTTTAATGGGCGAAAATTCACGGATGTGGGACCGCGTGCTTGCTCAGGCGGAATTCGCGTATAACGATTCACCTAATCGCAGCACATGTTATAGTCCCTTCCAGATCTTGTATGGCATGCATCCACGTGGAGTGCATGAATTACGAGATTTGGGAAAACTTGAAAAACGAAGTGCTGATGGGGAAGATTTCGCCCAAGCAATGAGCGACTTACATGAGCAGGTAAAGCTGAAGTTGCAGGACAACAGTCAGAAATACAAGCAGCGAGCTGATTCAAAGCGACGGGAAGTTCAGTTTAATGTTGGAGATGAAGTCCTTGCACACTTGCGCAAGGAACAGTTTCCAAAACGGGAATATAATAAGCTGAAATATAAAAAAAATTGGCCCCTGCAAAATCATTCGCAAGTTTTCCGCCAATGCCTATGAATTACAATTGCCACCAAGGATAGGTATTTCTCCCATCTTTAACGTGGCAGATCTGTTTCCTTATGTTGCTGATCCTGAAGGTAACGCAACAGTGAAGCCAACACGGGACACCAGTTGTGAGGAAAGTTCGTGGATGAGACAGATGCCTATGGCATAGCCCCTTGAGATCGAGAGGATCCTCGACACACAGGTAGCCAGGCGCACACGTAGGAAGGAATATCTGTGATTTTTAGTCAAGTGGAAGGACCGTCCGATTGAGGACAGTTCGTGGCTTGACTCGACGCAGATACAGAAAGCAGGTTATTCTGTCGACGACCTCATGGAACGGAGCCATGACTTTTTTCCACCCCGGGAGCTTGATGCAGGAGCATCCAGCTCCGAGGAGACAGAAGACGGTTGACTGTCTCAAAGGAAAACAAATTTCTCGTATTGTTGGAAAGGTTATTAAACTTGTTTTTTTTTATTATTATTCTCTTCATTATTCAGAAATTAGATAAAGACAGTAGGGCTAGGGTTATGAACTATTTTAGTTTTAGTAGTTAGTTAGAAGTTGTTTATTTCCTTTTAAAATGAAACTGGCTAAACAGTTAGACACATTCTGGTTGAACAGTTCAACTGAAAGCAAGAAACTGTTATACCCTTACAAGTATTTAAACAGGGAAAAGATGAGTTGTAGGGTTCGAATCTCCAGCCAGGGAAGACCAGAAGAATTACAATCTTTCTTTAATGAAAAATATTTGTCAACTTAAATCCACAGCAAACTCTTTTATGCATTGAATTCCTGTATTTATTTTTATTGTTAATACTGATGTACATTGTAATAAAAAAGAACGGAGAGTTGAAACCATTGCAGACAGTAATGCATTGTAATCAATAGAATAGAGAATTGAAGCCATTGCAGACGACTATGCACTGTAAACCCAAGACCAGAGGTTGAAACCATTGCAGACAGAAAAAATTTCAGCGTAAGGAGAAGCCATAACTGTATAGGACAAAGACAGAATTTGCGCAAGCAGAGAATGAAAGTCACAGCACACAAGGACCAATTTCCAACGAGAAGAGTTAAGAAGTATCCAGTCACCATTATCGACATTTCACCAACGAATTTCCAGGTAAAGAACACAAGTCCTTTAGAATCGATTGAAAAGAAAAAGAGTCTCTTTAAACATACGAAAGTTCATTTTTATTCATATAGACTGTAAACCCACTGTCCATTACAAAAAAAAGAGTGCGTGGAAGGGTTTCTGAACCCGAGCGAACAACGCTCATATTATAGCCAACTGTAAATCCCAAGCTAAGTAAAGCAGAACGCACCAAAACCTTGTGCCATGAAATGACAGAGTAGGGTTTGGAAAAAAAACCCACGAGACCATAACAACAAAAAGAGCGGGAAGCAGGAACAAGTATAACCCTATTACGAGGCTAATGAAAGACTCATAGTCGAAACAACCCTACCCGTTTGGTTGAATCGGGGCCGGTTTGCTTTTGCCTTTTGTTCATAGCAGAACGAACACTTGGTGTCCAACAGCTCTGGGTAACCTGCAAGAACAGAAAGGGAGGCAGGTTAGAAATTGGAAACGCCAGAACCTGGAAGGAGAAGACAAAAGATACATTGCAACAGAAACGAAACCACATACATTGTAACATTTACCTGTGACTGGAGAGGCGGCATCGAGAGAGGAGGCCAAAATCGATTGCCAGAACCTGATAACAAGGAGCAGAATACATTAATGTCTGAGTAAGGTGCAGAGTAAGTTAAAACATGGAAGGTTAACTTACCTCGGAGGCGAAAGTGGTCGAATGATCAAGACCATTAGCGTGGAACTGAAGGTTCGTCCTGTAACACCAAAAAGAACAGTTAACAAATCGAAATGAAAGAGCCTACAAACCCATTACAGTCCAGAGCAACAGGGTCATCTTAGTTTGACTAGAATCATTCATACCACAAGCGAAAGATAGATAATCGACAGAGTTATCATTCTCAGTGAGGACTTCGTCGCACAGAACATTGAACCAGGAAGGCAACAATAGAACCCTCGGGCAGAGAAGAACGGAGAACCCTCATAGTGCAAATCAACAAATGAATGTGACTGTAGACCAAGGTTGGGGTTTGTCACAAGGCGGGAGGAGACAGAATCGAGAATATCGACAGGTGGCGCCAAGGACCAACGAAAAGGACGGAGATTAAATTGAAGTGAGATTGCAAGTTGGATCCGATCCACGGATCTCTGATCACATTTAACATATCAATGCATATATCGAAATGATATTAATAACATTAATGTTATTTGTTAACATATAGTTCGAAAGGGGTGAGTGGGACTTGTAACCTGTCACGGTTACCAAACATTTTAATTTAACATTACGCACAGTTGGAGGGCTGGGCCATCAAATCCAAATCTTAGGGAGATTGTTAAAGAAGAATTGCAGAAATTGTTGAATGTCAACTTTATCTATCCTATTTTAGATAGTCAGTGGGTTTCTCCTTTGGTAATTGTGCCAAAGAAAAATGATAAATGGAGGGTATGTATTGACTACCGAGAATTAAATAAAGCTACTCTTAAAGGTCATTTTCCCCTACCTTTCATAGATCAGGTATTAGATACCTTAGCTAGCAAAAAGTACTTCTCATTTATAGATGGGTTTAGTGGTTATAATCAAATTCAAGTAGCACTTGAGGATCAAGACAAAACCACATTTACCTGTCCTTGGGGTACCTATGCTTACCGAGTATTGCCATTTGGATTATGCAATGCACCTGCAACATTTCAAAGGGAAGTATTAGGAATTTTTTCAGATCTAATACATGATTGTGTAGAGGTATATATGAATGATTTCACAGTTTATGGAAACACATTTGAAGAAGCTTTAGAAAACTTGGAAAAAGTCTTAAAAAGATGTAAAGAAGCAAATCTTTCACTTAGTCATGAAAAGTGTTTTATGATGTTTACTGAAGGAATTGTTTTAGGACATCACATTTCAGGAGATGGGATTAGAGTTGATGAGTCAAAAGTTGAAGTCATCTCTAACTTATCTATTCCAAGTTGTCAAAAAGATGTTAGGATTTTTCTAGGATTTATAGGATATTATCGAAGATTTATAGAAACTTCAACAAGATAGCATCTCCACTCTTCAAATTACTTACCAAAGACTGTGAATTCAAATGGAATTCTGATTGCCAGTTAGCCTTTGAGACCCTGAAAACAAAAAATTTTGAAGCACCTATTTTAAGGGGACCTAACTGGAAGTTACCTTTTCATATTTCAACAGATGCCTCAGATACAGCTCTAGGAGCAGTATTGGGACAAAAAGACTTGATTCCTTATGCCATCTATTATACAAGTAAAAATTTGACTCCTTCAGAGTTAAATTATACTGTAACTGAAAAAGATTTTTTAGCTGTTATTCATGCCATAAACAAATTCAGACACTATATAACAGGCTATGAAACTTTTGTTCACACAGATCACTCTGCAATTAGATATCTAATGAACAAATCAATTACTAATGGCAGAGTCATAAGATGGTTATTGCTTTTACAAGAATTCAACATTACCATTCTAGATAGGCTTGGAAAACAAAACACAGTAGCTGATTTCCTATCTAGACTCCAAAACATCAAAGATGACACTCCAATTGAAGATCAATTTCCTGATGAATATCTTTTTGCAATTTCTACTCAGACTCCTTGGTTTGCTGACATTGCTAATTATTTAGTTTCAGGAAAATTTCCTTCAATAATGAATGCAAGAGACAAAAGAAAAATCATTCATGACAGTGCAAAATATTCATGGGTTGCTAATGAGTTGTACAAGATTGGTCCAGATTTTATCATTAGGAGATGTGTTCGGGAAGATGAGATGCCTGAGATTCTCAAAGCATGTCATAATGAACCTTGTGGCGGACACTTTGCTGATAAGAGGACAACCTATAAGATCCTTCATTTAGGATATTATTGGCCATCCTTGTTTAAAGATGTTAAAGAGTATGTCAAACGGTGTGACAGTTGCCAAAGGGTAGGGAAACCTTCTCTTTCAGGTGAAATGCCATTACAACCTCAGGTACATATTGAACCTTTTGAAAAATGGGCTTTGGATTTTGTAGGACCTATTAGTCCTCCATCAAGAAAAAAGAGATATATATTAGTTTGTACTGATTATGTTACTGAATGGGTAGAGGCCAAGCCATTACTTTTTGCTACTGAAGCATCTGTAGTTAATTTTCTTTTTGAGGATATTTTTACTTGTTTTGGTGTCCCAAGGGAGATTGTTACAGATCAAGGAGCTCAATTCACATCAAGGCTAATGGAACAAATGATGGAGAGGTAAAAAATTAGACACAGAAAATCTACTCCCTATCATCCAAAAGCAAATGGTCAAGTGGAATCTACTAATAAGGTTATTGAAGGAATCCTAACAAAGATTGTCCATTTACATAAAAAATATTGGGTAGATAGGCTTCCTGAAGCCTTGTGGGCCTATAGAACTACATGGAGAAGCACAACAGGCCATACTCCTTATGAAATTTTTTATGGAAAGCAAGTTTTGTTTCCCATAGAGTTCCAGATTCAAACTTTTAAAATGGAAGTTTAGCTAGGACTTGATCTATCAGAGGCACAAAAGCACAGATTGGAGCAAATTAATGAATTCGATGAGATTAGACAAGATGCAGTTCAGAAAACAAGTATAGTCCAACAACAAAGGACTAGATGGCATGAAAAGTACATCAAGGAGAATAATTTCAAATAAGGTGACTGGGCTCTGTTGTTTGATTCAAAGTTCAAGGATTTTCAAGGTAAATTTCAAACACATTGGCTTGGGCCATATGAAATTATAAGAATTTTTGACAATGGAGCAATAAAAATCAGGACAATAGATAAAGAAGAGGTCACTTTTCTTTTGAATGGTCATAGATTGAAGTTGTATCATAAGCCACTCTCAAGAGAAGAATTTGTCAAGAAATTCCAGGAAAGCAGTGATATGAAGTTAATGAAGAAGAATTTTTCTTCTTCATCAACTTAAGTGAATTTTCTGAAGTCAGATATTAAAAATAATAATAATAATAATAATAATAGTAATAATAAAGTATAAACATGAAAACCAATCACTGATTGGCATGTTTATACATAAAAGGTGGAGTGAAAATTAGAATCTTTCTGACACTCTAGCTTTTCAAATATGTTCTTTCTGCAAGAAGTTATTACAAAATCATAAGTGCAGATTCATTTCACTTATGGTCCATCTCATTTTCCATTTCATTCATTCATCCATTTTCCATTTCATTCACTCATCCATTTTCCATTTCATTCATTCATCCACACTTCATTCACTTCACTCGATGCTCCACCTCATTTCCATTCCAGGTTTTTAAAAGTTTGATGTTTTTCTACAATTGAATAAAACATATCACGAATTGCAGGCCATTTATCATACTTCACTCCATTTCATAAGTTGTGATCCATTCCAATCCATTATTCATTTCATTCATACTCCATCCTACCATATTTCACTATTCATTTCATACAACCTTTCATCATTCCAGCTTCAAACCATATTCAAAGTTCTCTATAGGTACATTCTGCAGCCAATCAGACATTCTGCAGCCAGTCAGACATTCTACAGCCAGACAGACATTCTGCGGCTAGAGAGCCTAAAAGCACTGTCTAGTAATCATTTGATCTGCAACAAAATGATCCTACATATCCAAGAACAAGAAAAATCAAGAAGGTTATGAAGACTCAAAAAGTAATGATTTTCAGGGGAGAACAAAGCATATGAAGATCACAAGAAAATCAAAGCAAAGGCAAAGGTATGAAATTATCATGGTGAGATTTCATGAAAAATTTAAGTATAGTTCAGTTATATATTATTCAAAAAGTTGTTTTAATTAATTTTGTTGATCATGCCTAACAAACCTCCCGCAAAAAATTTGGATAAAACTCATTTTATTCCGCCATTTCAAAACCCATATCCGATCATCATTTAAAAATCTAAATGGTTAAAGTGCTGAAGTGATTGGATTAGTCACGTCACTGAGAATTTAATGATGATTTTTGAATTCATTACAAAATATCTCCGCGGTCTTTCCTCCTGTGATATATTTCAACTCATATACATCATCCTCACCTAATTATATTCATTCCGTAACCACTCCATATCATTCTTTCCCGTAGCCAACTTTTAACCATTTCGTTCTGTGAGACAGAGGCATCTCTGTAACAACCATTGTCACCGTGAACAGAGGAAACATTTGTGGGGCAAAAACAATTTGTTAACGGCCATTCTCCCCGTGAGCAGAAGACTAGTGAATGGAAGATTGAATAAGAAGTTATGGGCCTCATCGTGAGAACTGAACCAGTTGGCACTAAATACTTCGAAGGCTATCCCCAAATCAGAGAAATCTTACAACAAGCAGGATGGTTGCAATTCCTTGAAAAATTCAGTGGCTTCCACAAAGAGGTTAGTAAAACTTTTGCAAGATCCTTTAATGGAGCCGAGGTTGAAGTTGGAGATATTAAATTCACTGTTACAGAGGCTTTTATTGCAGAAGCAACAGGATTTCCAAGACAAGGAGAAAGGTGGTTTAAGAACAGAGAATTTCATAATGAAGCATGGAAACAAATACTCAAGTCACCAGGTATGGATGTCACTGTTTTTAAAAAGGGTATCCCTAGCTCTGCATTAAAAAACAAATGGAGGAACATGTTGCTTGTCCTGTAAAAATTCATCACTTGCGAAGGTAGATATGGTACTTTCTATGTTTACCATATTCGATTGATAATGCATTTTCTAGAAGAATAACTCAACTTGCCCTTTTTCTTGCTTCAAAGTTTAAAGAAAATGGCTTCAAGTGTTCAAAAGAGAATTCAATTTCCGGAGACAATCTTATACAACCATGATTTAGTCAATATTTTAATTGAACATCATTTAGCAAAAATAGGAGATACTTGAGATGACTTGTTGGTGAGAAATCACTTTGAGGAACCAAAGGGACCTCCACTTGAAGATAAACCTACAGAAAGAAGCAGAAAATGGAAATCCTCCAAAACTGAAACTGGTAAAACAATACAAGAAAGCAGTGAAGAAATGATTTCTGAAAAATTAGTTTAGATTAAGAAGCAGCTTATGAAAGAGAGGATCATAATAAAATTTTCCAGAGGGAAAGGAGAAGGGCCATCTCAACCGAGGAGGAGCCACAGACTGAGGGGGATACTAAAGAAAACAAAAGTTAAAAAAACTAGAGTCATAAACATAGAAGACGAAGAAACACCTACTGAGTAGGATTTTGATGAAGAAACTCCTGAAATAGACCCTGCACAGCAAGAAATTTACAACTATGTTGAGTGATTGGAGAGAAGAGCTTCAGAAAGTAGGGACAGAACCCCTAGTCCACCAGAGTTCGAAATAGATGTGGTAACAAGAGATAAGTACGAGCTAGAAGTACTTAATAGACATATCAGGACTAGAAATGATATTTTGAGGGAGCAAGTTAAATTGAAAACTGATATGAATTCAACCCTGTCTCTACAAATGGACAAAGTGGAAAAGGCCAATGAAAAATTGAAAAAGAGAAACAAAAATTTAATCAGGGACTTACCAATTTAAGGTTAAAGTTAGTCATCAGAAAGCCCAGAAGGCCTTTAACTGCCAGGAAAAGCAGAAGAAGAGGGTTGGATGTTCTTGCAGAGGTCTCACAGTTCATGGAATAGTTGCACGAGGACATGCAAGAATCTAGCAGTGGGGGTATGTTGAGATCCAAGAATGTTCTTTCTTCCACCACATTCCACTCCATTTCTTTTTTCCATTGTTAATATCAGGCTCAAATGATCAATAGAATTAGTTAAAATTTCTTTGAGAACGAATATCATGACTAACTTGCTATGTTTTTATGATTTTGTCATTGTAGTACTTTTTGAACTAAATCTAGCTACAGATGCAGACATTCTGTAGCTACTTGCCAATTCTGCATCCATCTTCATGTCTACACATGTTCTAGGTGTCATTTTAGAGAGAAGCACATATGGTCATATTCCACATCATCTCCTCATCATTTTTTTCTCTCCACGAAGTTTGAATGGAATCCTGTAGGCGGTTATGCACGTGGGAACTTAAATTAGGAGGTAGACTCCTAACATGATAAGGACAGTCCAGATGTCCTTAATCATATTACGAAGAGCACCTTCAGAGTTCTAGTTCGATTCTAATTAGGAAAGACAATTATTCCTATGTTATCTCAGATACGGTTATGTAATTTGTTCTAAATATGCTCGGGAAACCAAGGGACAAGGTTAGATTTTATGGCTGATTGCTAGATTTCAGAAGTCCGAAAACACTCTGTTTTGAAGTAATTTCTCTTTAATGAAAGAAGCGTCATTTCCTTGAAAGTGTTGAATCAAACTTGCAGTAGATTTCGTGCTACTCTGGTGGTAGAGGGCCCTTGCCTCCTGAGCAACCTTGTTTATACATTTTAGATAAGTATTTTAGTCTTGTTTTCATTTCTAGCTTACGCAATTTTTTGAAGTTTATGTTCATATTTGTTTACATTAATTATCACAGCTAGACTTACTCTAATAAACTCTTCCAAAATATCATTACGATGAATAAGGCATAGTTTTGGTATTGTATGTTTTAGTTGCATTTCCTTTTGTTAATTATCACAGTTAGACTTACTCTAATAAACTCTTCCAAAATATCAATACGATGAATAAGGCATAGCTGTGGTATTGTAGGTTTTAGTTGCATTTCCTTTTGCTAATTATCACAGTTAGACTTACTCTAATAAACTCTTCCAAAATATCATCATGATGAATAAGGAATAGCTGTGGTATTGTAGGTTTTAGTTGCTTGTTTACACTAAGTGTCACAGCCGGTCTTACTCTTACAAACTCTTCCAAAACATCATTAACAACGAATAAGAAACATCAGTGGTGTCTTAGATTCTAGTTGTATTTGATTTCGGTTTTATGTTTATGTTCAATTGCATTGAATAATACAGCCATACTTGTTTTCACAAACTCTTCCAAAATATCATTCATATTGAACAAGATGGGCTGTAGAATTCCTTAGGATAGTTGCATGTTGATTTAGTTACAACACTCCGGAGGTAGAATGCATCTAGTTCAGCTCTGTCATTTCATTTCAAGTTTGATAATGGCTTTTCAGTTTAACACTATTCACTGCACTTCAAGTAGACTAGTAACACTCTAGTTTAGTCTTAGCTCACTGTATTAACATTCCAAGTTTAGTTTCTATCCATTGGATTTTGAATGGTATTAGTTGTTAAATTTAAATACCACAGTCTTCATTATTTAGAAAACTCCTTTTGTTCCAAACTCATATTAATACATAGTCATCTATAACTTTTGAGTGAGGCCTAGTGGTGTTAAATTGAGTTGCAGAACAGAATTAGAAGCTAGTTTAGAGTAGAAATCTTATTGTGCTGCAAATGTTCTTTTCCAAATATATTCCAATAAACCTTTAACGCCTTGATGAGATGTTGTAACATTGTAATTTGATTGTTTGATTGTTTGATTACGAGAACTTCATTTATACTTAACTTGTCCATTTCTCAAGTTCTTCCAACACATATTTAATGAATGAATTGGATAAGTTGAAGCTCATGTTGTGATTTATTTCTTTGCAATGAAGTCATTATCAAGCTTTGCATTTGTTGTTTGCCAGCCATAGTTTAGGCTTTGTTCTGTCTTAGTATTTTCATTTTTTGCTTGCCATCCATAGTTTAGGCCAATAGCCTCTTTTCACCAGCATTTAACTCTTTCCCTTTTCAAACATAAAACAATAAAACCAAAAACATCAGAAAACATTAAACACAACGTAGTGAGAAACAAATACCTAGGCACATATAGTGCACCACACTTTAGCAGTTTACCAACCCTGGTTGACAATTAATGAACTCAATTTAGGTACACTAGGTTGAGCACAAACATTAATAACATACAATACTAGAGATTGTGTATAGGAATAACAGAAAAAATTATGCATACCAATAGGCTCAAAAAAGACTATACCAATCCAAAAATTAAAAGCATGAGAACTCAAACAATTTTTAATGAATAAATAGAAAATTTCAATCATTAGAATGAGGAACATGGGATAGATGATAAAACCAAATATGCCCTTCTTGTGATCCATCCTGGTAAGGGTCTAGGTTGCAGCCTTGTAGCAGAAATATGTCATGAAAATTGAAGGACGTTTCCAAATATTTAGTTTGATAATGACTCCAAAATTGACAAGATCAACCAAACCATGAGCCACCATATCATTTTTCAAGGGGAACTCAAGAAGGGGGACTAAAAATATTGTAGAGTTTTTGGCATAAAAATATCTACTGAGAAAGATGTTGATAAAGGGATAAGTGAACTTCAGGTCTTTGGAGATTCTTCATTTGTACTGAAATGTTCACAACATTCCTAAGATGTAACATATCGACTTGTTGGAAAATATAAAGGACCTGAAGGAGATCAAGTCTATTTTTGCTAGGTTCATTATAGCTCATGTCTTCCCAAATCGGAATGAGAAAGTTGATAGAGTCTCTAAGGGCAGTCTCCTCTTAGAACCTAACAAGATGCATTTCCTAGAGGTAGATAGGGAAAATTCAACTAAAAATTAGTCATCCATAAAATTTCTTTGCTATCATCTTTTCATATATACAAATCACTGTATTGGTAAGGCATGGAAATATGCACGAACAATCATAAATTTCTGTTCTTGAGTCAGTTTTCGTGATCATCCATGGGATGGAATAGCCAAAAATTTATTTTGCAAGTATGATAATTCAATATTTAACATGAGGATTGGGGAACATTTAGCTGAAAAAGGTGAATATTTTTGGCTCAGTGCTATTGGTCATGAAGAAAGCATTTTTGTTTCCACCTTGGAAATAATTATGCAATCTTTAACTCCAAGTATTGTTCAAAAACCAAGCTATACAAGTGAAACACTTGAACCTAAACCATTTTTCCAATTCTACTATTCTATCTTTAATTTTGGATGAATAGTTATTTTATCTAGAGTTGTGCCAAATCTCTTGACAAGTGTTTAGTAAAATGGTAACACATGATGTATATTATAGCAGACCACAAATAAATTTCAATAAGGACCAATAGTTTATGCGGCAGAGTGTATGTTGGGGAAAGAAGTAGATCATTACAAGTCTATTAAAAAGAGCATGCATATGATATATCAAGAGATCAAACTTCTTCAACCCTTGAGGAACACTCGCATGGAACTTTTCATCAAATTTGGATAGAAAATGAAAAAATAATTGCCAGACAATAACACTACATAAAAACAAGGATAAGAGATGATTTTGGAAATTGAGAAGCGGAGAAATACATAAATAGAGACAATAAGCTAAAGCTAAGCAACACATGTAAGCCATTTTGGAAGAGGAATAAAAGAAATTTTTCATTATAAATGAGACATGTCTATTTCTAATAAATATCATCATATACTATGAAATTTATGAGCCATAAATTTTTGATAAATTATGGGGATTTGTGGTGTTCAATGTGATATTTCCAAAGGAAAAACATAATTTATATTTCAAAGCTGCATTGGGGGAAGGTACCAATCACTGGTCAAAGCCATAATTTCTATTTCAACACTGCATGTGGGGAAGGTACCAACCACTAGGCAAAGTTTAAGTACATATACTCCCTCAAAAATTATTGACAAGCCTAACTTCTTTTGCATCTCTGCAACATTTTCTAAATGATCATGGTTGAAACAACCACCCCAAGGATTATTAGCATTGACAAGAACCATTACTACTATGTCCCTCTTAGCAAGTATTTCAAGGTGTTCTAAATTACCTTTCGAATTCCTTTTTGTAAATAAAATTATATTTCCCAGATCCAATGTCATTTTATGTCAACAATGCTTCATAAAGTAGATACCCTAGTCTTGGCAACAAATTTTTTGCATATTTATAGCCGTAGACTACAATAGTTACATATATGGCTTATGTAAAACCACATGTTAAGTGGACATCATCTAAAACTAGTTAGTAAGGAAGGTCGGGAGAGAGATACCTTGCCAATGCCAATTGTCCTCACTCTAGACCCATTTTGTAATTGTCCTAAAAAATACTTGAATTTCTTGCACATATTTAATTTGGATCCACTATTTTTTGATGTTGTTAACTTTGTTTGACCAAATTTTCCCTAGGAATTTTGTGACAGATAGCATAGAGGTTTGATACATTATAAAAGTTTCCATTTTGGGAACTTTTCTTCATAACAGGGGACATCCTGGAGGTGAAGCTATTTGTCAAGGTATCCAATTTGTTATATTCATGAGTATGGAACATAAATAAGTATCAAGACCTTGAGTATGGATCACCTACTTCTATTTAAGGTTATTCATCATTTTTCATGTTAGAAGAAATGATAATTGGGAGCACTTTGGAAAAGGAACACAGAACCAATGCTGCTTTGAGAGCATGACCAAATTGTTATCAAGAAAAAACACTTGAATTGCAACATGGTGGGATTATTATCTTTAGCTAAAAATAACCTGCATATGATTTTGAATGCCATTGGAGAAACTTCAACCCTTACACTAGTCCAACTCCTTATTACCAAATAAGAATGACTGAACACTAAAGGATAATATAATTTGAGAGAAAAGGAAGTCAGCAATACAAATCCTGGAGAAAAATAACCATTTGCATAGAAAGATATAACTTCTAGGCTGCCACATGTCCAATGGAAAAGGTACTTCTACTCAAACCATTTATTTTTCTAATTATCTCTAGTGATGGCATTGTACGTGGAGAACCTAAATTCACTAGATTAGGAATGTTATAATAATTCAGAGAAGTTGGGCATGATTTTTGTAATGATAAACCCTAGATACCAGGCTTCCATAGTCTTGAGAACTACATGTAGAACCATAATTTAGGCTCTTAGTATTAGGTTATAAGACCATTCTCCTAAATATAAGGATGTCCCTCAACCGAGATTTTTCTTTGGCATTGGAGAATGTGCCAATGGGTATTTTGTTTAAATGGTTCTCATCTCCTTATAACTCCTAAAAAATGTGCATGTTGACCATGCCAAAGGGCTCCACACTACCTATCTGCATAGTGGAGCATGCTAAATAAGGATAAAAAACTCCATCAAACTTGTAGTAGATACAAAACTCAGTGGGAGTGTTGCTAAAAGATACTCGTGAAGGCTTCAAAGAAAAAGATATTTCAAGGAATTTTAACCTCTTACTAGATGGAATCAAGCCCATTCTTTTCCTACCAACTAATCTAGAAACTCCTTTATTAATAATATTGAGTTATGGCCATTTGAAATTTTGACCTGACGGTTTCACATTAAAATTGTAGGAAATTCATAGTGTGTTCCAGAGTTTTCTTCTCTTCAATGATGGTTAGGAAAGAATAATCCGTGAAGTTTATATCCATTAGTTGATAACCATTAGGACCAGGAAGGGCTATATCTTTTATTAGACCCTATCCAATTCTTCGTTGAATGGGATAAATAAGGGCTTCAAAAATTTTTACATAGATGTTAGAGGTCAACAAAAAACATTTCCAGATACATTAAAAGCACACTATCTCTTCAAATTTGGCCTAATTGATGCAAAGGAAATTTCCAGCCTATGAAAATAAAGTTCCAAGTACATTAACAAAAGATGCATCAAATTCAAGCACCTTCAACATGGAGAGATTGAAAAACCATTCCACTCTACCATAGGATTTTGAAGTTTACCTTAATGAAGAGGGACTCTAGGCCTTGGCTTCTAACTCATTCAATGCCTTCTCAAAAAACAATCACATTATTCCAAATGCATCTATCTCTAATAAACCCCATCTGTTTTTCTACAATGGTTTTTGACAATATATTTTTTAGCTACAAATAAAGCTCTTCGGATACAATTTTATAAGGTCTATTATGTAAAGTTATCGATAATAGCTTGCGATTAATAATGGGTCTCCCAGCTTGAAGATGAACTTGATCAACAACTTGTTGATGTGGTTAATGTATGTATCCATACAAATAATTTATACACTTGGAGAAAAATTTGGCCCATGGGACTTATCATCGACCATCTACCTAATGGTCATTGCCAAGTCATATAATGTTTATTTTTAATCACATTCTCCTTATTTTTCTTGCATCAATTTTGTAGGAATTGCATCAATAAAATTTTTCATAACTACCTTTATTTTCTCCATAATTTCCTTGAGATTGAAAAACTATTTTATAGTCACTAAAAAACTCTTTTTTTGTATTTACTTAATGATTTTTTTTTTTCTTTTTTTTGGTTTTAAACGTTGATGTTTTCCACTACATCATAGTTGAGGTCTATCAAGAAGACCTTGCTTGGCCTATCTCCTAATTTAAGAAGGTGAAGTTAGGGTCTATGTTGTAAAATCCTTAACAGTTGTACCGACACATACAAGACTACCTTACACTTTCTTATTCTCACTGAAACTAGTCCTCTATTGTATCCCCTCAAAAATGTAGTTAATATTCTAACAACATCCACCAACCAAAGAATTCAGCCTTTGTCCCGAATACCAAGAGTCAAACTCCAAATTTTTTTTATAGCCTCAATACATGATTCAAAGTTTAATTTAGATACATTCAACATGAATCATGTGTTCACATCGAATCCAGGTTTAGCAGGATCCAGTTCGCTTCAATATTCCCCATGTAGATTAAAATTACTGTTAGACATGGGAACACACAGAGTCAATGGGTGAAATACACCCCCACCTATGTTTTAGAGTGTGCCTCACTTCTCTCATTTCAATAGGCCCCAATGCAAGAAATAAATATTCTTTCTTTTCCAGGTAACTAACAATGCAGGAGAACATGAATTTCTAACATATATTTCTAATACATTAAAGTTGAAACATTGTTGAATTGATACTATAATTTGCCACTCATATCTCAACATCAAGGGAAATTAACTAGATACACAAGTTTCTAGTATATTTTCCAATAATTTTCCTTGAACATCTTGGAAATTCCATAAATAATTGAAACACAACATCATAAAAAATCTATCCGGAGTAGCAATGTTGTAATCAACATATAACACATAGACCTTATAAAGAAGTAGTGTTAATATCAATATCTGCAAAACTATCCCACAAAAAATTTCAAAATGAGGGGCAACATTTTAACCTTGTAAAGGTCATAAAAATTTCTAATTCTAAACAAAATACTAAAAGAAGGGTTCAACCTGGAAGAGAAATAACATCAAGAATATTTGTTGTTCCACTGATTTTACCAACAATCTTACCAATACTATTCTCAACAACACTTTCTTATCATCAAAATAAGTGCTTATATCTAGGAATCAATTTTTATGAGTTGTATTAATAGGTCGTGCCTTGCCTTATTATTCAAGTAAAAAACTTTTCATTTAGCAAACCACCATTAGCATATGTTTGTGCTAGAACAAGCACAAATTAACTATTCTAAGTTCAACAAATCCTACCATTTGTTGCCAGGTGTAACATTTTTTTGAAGAAAGGTTTGATGTATTTTCTACTTGAGTCCAATAGAACAAATAGGCAGATCTGACGTCTATAGGGAAGCTTCCATGGAAAAAAGAATATGAAGGAAAAATAATGTATTTATGTAAAAATGAGGAGAAGCCTAATAATTTCATTTGCAATGGGTGTAATCAAATTTATCACAGTCTCATAACTCAAAGAATAGAGGGACTACAAAGCATGGTTGATCTTATAGACATTATTTAGCCCTGCATCCCAAATCACATTTACATCCATGCAATGCCAAACCAGATGATAACCATAGAGAAAAATATATATGTTGTTCAGATGGTTAACCATCGACAAGAGTTAATTGCTTGCATTTTTGTAGCACACTTTTATTGGCCCATCATTATTGCATGAGTTCAAAAGGATTGACTGTGTGCAATTCTCTTGTCATTTTAGTGGAATGGATACTGCTCAGACTTTGCACGATAGTCTTTTATTTGCAGTGAAGCTCCCTATATATTCTTGTTTATCAAATATTGTTGGAACGAAGGATGTATTTCTATGATACACCTTTTTTTTTCTTTTCTAAATGGGAACCTCTATTTTTATAGATGATAAACCCTCCAAATCTTCTTCATTTTCAAAGAATGGGTTGTTAGTACTTCACCAATGGTTATTGCAATTATCTTCTTCAAGGAATGAACAATACAATAGATGTTTTGTACAAGGTCCACAGTTAACAGGCATATCCAACATACCCCATGCAGGGGAGGAGCATTTCTGTGAGCATTTTCACAACAACTGCTCCAAGTTGCCACTAGACCACAACCTGATGTGAATTATTATCCTTTTGCACAAATTTAAGCACATTAAGGATTATGATTTTTGATACACATTATATTTCTCTAAATTTCAACTCCTTATTAGGACAAGTGTGTATCTTGTTTGAAATTTAATTCTTCCTCGCGATACTCCCTTATCCCCTTGGTTATGCATACCATGTTTTCTTAAAATATTTATGGATGAGACAGTCAATGTTGCATTACATTCTGGCCTTCTCACAGAATTTTGGGGCTTTTAGTTATAAATATGTCAATGTTTAAATGTTCGAGGAGTATTTTAGAATTATGAGAGAAACATAATTTAAATATTTTTGGAGTCTTGTGCATTGTATTTATGTTTTCAGAATATACAAAAACCTTAATGCCCTTGCTTGAAAAATCCAGAGTGCCTCATTTTTGGTATCATTATTTTATATCAAAATTATTTATTTCCTTAGTAGACATAAGAGGTTCATTGTTATGTGCTGATGACACTTTAGAATGTAAATTATTTGCAGATATGACTAGTTTTTTCCTTTGAGATTGTGCAAAAGGATGGATTTTTAAAATTTGTTGTAAACAATTTGGCTGAATAAGAAAATTGGCTCATTGTTACAAAACTTAAACATGTTCTACTAATGGTTTAAATGATTGGAAACTGCAGCTATTAAAATTGATACCAAATATGTCTTATTAAGGGTATCAATGTTGAAAAATTTGACTACATTTTCTGGAAGCGATATTTTGTTTCTTACAGGTTGACTTAACTACAGTTTTTGAGGATTGTAGTTTAAGGTCTTCTGAGAAGTTCAAAACAAGATTGAGTTTTTGTTACTTAATTGGGCCATAGGTCAAGTTGTAGCTATGAAGTTCTCTTCTTCTTCTATCAATAGCATTTTCATATGGTGAAAGTGGAATCATTCAATGTATATGAAATCAAAACAATGGAATGAGATATGATCTAGTCTTTGAAAGATAAGAATTTGAGTGTTTAGGGTGTTTGTAGGGGGATTTCCATGGTGCTATTTCTACTATTATTACTATAATCCTTTTTTATTTTCTTTCAATTGTTGTTAGTTTATACTTGGAATTCTTGGCCATTGTTCTTCTCCAACACACACAATGGATATAATATGTGGCACACTCATAAAATCGAGTGCAGTAAGGGAAGTTTAGATGAGAGTTCATGAGAGTAGTTTTGTTGATACAAGTTTGGTAGTGTAGTGTCGGCAAAACACATTCTATGCCAATGCTAGAATTGTATTTTCTGGTACAAATGTTGTGCTTAGAGTAGAGGATAATGGTGCAAATAATAATGATATGAATACATGTGAAGACGAAGAGGTTGAATGTGGTGCTGAGGCAGGAGGAGAACATGATGCTGATGCAAATGATGAGGGGGAAGAGATTCATCAAAGATCGATTGAGGATAGTGAGAATGCTTCTGAAGCTGGTGATCTTCATGTGATGATACAAATCTAGCTCATGGTTCCCCTACCTGACCACATGGTGCAAAGGACAGAGAGGAGGCAGTGAAAATGAAGAACTATGTTGCAAAAGGTAGTGCAGCAAGTATAACAGGGGAGAGTGATGGTAGTGCTAGAGTTGATATTGCAAAAACTAATGTGAAACAAAAAAAACTGGGTGGTAATGGAGAGTAAAATTTAATAATGGGAACAAAAATATCTATGAGGGGTAGAATGAAAAATGGTGAAAATTCCATCAAGGGAGATGGCGTTGATCAAAATGAAAAAATTGGGCATAAAAGTTATGGTGGAAATTTGCATTCCACTGCACCTTCTACTGATGATAGTCCTGGTACAACCATGTAGGTTGGCCACATTGAAATGTTATATGACTCAAATGTTGTGATTATAGTTCCAATACAGTGAAGTTCAGGACGATTGGATTTGTACGATGTGTCAGGTTAGAGTACCTATCCCATGTATGGGACACACTTACAGCTTCAAGAGACTTAAAACTTATTAGAAGAATTTTTCTTTAACAAGCACTGTAATATAGATAATTTTAAGTTTTATTTTACCTATTCTATTTTTTATGTCTCCCATTTTCATATTATTGTGGTCTTCATAGCAGGGACGGGAGCACTGCATTCAAGGCTTGGGAAAATGGTTTGTGAGAGTGGGCCTGAACCTTCCATAAAAGATAGGGTGGGGCCTTTAGTAAAGGTATGGTTCTATAATTGTCAACATTGTTGCTTTAAAAATTATAAATAGACAAAGGACATAGGACGCAATACTTCATTGATTAAAATACACTACTAGGAAGCTTAACAAATCTCAAATACAATTCTTGCATTAGTTTTAACTGAAACACAACTGGTTTCGAGTGAAATACTTGCCTCCTGCCATCTTATGTTTCATTCATTTGACATGGTATATAAATTATGATGATTCATAACAAAAAGAATTTATGAGCTATTATCTTGCCATGTTGATTTCTTTCATCTCTTAATGGTGGGAATGCTTTATGATCTCCTGGTTGCTATAAATTTACAATGCATGGAAGTTGATTTAATTACCATTTATATGTCTATAATATACCACAACATATTTATGGTTGGATGTGGAGTGAAATAACTACTTGTTTTTCCTTCCAATTTTTTTGTTCTCTATAATTTATTTGGCTTGAGAGATGAAACGTGGAATACCAATATAGTTCTTTCTTGAAAGTCACTGTCTTTTTTTTTATAATTTTTTTTTGTTGCCTTTGAGCTAAAAAAAATTTATTTTTATGTGAAGCCTTGTTAAAATTTGTACATGTATATGCACTTGTGTAACTAGACTTTGTCATGCAATGTTGGATGGAAAACTGATAGACGACATATTGGCTTAAGAATGGAAGGTAGGACTATGGATTTGAGATATCTTGAAGAAGGATATGTACATAACAGCTTGAAATTTGAAAGAGAAGAAGGTGAGTTGTCACCTACACCAGAGACTGAGGATCGACAAAACACATTGTATGCCAATGCTAGCAATGTAGTGCTTGGTACAAATGTTGTGACTAGAGGGGAGAATAATGGTGCAAACAGGAAGTATAGGAATAGACGTGAAGATGAAGAGGTTGAGTGTGGTGATGAGGTATAAGGAGAACATGATATTGATTAAAATGATGAGGGAGAGGAAATTCCTCAAATATAGACTCAGGATAACGAGAATTCTTCTAAATTTTTTTATTTTCATGATGATGATGCCAAATCTAGCTCATGGAGCCCGTCCATGAACTCATGGTGCCCCTCTGTGATCTCATGGTGTAGAGTACACAGAGGAGGTATTGAAAGTGAATAAATTTGTTACAAAAGGTCGTGCAACAAGTATAACAGAAGAGACTTATGGCAGTGATAGAGCTAATATTGCAAACACTAATGTGAAACAACAAACTCTAGGTGGTAACAGAGAGGAACAATTAATAATGGGAACAACAATCTCTGCCAGGGGTATAATGAAAAATGGTGAGAGTTCCATGAGGGGATTTGGCGTTCATAAAACTGACCAAAATGGGCATAAAAATGGGGGTGGAAAATTGCATTCCACTACACTTGCTACAGATGGCATTCCTGGTACACCCATGCAGCTTGGTCTCATTGAAAAGTTATATGACTCAAATTTTGTGATTGTAGTTCCAAAAGAGTCAAGTTCTGGACAATTGGATTTGTACCATGTATTAGGTTAGAATATTTATCCCATGCATGGGAAACACTCACAGCATGAAGAGACTTAAAACTTATTAGAAGAATTTGGCTATAACAAGGAGTGTAATATAGATAATTTTAAGTTTGTTTTTAGTTATTATATTGTTTATGTCTCTAATTTTGAGATTATTGTGGTCTTCTTGGTAGGGATAGGTGCACTTCATTCAAGGCCTAGGAAAATGTTTGCTGAGAGTAGGCCTGAGCCTTCCATAAAATATAGGGTAGGGCCTTTACTAGAGGTATGTTTCTAGAATTTTCTAAGTTGTTTTTTTTTTAATTTATAAATACATAGAAGAAATATGAAACAATACATAATTGATTAAAATACAATACTAATATTCTTAAAAAAACTCAAATATAAGTATTGCTTCAGTTTTAACTGAAACACACCTAATTGATGGTGAAATTCTTTCCTCCTCCCAGATTTTGTTTCATTCATTTGACATGCTATATAAATTATGTTGATTCATAGTGAAGATAATTTATGAGTTATTCTCTTGCCATGTTGATTTCATATGTCTCTTAGTGGTGGGATGATTTATGTTCTCTTGATTTTTATGAATTTACAATGCATGGAAGTTGAGTTCATTACAATTTATATGTGTGTAGTATGCCATAGTATATTTATGGTTGGATGTGGAGCGAAATACATACTTGTTTTTGCTTGAAATTTTTTGGTTCTCCATAATTTATTTGGTTTGAGAAATGAAAGGTGCAATACTGAGAGATTTCTTACTTGCAAGTCATTGTCATTTTTTTTTTGTGAAATTTTCTTTTTGTTTCCTGTGAGCTAAAGAAATTTTTCTATATGTGAACCCTTTTTAAAACTCGTATATGTATATGCACTCATGTAACTAGACTTTGTCACGAAATCTTAGACAAGAAACTAAGAGATGACATATTGACCTAAGAATGGAAGGTAGGACCATGGATTTGAGATATCTTGAAGAAGGAGTTTTACATAGGAGCTTGAACATTGAAAGAAAACAAAGTGAGTTGTTAGCTAGATGAGAGATTGAGGATGTGCAAAACACATTGTATGCCAATGATAGCAATGTAGTGTGTGGTACAAATGTTGTGCCTAGAGAAGAGGATAATGGTGAAAACATGCAATATAGGAGGAGACGTGAAGATGAAGAGGTTGAGTGTGGCGATGAGGTAGGAGGAGAACATGATGCTGATGCAGATGATGAGGGGGAAGAGAGTCCTCAAAGATCAACTGAGGATAATGAGAATGCTTTTGAAGATGGTGATTTCATGATGATGATGCCAAATCTAGCTCACATAGTAGCGATATAAGATTTTATAGGCCAACCGTAGACGGGGATTTTTAATTTTCAAATTATAAGGGACAATGGCTTCCTAGTGCTAAGAGGAGGGTTGCAAACAATTCCTGATTTACATTTTATACTCAGAGAAATAAAAGTGTGCTCTACATGAAAAAATTGTTTCCTTAAAGCTATCTCGGTGGCTTAAAAAACATACAGAGTTGGTCCCTATCCAAGGACATGAATTGTATCATGTTTCAAATCAAGTTCTTGTGTTCCAAAAAAATCCAACCGAATTCTTGGAGCAGTAATGAATCTAGGCCTCTTTACCAAAGATCTTCCATTCATCACTATTTTAACATGAAAGCAAATTATTTCCCTTAAAGAGACGTGGGTTCCCTATAGTCATGGTATGATCTCATAATAATTAATACAACAAGGGAATATCTTGTCAAATAGCTTCACCTCCAAGATTTCTACTACCAAGAAAAATGCCAAGAATGGAACTTTTCCTACTGCATTGAGCCTTTACCAACTTCCATTCACTTCTTAGGGAAAAACAACTCAAACATATTTAACAATCAGAAATAATGGTTTCCCCTGGAATGTGTAGAATAAATTAAAATATTGTCTAGAACAGACTATTAAAAAATGAATCTAGAGTGAGGACAAGTGGCTATCATGAATCATGGCTACTGAGAGATGGGGATGTTGCTGCATAGTATTATGGTTAGAATTCTCTATAGAAGTGGTGAAGTTCTTCCATGTAGAATATTCAATGGGTAAGTTCTTCCATTTGATGAGATACTCCGAAATCGATCGATTTCGTAGCTATCGATTTCTTGTTTTTGTGATTGCTTCAGGTTCCAATATGGGTTTTCCTTCCTCATCAAGTTTTGGTAATATTGTTTGAACTGGAAGTTTGTCCCCTATAACCTTCTTTAAGCATGAAACATGGAAAACTAGATGCACTCACAAAGAAGCAGGAAGCTCCAATTTGTATGCCATAGTACCAATATTTTGCAACACCTTGTAAGGACCATAGTACTTTGGCGATAATTTATTATCCTTCTTAGCTTTCTTGAGGGAAATTTGTTTGTATGGTTGTAGCCGTAAAAATACCCAGTCTCCTCCATAAAATATTCTCTCACTGTGATGTTGATCTACCTGTTGTTTTATTCGATTTTGTGCCAAATTTTGGTTATCCTTTAAGAGTTGGAGAACTTCCTGTTGATGCTCAATGTGATCTTCCACTACTTGAACCCTATAATTTTCCCTTAAAGAAGATGTGGTGGACGGTGGATGATATCCATAAAGTGCCATAAATGGGGTCATTTTTGCTGCAGTATGGAAGGAAGTGTTATACCACCATTCAGTGAGAGGTAACCACTTGAGCCATTGTGCTTTATTATCAGATACAAAACAACAAATATATCCTTCCAAAAATTTATTCACTATCTTAGTTTGACCATCGGATTGAGGATGATGAGATGAGATATGAGCTATTTGGGTACCCAAACAAGAAAATAATTCAGTCCAAAAATTTCCTATAAAAATGGGATCTCTGTCACTTAAAATAATCTTCGGGTTTCCATGAATCTTTTAAATTGTTTCCATAAATGTAGTAGCAACTTTACTTGCTTTAAATGGATGAGATAATGCACAAAAGTGTGCATACTTGTTAATTCTATCAACTACCACCATGATGACACTCTTTCCTTCGGACTTAGTTAAACCTGAGATAAAATCCATTGAAATATCCACCCAATGTTGACTTGGAATGGATAAAGGTTGTATAAGACCTGTGGTCTTAATTGTCTCAAATTTATTTTTCTAGCAAACCAAAAATTCCGCCACAAAATTTTGAATATATGATTTAAGGCCATCCCAAAAAAAAAAATTCTTCATCCCGTGGTAAGTTTTTAAAAATCCTGAGTGTCCTCCTAAAGAAGAAATGTGCAATTCCAAAAGAATATTTTGTTTTAGTTAGGAATTATTGCAAATATATAAGCAATATTTTTACCATAAGGAATCATTTTTCCAATCATTTTTACTAGCATCTTGCTGCAAATTTTGAATGAGTGTCCACACTTCTTCATCCTTCTTCCATTCATCCCTTGCTTCAGTTATCCAATCTGGTTGGATAATAGAAATGAAAAAAAGCAATGCTTCCACCTCTTCATCCTTTCTTCAGAGTGCATCTGAAACAACATTTAGCTTCCCTTTTTTGTAGATTATTTCAAAGTAATAACCTAACATCTTTGTGACCCATTTTTGCTACTCTTCTGAAGATAATATTCGTTCCAAAAAGCGTTTAATACTATCATGATCAATTTTTACCTTGAAGTGCCTTCCCATCAGGTAAGGCTGCCTTTTATTTAGTGCATGTAGTATTGCCAACATTTCTTTCTCATAAATAGCCTTTTGTAAATACTTTCCCTTGATTGTATGACTTTCAAAAGAAATGGGTCTTTCTTTCTGCATTAAAACAACAGTAATTCCATTTCCTGAGGCATCACATTCCACAATCAAGTTTTTTGTGAAGTCTGGCATAGCTAATACTGGTGCTAGGCACATTTCCTATTTAAGCTGTTCAAAGGCCTTAGTTTCTTTAGGAGTCCATGAAAATGCATATTTCTTCAATAATTTTGTTAGAGGTGTTGCTATTATCCCATAATTCTTCACAAACATGCAATAATGCCCTGTTAATTCGAGAAATCCTCACAACTACTTTATGGTTGTGGGGAATTTCCATTCCTTAATGGATTTAATTTTCTTAGGGTCTACTTTAACACCATTGTGAGATAAAATATGACACAGATATTCCACCTCTTGTACTCCAAAGAAACATTTTGATGTTTTTGCATATAATTGTTTCTACTCCAATATTTTGAGCACCCTATCAACATGTTGAACATGATCCTTCCAAGACCTATTATAGATTAGTATATCATCAAACAATACTAGCACAAATTTTCTAAGGAAGGGTTTGAAAATGGAGTTCATCAACCCTTGAAATGTAGAAGGTGAATTGATAAGGCCAAAAGGCATGAACAAAAATTAATAATGACCCTCATGAGTTCAAAATGTTGTTTTTGGAATATATTCAGTCTTCATTCTAATTTGATGATATCCTGAATGGAGATCCAACTTAGCAAAAAAAATTGATCCATGTAATTCATCCAATAATTCATCAATCATAGGAATGGGAAAATTATCTTTAATAGTGAGCTTATTGAGATCCCTATAATCTGGCCACATGCGCCATGATCCATCCTCTTGTGCACCAATAGTACTGGAGCAGAGAAAAAACTTTCACTAGGTTGAATTATGACAGCCTCTAACATTTCTACAATCATACATTCAATTTTTCTCATTTAGAAATAAGGATATCTGTAAGGCATGATGTTCGGAGGAACACTTGCTTGAATCAAATGAATAGCATGATCATGATCATGAATAGGTGGAGATCTGGAGAAATAGTTGATTTTGATTTTGGAACATCTAGTGAGCATAATTGTGCAATTACGCCTTGTTGTTCTTTCTTTAGAATATTTTTCATGACATTAGAGGTTATTATCTTTCCTAGCTTCCCTGCGATAACCCCATAATTCGATTTCCTTTCCTTCCGAAAAAAATTTCAAGAAAATTTATTGAAAATTAAAAGTTATCGTCCCCAAAGATTGTAGCCATTGTCCTCGTAGTACAACATCAACACCTCCCATTGGAATGGAAATCATTGGACTATTTAATACATATTCCCCCATGGCTAGCTTGATATTATGGTATTTTATAGAGAAATTTATTGTTCCTCCATTTGCAACCATCACTTGAAATTTTGGTGTTGGTTATAGGAAACAATTCAATTCCTTGGCTACCTTACAATGAATAAAATTATAGGTACTACCCGAATCAATCAACACTATTACCTTTTTCTTCTTGATATGTCCTTCTATCTTTAGAGTTTGAGGAGTGTTAATTCCTTCTAATGAATTACACAATATGGTCAGACTCATTTCTTCTTCTTCCAGGGTTTGTTCCTTGTGTATATCCTTTTCTTTTAAAGTTTCTTGTCATTTTCTTCTTGCTCTTCACAATCAATGTTAAATAATTTCTTCTCATCACACTTATGACCTTTATTGTATTTGCTATCACAATTGTAGCAAAGCCCTTTTGATTTTTTTTCTTCCAATTGTTGTGGTGTAAACCTTGTAGGTTGTGGAAGTCTAGTAGTAGCAACACTTCCATCTTTATACATGTGAGTGATAGGCTTCCTTTTCCATAACTTTACATTCAATTTTTCTTTCCAACCTGAATGCGTTCTACAATGAATCAGGTTCCCAAACACAAAATTCATGTTATATGTTATCTTTCAAAGTCCCTATGAAGACATCAATCTTATGTTCCTAAGGAATATTAGTTACCCTTAAATACAATTTTTGGAGGTCCTCAATGTGCTCCCCCACTGAACCCTTTTGTTTGAGATTTATCAATTGGCTAAAGAAGGTGTTTCTCTTTGTATCCTCATAATGTGCTATCATTTCCTTTGTAAAATTTGACCAAGTGACAATTTTTTTACGAGAGTAAAGCCATCGATACAATACAAATGTATTTTATTCTAAATGTAAAGCTTCAATGTGTACCTTTTGTTTTCTTTTCACATTATTGAGATCAAATATTGCTCCATTTATAGTATCCATGTTACGGGATCCTTGCCATAAAACTTCCTCATATCCATATTTGGAATATGGTGGTTCCTCCACCCAACATTAGATTTTATGAAATCACGATTAACATTTATTTTGTTGTCATCATGAGTTTCCTCTACTATCTTTTCTCCATTAGGAAACATTTCTTGTATCAACTTTGTCAAACCTTCCACGTCTTCTTTTATATCATTCTTCATTTTTTCCATGTTGTCTTCATTTTTTTCTTCCATGTCATCCATCTTAGCTTCCATGCCAGTTTCCATGCCATCCATATTATCTTCCATGCCTTTATTCAAACCATCCATATTATTCTTCAGACCATCCATCTTTTCTTCCACGCCTTTATTTAAAACTTCTGTTTCACTTTTTTTTGCCCTTTGCGAGAGAAAAATTTGGTGCACTTGCTCTTGTAATTTTGATAGATCATGTTGCAATTCTTCATATTCATGAGTCATAGTAGAGTACTCTTAGGGATTAATGGGTGTTGAATTATTTTTATGACGCATTTAAAACCCAATAATGATATCTATTCTTAATAGGAATTTGAAATCACTTAAAACTGATTTTTCAAAAAAGACTTATCCAATTTGGAAAAACAATACACACCTTTTTCTTGATTTTGAGGATCCCTCAAGTAGCCCTCTGAATCTTTTTTCGAATGCCATAGGTTTGACCTGATTTGGATTCTTGAAGAGAAAGTTATGCCCAATATCCTACAATGACCTAATTATGGATTGGTTTAGTAGAGAACATTTGTATGACTTGCCACGTGTCACTTTTTCCTCTTTCGGCTCTGAAATTGATACAGAAGAAACTAAATTATGTGTACTTGCAGTATTTTTTTATATAACTCCAATCTAATGCTCAAAGAGAGAGTTATGATGATTTTCCCACGGTCACCTCTTTGAGATGAAATTCGGGAGCCTGAAAAATCTCTAGCATCCACAGACCCCTTCTCCAAAAATATTGTGAATCAAGCTCTAAAATTTTTATACAATGTTCCTTAGGATTGTGGCTTCACTTTGTGAAAATTTCAACTTCTGAACCCTCGTAGAAAAAAATTTATGACAAAAATGCCACAATTAACTATTTAGGTTAAATTCAGGAGCCTACAAAAATCCCTAGCTTGCACAGATCATATCTCCGAAAATATTGCGAACTAAGATCTAAAATTTTTCCACGACCTTCCTCAGGATCTCAGCTTTTTTCTATATAAATTTCATGTTTCTAACATTTGTATAAAACAAGCTATAATGAAAACTCCATGATGACATGTTTGGAGTAGTGAAACCCTAGAATCCAAAGCTCTGATACCAAATGTTATGAAACCAGCTCCAAAAATAGAAGAAAAGAGAGTTCAACTCCTTATAAATATCCAGTTCGAGGGGTCAACCTCCAATACATTACATAAATGAAGAATTCTTGGATGATTCAAATGACCAAAACCTCCTTTCTATATATAGGAGTCCATTGGACCATAATGTAATCCTAGCAGACCTAACAATAATAATGTAAGGGTACAATAATAACGATATGGGGGTTATAGGGTTACGACAATAACAATAAGGGGGTTACACTGGAAAAAACAAGGGACTATACTAGTAATATAGGGACCTCACACCATATGCCACCTTAATCACTCTATATGATAGTGTGAAATTGTATTGTTTCCTTGCAGTTTATTCCAAACTTGTAGTTCTTTCCAAAAATCCCTAGGGTTATGTTCTGATTTCATTGGAAAATTTTGTTGTTCATTTTTCACAAATTCAAGCTCTTTTGGCTTTACTAACAACATTGCAAATTTCTCAATTCTTTGATATTTTTCATATGACGCTTTTGCCTTGTTACAATTCTCATCCAACTAAGTGTTCACTGGAATAATATTAGAGAATTTTATATTAGATAATTTATTGGAGTTCAGTTATGCTGCTACATAACTAATGGGTGGGTTGAATTATTATTTTTTTAACAACTCTAACCTAGTGAACACATCAATGGGTGGAGTGGTGGTTGGTGACTTGATGCTTTACATAAACCATATTTTATATAGTTTATGCAGTGAAATTTATCTCAAATTGTGATAGATTCAAAAGCTGATTTTTATGTATGGTTAAAAAGGGTATTTTATGTATAAAGAATAAAATAGGTTGTGAGGTTGTGGACCTGTCTTACTAGAGTGTCCATAAGGAGCCTCTAGAGCACCATTTTATAATGATTTTATGAGAAATGGTGCTCCAGGGGCTCCTGCTATACACTCTGGCAACACTGGCATAACCTCAAATGTATTCTTTGTACATCAAATACCCATTTCAACCATACAACAAAATTCTCTTCTGAATCTATGACAAATTGTGATACAAATTTTATATTTACACATACACATTAAAAAAACATGCAAAATGTCTAAATAATTATGAAGCTTAAACATGTCATCTTGGTGGATTAATCATGGATTGTCAACTATTAGTACTAAAAAGATAATATTGTTCATATTGTAGTGACAAACTACACACTTAAACTAGAACTAGATAATACGAAGAGTAAACAATGATTTTATGAAATGAAGTAGGCCATCATGCCTAAAATGTTATTTTTATGAAATAGTTCATAATGAGAAAAGATTCATGTTGATGAAATAGGCCATGTGTCCACTTTCCAAAGTAAAGATATTTTGTTACAAAATAGAAACTGAAAGTCTGAAAATTTAAATATTTAATATTGTAATAAAAGAAATGAAAACAAAGAACTATTTCAATAAGATAAGATACTTTTTTTAGTGTCCAACATATGATCATTCTAGTATTTACTTTTCCTTTATGTTAGGACTACCACGAGCATATAGATGGATGAAGATGTGGAGGTAATTGCAAAGATGAATTTTTACCTGAATCTCATGTTGTTGAAGTGCTGGTTGGGGTGAACATGGTAGTAAGTGAGGGTGGAATTTTAACATGATGATTATCATCAAAAAGTGCAATATCCAAGTTCTCCAAGCCCAGTGCTCCAACTTCCAAATTTTCCTCCTTTGGATAACTATCCCAATTGAGAAATATGTTTTATCAATATTGGCCTCTTTTAATCAGAAAAATACAAGTTGCAATGCACATAGAGCAAGCTCTCTACCTGGTATAGATGCGAGGTATTTTTTGTTGACATTGTATGAAATGTTCATGATCCAACAATTGTTTGTGGAAGAAGTGTTCACTACTGAGGGAAGCACCCCATTTTTCCAAATGCTTCACCTTTGGAGTAGAAACATCATACATTTTCCGCCACTGGAGTGAATTCATCATCATCCATTATATATAATTTTATAGGCATAACCAAATAATCCTTGGGCATTGATGTAGGAACTCAATTGTTGTTGTATGATATCACACTCATCAGTGACAAGAATTTTTAATGATTTCATTTGGCCACTCTGAACCTATGGATCCATTTGTGATTTTCTCTTCACCCTACAAATAGGCACTGATGCTTTCATCCATGATGTAGAATAACATTTTCGTGTAACAATGTATGCTAAAGAATGGATTGGAGTATTTTTATTTTTTGATTGTTTTTGTATTTCTATTCAAATACAATCATAGATGTTCACATATCTAAGCTAAAAAATGTCCTTAATTTTTCCTAGTATTGTGTCCTCTTTCTCATGCAATTCCCTAGTCACTAATTGATCTCACTCTACAAATCGAGTGATGCTAAATTTTATGAATTGCAAAAAATATTGATACGTGACCAAAAAGTAGGATAAAAAATGATATCTTAAACTACAAAATAACTATATCTATTTTTTGTATGATATATCCTCAAGTTCTCCCATAATCAATCACCATCATATTAGCCAATTCTCATCTTATCTTCAACAAAGACTTAAAGGTGAGATAATGGCTACCAAATCTAGTCCTTGTGAGCTTAACTAATTGTAACTTAGAGTGAATATGGTAAATATAGTGGAAAAAGATATGTCTTGTGATGAATTTGATGATGGACTAAGGCATTGAATTGGTAATGCTCTCCATGCTTAAAAACATTATGTATCAAAGGATTCAACATGTGTAGCAAACAATCAGAGTAAAAATGTGAGGATGTACGTGCTCAATGGTTTTCCTGATACTTTACAATTAGATACATTATCTTTAATGACTTGTGTCATATTGGATGGCCCTATATCATTATTACTTTTTGATAAGAGGTGTCCAATGCTCCCAGAATATGGTACAACTGATGAGGAGCCTTGGGCTACAAAGAAGATTGTGTCACTAGCGAACACACCAAGAACATTTATCAAATGTTTATTTTTAAGATTTGTTGAGCCGTCAAATACAATGGAAACCCCAAAATTTGGCCACTCATTCATAAAATGTCATAGAGAGCTCTGGATATCAGATTTTTTCATGTCTAGTAATAAAGTTCTCACTTTGTCATATCTAGTGATTTTGTATCCATTAGGGGAAATTATTGACGGACTAAACCATAGCGTATCTGTAGGGGGAGTCAAAAACATTTAACGATGTACACAGAAAGAAGCATTATTCTATACTTCCTAGGTATAATGTATTTTCACATATTATTGTGTTTAGAAAAAATTACCCAAATATGTTATCATATGTGATTTTATCAAACTTTATTGTTGTGTAATCAATTATACGAGTACGTTGGTTTCAGGGAAACAAATTTTATTTCATAATTGGTTTATACTTTCCTTCATGTATTAGCTTTCTTGCTATTTCTTGAATTACTTGTAGAGGATTATGAATTGGTTAACATTCTATTCAGATGAGTAGGTCGGGACCAAGATTTGGTTACCATATTTTCACCTCTATTTTTGTTTGTTTCAATTTTTGACATTATTTTATTTTAAAATGTCATTCATGATGTAATATTTTCTTTGCCCCATATTTCCACGAAGTCTCATGGAATTTTAAATAAAACATATCTATGTAGTGACTTTCCACTTAAATTATTCTAAGAGCTTAAACATGCAAATGGTGCTCCTCACCTTTTTAATGCGTCCATTACTCTAGTTAGAATGATTTTTTTTTTTCGGTGATTTTTTTTTGGATTCTAGAATTGAATATTGAGATGCAATTGAGATAGCAAAGAATGTTAAATTAACTCATCATATCAAACTATGGCACCTTAGAAAAATAATTAATGTAAAAATGTCTATGGAAAATACTATCATTTAGAATATCTGTCAAGTTAATGTGCTTTATAATACAAAGTTTACAATCATAATATCATATTACTTTACACAATTAATATTGGATGTTGAGGTTTCTAAAGGAATATCCAATTGACAATTTTTTTTCTCAATGCACATCAAGTAGGGGAAAGGAGATGCCGTAATTCAGATCTTGGGCATGGCCGTGCCAAAATGCTTGCGTCCTTACCTATTGTTGGGATCAAGGTTGTTTATTTTTGATAGGGTCATAGTGAGCAGGTGACATTGCTTTTCACTAATTTTTAATTTTCAATCTTCTTTTGGATACAAATGACTGAAAATAATGAATTATTATCTTCTTCTCATCATAAAATGTGACCCTAGTATTTTGAAATTTTCATGTTACGTAATGAAACTGATCATATTCAACGTTATTTCAGTTAGTTGCTTAATCAAACAAGTAGGTTGAGGCTCATATATCCAATTATCCGAATATTCCAACTCAATTAATATTCCAACTTCACACTATTACAATGCATGTGGGTTCTCTGCATTTCATTATTGATTTGGTTCTGAAAAATTTCATTCATATTGTTATATATAGAAGATTTAAAATTTAATAAACACCTTATTAAATGCCAGGATTATTTGGAAACATATGACGTATATGGTAAAATTACATTCCAACCTCTTAATATATGTTTTAATACATTTCCAGTTTCATTTTTTGTGCTTTATCGTAATTGCCAATTTTGGTGAGAAATTATTTGATACTAGTTCCATTCGTGTAGGGAACTAAAAATTGATGATACTGTGCCACAAGAGAATTTTTTTTTTTATCATGGTTCTGATCTCGGCACATCAAGCAAGGAACCGAATAATTACTTTTGTAAAACGTTAACTACAAGTAACACTAGCATGAATGATAGGTTTTATGTGCCACGTCACACTGCAAATTTTTTTTTCCTCCACTTGCGCAGTTATTTTTTTCCCATAGTTTTTTTTATATTTGTTATTTATTAGATAATTGTGTAGACTTTTAGACATTTTTTAAGAGAATGATGCATTATTTAAAGGAGAAAAAGGTAAGGGTATTTGTCATATTTTTCTCCTATTAAGTTTTTTTTGTTTTGGGCAGTATTTCGTTTAGCAACCACCTTCCTAGGAACTAACAGCCTAGAGAATGAAAAATACTCATGATCCACATACATACCTTGAAATGATAGCAAAGAGACACTTATTTCTAAATGTGGAAATTGAAATATATATTTGCGACACTTAAAATACAAGTTATGAAACAAGTGTTAAATGCAACCAGAAAGGGTGATAATACGTGGTAGAGTGTCTAACAAACATTCTTATGACATATAAGATCATCGAATGAAAAAGAGTGCAAAAGCGATTCCCTTAGAGGTGCACCAAATTGAAACACATGCAGGAGTGAAGAAAATCAAAAGTGGCACTTGCAAGAATAAGAATAGGTGAAAATGACAGTTACCAAAAGCTAAACAAATCAAAAGTTCCACTTGAGAAATTAAAATAAAACAAAATTGACACTTGTGAAAGATAAAGCAAGCAGAAATGACAGTCACAAAAGTGAAAGTGACACTTATCAAAGTAAAAGTGATAGTTGAGAAACTCACCTTTCCCAGGAACTAATAGCCTAAAGAATGAAAAATTCTCATGATCCACATGCATACCTTGAAACGATAGCAAAGAGACACTTATTTTTAAGTGTGGAAATTGAAACATATATTTGTGACACTCAAAATACAAGTTAGATAACAAGTGTTAAATGCAACCAGAAAGGGTGATAAAATTTCTAGAGTTTCTAACACACATTCTTATGACATATAAGATCATTGAATGTAGAAGAGTGCAATAGAGCTTCCCCTATAGGTGCACCAAAGTGAAACACATACAGGAGTGAAAAAATCAAAAGTGGCACTTGCGAGAATAAGAATAAGTGAAAATGACAGTTACCAAAAGCTAAAGAAATCAAAAGTGCCACTTGCAAAAGTAAAATAAAACAAAATTGACACTTGTGAAAGATAAAGCAAGCAAAAATGACAGTCACGAAAGTGAAAGTGACACTTATCAAAGTAAAAGCGATAGTTGAGAAACTCACCCAGATGATGGCAAATTTTCAACTAAGAGTGAGGGAGAATGTCAACATAAATCATGCATTAGCTATCCACATGGATTGTGTAGTCACTATCCCTTTCAACTAGAAAAGGACTATCATCAGGGAATCTGCACTGTCTAAGATCTACGCAATGTCTTCCACTAAATACCGTGTAATTACTCTTACCAAGGAATGCATAGGAACTCTCTTCTAAGATTGCACAATGTCTATCATCAAAGGATATATGTTGAATTCTAAGTGTGTTCGCCTATTTGGCACACAAATATACCAAATCACACTTGCTTAAGAGGGGTGGTTTTCCCCCTTAAGTTATTGGTCATAGGAATAAAATACATGGAGTCAAGCAAGTTAGTGGAACATGCTAAAACATAAACATACTAGATAGAGAAATAACATGCATATTTAAACATAAAAACTAAACTAGAACAAAAAAAAATAAAAAAGAAGCTCTAAATAGAGTAAAAAAACTTCAATAATCCAAACAACGACGTTTAATTCCCCTCCTATTGATTGCTGGTAGGAAATGAGGATGAAACTTTAACCCTCTTGCCAAGGGGCCCTTTGAACTATGGAACTCCAAGCCTCGATGCAAGGATGTCTTTACTTCTGAGCTGCCTTGGTGAAAAGTCTCCCTCTCTCTACTATGGTGGACTGGAGTTGTTGGATGGCCAAAAACTGAGTCCCCTCTATCTCTGCTCCAGATCACACATTGCTGGTATTACTTGGGGAAATTCTAGCCCGCATAATAGTGTGTTCTCATATTGTTCATCTCTTGGTGGCCTTTTATAGGAGAATTAAAATCCTCCTTCCCTCTCTTGGTACATTATGGACGGTGACCCAAGAGAGGAGGGTGATTCCATTGTGTGCTCCCTTGAGGTCCTAAGGAGTCTTGGAAGTTACCCTTAGATGGCCTCATGTGTGGGATCAATTTCTTGGAGTGTGCCTTGTGGTCCTGAAAAGTGACTTCCGCCACTTTCAGGTTCGCATGGATTTTTGAGGGAAAGTCATGCAAGCTACGCTTATCAAATAATTATGTGTACAAAGCCACATTTAACTGGTTCCTTCTTTACACAATTTGATTTTTCCTTTTAGAGCTTAGATATTTTTAAATACTTCAGATTCTCTAATGTCTCTCAGCCTTGTAAATCCTTCTTCTTGACATTAAATAATGTCATCTTTGCTTGTATTATTTTCCAATGATAGCAGTTCCCCCCCTAATGTGTGAGGTCTAGGAAGAACTGTATAGCCAAAATACATTACAGTTTCTTTTATGTGTATTGTGTGGAGAGAGAGAGAGACCTACGTGTAGCTCGGAGTTGGAGACACCCTGCACCAGGTCGAAGAGCAACCATATCCTGTGGGATTCCTGCAGGTAATGGTACAATACAATATATAAAAAATTTCTATGATGTGGGCATGTCCCATGCTGGTGATGCTTTGGCTAGTTAAACAAATCTATTTGACAGATAAAAATTTTGTATGTGTCACTAGTATGGTAGTGACATGTTGGTTGATGACAACGATTGATGACACCCATCGGGGCGTTTTTATTTGACGATAGGTGGAAAGTGGTACCCGTATGTGTAAAATTGATATGGAATATAAATGCACATTGTACGCATAAGCGCTGCATGGGACCTTCCCATGTGAGAATTTCTAAAAGAGATGTTTATAAAGGCACGAGTATTCGACAAATTTAATCAAAGTGCAATGGTTGTAAGGTAGGATACCATATTGACATGAAATCTTGTGTTGTAGTCAAATTTCAAGAATATGGATGACATCTTTGGGAAATGATGTCTCCCACAGTGCCACCCAAGGGTGCCCCTTTTGTGGAGAGGGGTGATCCAAGGTACCGCTTCCTTTTTGGAAAAAAGGTGTTAATGTCAACAAAAAGAAAGCCTCAACTGAACGAGGGGGTCGTTGATACGGAGGATCCGGATCCTGGATGTGATGGGTTTAACATAGGAATGATGGAAAGAGGTCACTAAAAAATGATGATGGGGATTCAGTGGCCCAAGGTTGAAGTATAAAAAGCAGCTTGGTGGCAGTCATCACTATTTCTGATGGGGGAAATCCATCGAGTCGGTAGGAATTCCAGAGTGGGTATAAACTGGTTATGAATTTCATGGTGAATTTTGCATGAGGGTTTGATACTCTAACCAAGGGTGACTAGGGACTGCAGCCATGGGAGAAAAAATGAATGGGTGGGTGGGGGACATAGTGCATCATTTGCAGTCTTTTTACACTTACCAAAATAATAAAACAATGGGGTTTGGTTTGTACAAAACATAGATATGAGTGCCCCAAAACATGAATGTGTTAGCTCAATGATGATGTGAGGAAGATTTTTTGCTGAGGATGGGGACCCCATTGGTTTGTCTCATGTGTGAGCCTAATGAAGTGGATGAAAAAATTTCGCAGATGTGTTATGCTGATGGAGGAATGGTAGGCCAAATGTGAGGCACGATAGTGCTCTATTAATCTGCTTTCACAACTTGGTCATCCAAGAAAGGGGTTTTATTTTGATATGGTAAAACCTTACCTGATGCATGGCAAGTGAATGGGCATGAGGTGCTTCCCGAACTGCAGTGGTATGACCATGGCGTCACTATTGTTTGTGATATATGGTCTACTTTGGGTGATGAGCGCCATGGAGGGGAGGCTCTAACAACCAACAAGAATGTTTATCATGTACAAGGTGAGGGGATGATAAACATGGTCGGGTGTCTGGAAGCTATGGATGATTTCTGATGGAGAAATAATGTCAGGATATGCAGAGTTTTTCTAGGACTCTATCATTCTCGGTGTAGAATGACACCTGCTCTGAAACTTTCATTGGATGGAGCTGCAGATTGTTTGCATACTACCTGCAAAAATAAATACCCCAAGTGAAAGAAACTTCTTTATTAAAATATTATTTGAAATACATGTGCTTAAAAAATAAGATGAGAGAGGGCATACCTACCGGTGCTGAAAATTTATTTTTTCGTGGGTGTGAATATGTGGCACCAATGTTGGGCGTTATGGAGCAGTGATCACAGTGCTGCTTTCAGTCTGGTGATTGGGCCTTCTAAGCTCTCTCTATGGTCCTCCAAATTTTCTGAAAAGGGCGACATATAGGAGAATATGGCTCAATTCAATTCATTTGTGTTTTTTTGAGTGTTGAGAGGTCAGAGGCTTCCATGAAGCAATTCTTGTCATTGCAGTCAGACTCAGCACCTGAGATTAGTGATTTTTTAGCTAGGTCAGCTCCATGACGTCCTCCAATTGAAATTTTCAGTGTACTGGTGTCGAGGTCCATACAAGATGGGTTTTTACAGATTCTAGGTCAAATTTTACCTTGAACACACATGCGATCAAGGTACAGGTGCGCACCTTGTGCGTGAAAACTGGTTTTTGCGTGCATTGAGCGTTATTTTCCTAGCCGTAGGAACACATTTGGCATGTTTGTGAGAAGGAAAAACGTGCCCTCCTCGCACTTGTTTAAGGAACATGCGCGTGGAGAGAGGAAGATGTTTTTGTCAAAAATTTTGGAAATTTTGTCTCTTTTTAGTATTTTCAGTCTGGCTGATGTCTTCCTATTTTTATGGCAGGATGTTATGGAAGTAGAAGGATTGGCCCGATCTACATTTTTCCTTAGCTGTCGATGGTCACACATGCCAATAATTGGCATGATGGGGTCTCTTAAATTTTCTGGAGAATGACCTTCTTCGATCACAAGATCGACTTTTACGCTACTTGATCTGATGTTGGGACAGGTGGCGCAAGGTGACGGTGCTATGTGGGTGTGACCTTAATATCCGTCCTAAGATGGATATCTATTTTATGACCAGGTTACTACCTTCGGGTGAGGCGCTTTGATGTCCACTTCTCTCTTGGACGGTGGATCTTGAGGCATTTTCAACATGTCACTCTAACGGGGCGCCCCTTACAAAGGGGTGTATAGCCATTGCAAAAATAACTGACTTGGCCGAGTGCTATGCTCTAGTGGCCATTGTATGACTGGCTGGGTCGTTTGCTCCTCATTGGGAATCCGGTCCGTAAATCAGTGTCTTGCACTGGCTGATGGCTAGGCACTTCTTTGACTTTGGTCATTTTTGTTACGATGGGATGTTGGCACAACTTTCCAAGGTCTGAGATGGATTGAAGTTGTACTTATGCCACCATATTATGCAACATTATGTATGAACAGGTGGTGTTGTTGAGACCTACGGTGGCGGTGACTGCCGAGGTGCCACAGGGGCCTCGCATGATGAGTTGGGCTCTCGTGATGCCTCGAGGAGGTGGGCATAGGGTGGGGTGTTAGTTGAATGCCACCATAGAGGCTTGGTTTGAGACAAACCCTTAGATGTTTCTGCCATTTTCTTATGCAGAGATGGACTTCCAGGGAGATCCAAACATGTGTCTTCCTACTAGATATGCTTGGGGGCCAATAGGTATGTCTTTATTTTTTCCGCATTTACTTTATTATTTATTTTTATATGTGTATTATGATGACACTGACATATTTTTGGTTACCCTTGCAGATGTTGGTGAGGTCGGTCATCCTGTGGCTCGATTGGTTGGACACCAGCTGATTCGATGATCTCGAGGAGCTCACGGGGGCAGGAAGGAACTCCTGCATAGCCTCTGGGTGGAGCACCGGGTGGTGAGGCTGGCCCCTCAAGGGAGGGTAGTAGCTCAACTGCTACCGAGACAAATACTGAGCGAGCTCTTGTTGATGCAACAAAGGTTCATGTTGTTGAGCTGACCGGGCATGTGGTAGCTTTAGAGGATGCCTCGGGTTGAGTAGACCACTTGATCCAGGTGATGCCTACTCAAGGCTTTGTGGATGACCTTGAGAATGTATTGTTGGAGACCTTTATGGCTTGAAAGAGGGGCTATCGACCGATTTTAGGTTGGGTGGTGATCTCCTTATTGAGGACAGCTCTAGTATTGGTACCAGGAGTGACAGTGGGTCCGAGTGACCCACCTGGGGGAGCACTGCCCTAGATTTGTTTTGTACATGGGGAAAGAACCATTCTGAGGATGCTTCCCCTATTTTTTTTTACTTATATGTTTAAATTTCAGGCTGACTTATGGGTCAGAGACACTATTTTTTGTACCTAGAGACATACATTTTTGGTATATATATGTGAGAGATTATGGATTATGTTATGCTGATGGATATCTATGTTTTCTATGTTTTTTTTTTATGTATGATGATTTATCTGAGATGCTTTCCAGTTTAGAATATTGTTAGCAATGTGATCAACTATTTGGTTTTCACTCCTTGGTATATGTGTGAATGTAATGTAGTCATATTGTCTTCTTAATCCTTTTACACACAAGTATTTTATAAATAGATGTGAATCTCGTATCTCAAATGTTTGGTTTAACTGCGACACTAATAACTGGGAATCAAGGTAGATGTTTATATGGCATATGCCCTGGTTGACGACGTCACACAAAAGGTTAATGATGACATCATACTCTGCCTAATTGTTTGTTGCTAAACCGATACAAACACCAATGGTGCAGAGTGGTGATCGGTCAGGGTGATATAAAAACCAGGCAGCCGCTACTCAACTTTGAGACCATCTTGATGCTCCATTAGCAAATCCGAAGTAAGGGCCAGGTTGGTAATCCATAGTAACACTCGAGCTTGTTTTGTAACAAGTCTTTTGGTCAAAAATTTATGGTGGTTTGGTTTGTCTACGTTGACTCTATGGTGGGGCCTTCTTGGCCCCTATGGGTAGAATTTATTGAGGTAAAGGCCATTGACGAGGTTGATAAGGAATGTTCTGTCTAGCTCAATTAAGATGTATGCCCCCATGAGGAGGAAATTTTTTATGATATAGGATCTTTTCCACAAGGTTTTGAACTTTCCTCGCCCTAGGGATTATTTTGCGACATCGTAGCGGAGGACTAGCTCTCCTTTGGTGAATGAGCAAGGGTTGATGTGGTGGTCGAATGATGATTTTACCTATTTATTTTGGGCCTCATTGTGTTGTAGTGATAGTCATCAGCTTGTGTCGACGAGCTCTAGTTGTACTAGAAATTTTTCTAGAGGATGGGTATCATCAAAGAGTTTAATGGCTATATGTAAATTTGGGATCTCGAGTTATATGGGAATCATGACTTCGACCTCGTATACCAAGTGGAAGGGAGTGCAACCAGTGGATTTTTTCATAGCCATGTGGTATGCCCATAGGGAGGAGAAAAGCATATGGTGCCAGTTGGTTTTATGGTTATTCACTGTACTTTATAACATAGTTTTGAGGACGTTGTTCACATCTTCTACCTGTCTGTTGGATTGGGGGTAGTATGGTGAAGCGAATTCGTGGGTGAATCTGAGGTGGTGGGATATCTCTAGAAAACTTCATTTTTGAATTGTTTCCCATGGTCAGAGACTAAATCCTTGGGAACACTAAACTGGGAAATCACGTTGTTAAATGCAAATTGAGCGAAATTTTTTGTGGTGTTGTCATACGTGAGCATGGCTTTGGCCAACTTGGTGAAATAATTGATGGCCATTATTATGTATTTATGATTGCCAGATGATGCGAGGTTGCAAGTAATGAATTAAATTCCCCATTTAAAAAATGGTCTAGTGATGATGACATGGCGCAGAGGAGTGGGAGGGGCTCTTGCTTTATGGGTGAAGCACTGGCATCACTCGCATCTCTTGACTTTTATGATGCAATTGTGAAATAGGGAAGGACACAAACACCCTGCCCGTAGGATTTTTTGGGCAGTGGCAATCCCAGAAAGGTGACCACCACAGGCTCTATCGTGGTAGTCATTAAGGGCTTGTTCCACTTTTTCGTGAGCAAGGCATTGACGTAAAATGGTCTCAATGCCGCGTCGGTACAAAACATCTCCTATGAGGAGATATCCGCGGGGGGGCCTGATGGTGAATGCACCGATGATCATCTCGACTGAGATGAGGTCTGAATTTTTGAGTTTATAAAAAGAGAAGAATATCTATGTACCAAGGGTCGTCAGTTGCTATGAAGAAGAGATGTTCATTTGGTAGGGATTCATTTAGTGGTGATCCTTTGGTTTCTCTTGGGAGGTCTGTAATGAACTCTGCGAAGATTAGCACCTTTCTTCTCTTAGTGGAGTGAAACTCTAAGTCGTATTCTTGTAGAATGACTATCCAGTGGTCGTACCTATGGTTCATTAGGTAGCGCATGAGTATATATTTGATGGGATTAATATCCGTGATGACTGTAGTGGTCTTTAAGATGATGTAGTGGCAAAGCTTTTGGACTACATGTATTAGTTCTAGGAAATTATTTTCTTTAGGTTCATATCTTAATGTTGGGCCTGATAAGGTTCTAGTGACGTAGTAAATTACATGCTCCTTCCCATTTGGGCCTTCCTCGATCAATACTATAGCCAAGACAGTCTTGGAAGTTGATAGATATAGGATGTAATCTTTATTATAGTTTGTGGGATTGATGAGCGGTGTTGAAGACAACGTTTCTTTCAACATGTCAAATGCTTGTTGGGCATCATCATCCAATTTCAATGGGATATCCTAGAGAAGGAAGCGTAAGAACCCATGAATGCAAGTGGAATAATTTTGGACGAAGCGTCTTAGAAAATTGGCCTTCCCCTGTAGGCTTTGTAGCTACCTGACGTTTCAAGGTGGAGGTACCTCTTTGATGGCTTATAACTTGAGGGGGTCCATGTGAATCGCTTTCTGGGACAAGATAAAACCTAATATTTTTATTGTTTTGATGCACAAGACACACTTTAGGGGGTTCAAGCGTAGGTTGTATTGTCGGCATCGTTGGAATACCAATCACAGATCCTCAAGATGGTCTGAGTGATTCTTGTAGTAGACAGGTAGGTCGTCCAAGTAGGCGAGTATAAGGTGTGCCAAGTGATGAAATAGGTAGTTCATGGCCCTCTGGAAGGTGGCTCCAACATTTTTTAGGCCAAATGGCATTACCTTATATGTGAATGTGCCCCAGGGGGTGGTGAACACGGTTTTTTAGCAGTCTATATGGAAAATTTGAATTTTATTGTACCTAGAGAATCTATCCATAAAGGAGATAGCCTCGTGGCCTGCACAAGCATCGATGACCTGGTTGATGAATGGGATGGGATAATTTTCCTTGGTACATGCTTTGTTCAAAGCCAAAAAATCGGTGAAAACACATATTGTGCCCTATTTTTTGATGATGGGAACAAGTTTGAAAACCCAAGATGTGTAAGAAATGGGGAAGATAAACCCGACTTTGTGAAGCTTATCGATTTCACATTTTATTACTTCTTCTTTTGATGGGTGCAACTGAAGTTGTTTTTGGCATAGTCGAGTTATGTTAGGCCAAGTGTCAATATGGTGCTCTACGATAGTGGGACTAAGCCCAGGAATTTCTGATTAGTCCCATGTGAATATATCTCTATACTCTAGTACCAATTGGGTATAAGAGTTTATTTCTTTTGGAGAGCATTCTACCCCCAGAAATATTTCTTCAACCTTTCCAGGATTTCGGGATATGTTCACCTTGACGGTAGGTGAGATGTTTGACATGTTTCATTCCTCCAATGCATCAGGCACCAGGATAGGATTCTTAAACCAATTAAATTCCCTTGATGGGAAGAAATATTTTGATTCGATTGCATACATCTCTTATTCTTTTGTCTTGTCAGGACTAAACATTTTCTTTGGGAGAAAAAATGAATGGTGATGCATCACATCCCATGGATAATCTGGCTTTGTCATGGCTTCTAGAATGTACTCATCTGAATGGAATAGGGATCATATGGGGGATTGATCCTGCACAAGGCTATGTTGAAGAGGTTAAATCCACATGGAGCTAGTTGATAGACATGAGAAGGATTCCATCTTCGACATGGTTGAACTAGATGCGGTCGATAGAGTGTAGAGAGATTGGGTTTTCACTCTCATAGGTACAAGTAGTCTCGTAGTTCCAGCTGACTCAAAACCTATGGAAAATGAGTAGACAACTCGATTCATAGTTCCGATACATGACAATATGAATTATATATGGTGTATCGTGTCGTTGGTGTTTGGTTGGGGGAGAATCTATGTGATGGGAGTTTATGTAAGCACAAAGTTAGGTCTCCTGTTAGGATGGTCAATTTCCTGTCGGTGGAAATTGTTACTGGTGGAGAGGTGCCTGAATGTTTCCATTAGCGGGATTGCCTATTTTTCATGGTTATGGCCAGTGTATATGGTGGATGGTACCATAGTGCCAACTAAGTAGATATTTTGGGAATAAACACTACTCTTCATCCTAGATGTGGATGCCTAGAAATGATCTATGGTAGAAGACGAGAGCTTCTGCTTCCATTTCTGATTTTTTGGTGCAGGTGTGTCTATCTCTTTTGGGGAGTGTATAATCAGCATTACTCTTACTACTCTAAACTTTGGGAAATTTTCTCATTTAATTGTATAATGAAAGTGTGAAAAAATTCGACAATAAGTATGCGTGATTTTCTCTTAGTCAGAGAGAAGTCTCTATCATAGAGAAGAGACTGTGCAAAATTTTTTTGCTAGGTGCTTCAATTCTTTTCACTGATTTAACTGGTGGCCAAAAATCTCGCATAGTGCACATATTAACCTAGTTTGGACCTGGTTCATCCTTTGTTTGTACGCCATCCTATTTTTCCCATTATGCCGAGGTGGGTATGGTGTTGGTGACCTGGGGGTGATATACATTCTATATTGGTTGAGAAGATCTTCACATTTCTTTTTTAATGTATGTATCATATAAATTATAGGAATAAATTTTGGAATAGAAGTACAACGTTGTTAATGGTGATTTCCCTAACACACTCGGAAAAATAACATAGATATGGGGTTCCCATCCTTCTCACTTGGTGGGGTCACTAGGTACCAGCAACGTAGTGCTTCTAAGTCAGGGAAAGTTACAACCACATGATTTGGCATTTTACATAATGCACATGTTAATATTCCCTGCAGAGAGCGATTAGGGGTAACTAAGGGTTTCTCAGTCAGTATCTTTTCAGCTAACAGAAAGGTGATGGAACTACTCATCACATATTCTTGGGTTGTCGAGTTGTTCATAGATTTTGAGTCTAAGCCATCTTCTTGGGAGAGGTGGAGTATGGCTGAGTGCAAACTTGCCAGTGCTAAGAAGAATCAGGGGTTATAGTGGTAATTTTATAAAATGTGGTTGTCTTCACATAAAGGACATGTGAATTGTGCTACCCGCAAACCAAAATAATAAATGTGCTCGATATGATACCATATGTGGATGAGTTCTAGGGAAACAGATTCTTCGATGAAGTGACGATGTTCATCGCACAACGTGCATCGTATGATAGGAGGGGGAAACATGAATGAAAGTCTTTCTGGCAACTGTTTTTCCTCCTGCAGGTATAAAATAACATGAGGCTAATCTCCAGATAATTGGGAGGAGGGATCCTCTTGATACGATCGCTCGATGGCATGTAAGGCATTCCTATTTCACAATATCTCTAGGTAATGATGGGTATAATGTCCATAACTACTGGAGATAGCACATGCATGATTGGTATGTAATGCTTTGCCTTGGCTTTTGGTGCCAGGTTCCGTTTTACGGGAACTTGGAGCCACGATGCCTACTGTAGAGCTAAGGAGTGGTTTTAATTCATTGAGCTCTAGGCAGGTGTGGGTAGGGTGTCTTACTATGTCACATATGCCGCAACTTGGTTATTCCCATTGCGTGGTGGGAGTCTCCACCTTATTTCCTCTTCTCTCAGTTTTCTTAGTCGTAATCATCGGTTTTTCAAGAAACGTACTCACATTCCAGTTCATAATAATCATAAAAATTAAGTAATTTAGATGTATAATTAGCTATGGATGTTCTACCCTCACCATAAAACTTTAATTGACACAAGTTGTAAATAAGATCCATGGGTAAAGACCAATTTTCTTTGTTAGAAAAGAATCCTGAGATTATGATTTGTGAATAAGCCATTCAAGATAAGAGATTCAAAACACACTCAACGAGCTCAGCTTTTCATCTGACCCTCATTTAAGTGACACTTCTTGATGGTGTTGGAAATCCACCAACAAAGGGGGTCTCCTTGGTATGAAGTATTAATTAGACCTCACATCGTTTGGAGTAGGAGCACCATTTGGATAGTAGGCTCAATCACCATTATTCATAGGTATTTCCCTGGGTTGCAATTATCAACATAAGAGATTATGCAAATAGTATTTGAAATAACCAAGTAATTTGACATAGTGAGGCATAAAATTGCAATGTATATAAGATTATTTCATGAAAAGGAAAACAGAGTGAGATTGTAGAAGAAAAACAATAACTATACTACCATAAAAGAGACACATAAGAGTATGGAAATTGATTAAATTTCAAAGGAGCTCACAAGATAAATATTTTCATAAAATAAATTAACAATGCACATTTAACAAGATGGAAACTAAACGCAGTGATGTATTTCATTTTCATTACTATGTGATAATACAAACATACATAATGCACAGGAAATAATAGTTTTGAAATTATTCAAGACATATGAATGAAAGTGTGTCCTCTCTCAGAGCTTCATATATTGAGTGAAATTCATAGTCTGCATGAGTTAAATGATGTGACACTATCCCTAATAGTGAAACATTAAGTCACCACTTTATCCTCAAAATAATGATCTTCTCTCCTATGTCAAGCTAGTGAAGCCAAGGTAAAAAGTCCAAAGTCCTTTTCTTGAGCTATGAGGTTGTATTTATAGCAAAAAAGGTGACTCTCGACTTCCCATGTTACTCATGACCTTCCTCATGACTCTTAAACTTCTACTATGACTTTTGTAATTCCTATATGACCTTTGAGCTCTTACATGACTATAGAAAGTTTTGGCGACTTTTCACGTTCCATGTGGAACCCTTGGGATTCCACACATTTTAGATTTTCTCATTTTTGATAAATTACATAATTACATTCAAAAAGCGATGTGGAAAAATACATTGACACATATGAATTTTCTAGTGACACTTTGAGAAGGAATGACTTGGTAATGGTTACATGAGACTTCATTGTAAATATTCCAAGCTCTTCTCTTTAGTGTTATGAATTCAACTTCTTCATGAAGGATCTTTTCTTTTACTTCTCCTTCACCCTCCAAAGGGTCTGGGTACCTATTTGAACCTTCCAATTCAACGTGAGTTTTAGTTTCTTTGTCTTGGTCCAAGATTCCCTAAATCATGTCTTGCATAATATCATCTTTGTGTCTTGTCTCCATGAGTTTCCTTCATGTAACCATTTCTTATTAACCTCCCTTGAGAATCACCCTGCCATGTAGGTATCATAATACCTCCAAATTAATCCCATTCATGACAAGCCAACATCAGTTCAAAAACCAAAAATTCTACATTTTATTACTCATGGAAGATGTTGATTGTGATGGGACAAAGGGAAAGGGTTTTGAGAGTCTCAAAATAGGAATTTCACAGTTGGGCTCAATAGTGATGAAAGGGTGGCCATGTTTTCCACCAGAACTACACAATGTGAAATAACAGGAGGCTCCTTCAAGGTTCTGCACATTGGGAAATTCCTGAGGACAAGGGTGGTAAGATTTTTAACTGAAGATATGGAGTGCACAATGCGCAAGGAGGCGAAGGAATGGATTGTGAAATATTTATTCATACCGATAGAGGGAAGATCTCATTATCCACGAGAAATATGAAATGCATAGTAGTAGATAGGACAACGCAAGGTACTTTGAAGTGATGGATTTCAGTGAGTAGGAGAGATAGGATTACAAACTTTAACTGTGCAATGCATAGTGATTAAGGGTAACTATCCAATATTGCACAGCTGGGGGTTATGGTGAGATATAGAGAGCCCCATTTTCCACTACAACTACATAATTCTCAAGAAGTGGCTCACTTATTGAAGAGATTTCGTAGCTTACTGGTATAAGAAACATAAGGCTAGGTCAATGTACCTTAAGGATGCTCACTTTTCCATGAATAAGAGAGAGAGATTTTGGATTGTGTAGTTCTCTTCACCAATGACGAGGAGGAGGCTCCATTATCCACTAGAACTATAACACGTTCAATGGAGGAAAGGAGAAGTTTGTCTTTGACACAATTTTGAATCATAAGCAAGAAGATACTGAGGGATTGTAGTTAAATATTACAAAATTTGTTTGTGGAAGAGGTTTACCTTAGGATAGAACTATGCACAATTGTAAGGGGTAATGGATGCATCCTTGGTGGCTAATAATTCACAATGTTCTCATTCATTAGTGGAGATATTAGGTATGAAAAGTTTGAAGACAAGGGAAGTCCAAAAATGTCTAAGCATTGGATCAATGGAACAAGAGAGAACACAATATAAAAAAAATATCCAAAACAAATTTACACATGTATACCATAGAAACACAAGCTAAGAGAATCCAAAATAATAAATATCCACATGCATACTATGGAACGACAACAAAGTGACAGTTATTTCTATGTGTGACAATTGAAATGTAGCTTTGAGACACTTAGAATACAAGTTATGACATAGGAGTCGACTGCAACCAGAATGTGTGCTAAGTTGTGACTGTGTCTATTGAATATTCTTATGATATATAACATTATATAATGTAGAAGTGTGTACTAGAGCTACCTCTAGTGGTGCACCAAGCTGTAACACATGCAATAGTGAAAACAATGAAAAACAAAACTTGTGGTAGTAAGACTAAGTGAAAATGGAATTTTCAAAAGCTAAAGAAAGTGAAAGAGACACATGAAAAGAAAAAGAAAACAAAAATCGACACTTGAAAAATTGAAAGCAATAAAAATGATAATTGCAAAATTAAAAGACACACTTATGAAAGGAAAATCACGCAAAAGTGACAGTTGAGAAACTCACCTAGGTGATGGTACATTTCCAACTAAGACTAAGGGATATTGTAAACTAAAATTGTGCATTGACTATCCACATGGATTGTTTAGTCGTCCCTGTCAACTAAGAAATTACTATCATCAAGGGTTACACAATTTCTAAGAGCTTCACAATATCTACCACTAAATACTGCACAATTACTATTACAAAGGACTTCACAAACACTGTTTTCCAAGAAAGCAAAATTCCTATCTTCAAAGGATAGACATGGACTTCTAAGCTTGCTAGAAAAAGGTGTTATTGTAAATGCATAAAAAATATAAGAATGTTTAATCAAGTGGCTTGAATAGTTAGAATCTTAGAAGAAGTCCCAAATACATAGAAAAACATCAACTGACCATAACGTTGTTATGATCTACTTGGAACAGTAGATAGTAAGATCACAAGGACGCTCCAAAATGCAAGTGTAGTAATAATTTTGGTAGTTTTTTTTTGCAATGAAAACACTTGGCAATACACTGTAAGAACTTCAAATTCTCTACTTAGGTTCTCCTTTAAGCACAAATTTTTAGTCTTTTAGAAAGTATTGATTCATTGTGTGGATCACCCGAACTTATCCATGTATCCTAGCTATAACCATACTCTCTCCTATCACCTTTATTGACTAGACACATTTACAAGGCTTTCCATATATCAAGTATTTTGATCTAGGAAGACGATAGTATATATTTGGGAGTTTAATATGATCATAGTTTTAGTTCCATATCTAGTGTTTCTCTACTACCAGCAGGCTTGTTCAACACCTTGGTGGAGTCACTATAGCAGCACAAGCATTGCTTCACTGCCAAAAAGCCTGTTCAGTACCCCAATGAACTTGCTTGCTTCACCTCTCTATGCAAGAAGCGTTTTTCTAGTTTCATCCTTCTTCTTTTTTTAAATGCTCGCTTGATGTTTATTAGCATGTATATCGCTAGGGTGAAAAAAGAATCTTGAATTATTGAGAGAATGAGAGGTTATTCATTTAGATGCTATTATATACCTCTTAAATTAGTATTCTTAATATTACTTCTATGCTTTCCCTTCACTACTTGATTGGATCAAAAATAAAAACACCATTCAATTACCATATTGTGTTAAGGAATGAAGCTCCCAAAACATGTATGGGCATCATGGTTCTACCTATAGATTTCCATTTGAATGAATCATATTTTCCATTCAGATATCATTGACCTTAAAGTATATGTAAACACAAAGCAGGAAGGGGGTTATAGACTAGCCAAGCATTTCCCTTCGTCAAAATTCCCCTTTAAAATATTTGCCACATTTTCTTCCTAGTATAACAAGAATATTTTTCGTTCATGATATTTAAAAAAAAAAAGCATGAAATAATGACATTACACAACAAGAAAAATAAAACAATTATGAAACTAAAATTTAAGGAAAGACGTGAAGGAATAAAAAAAAAGAAACTAAAAATATTAGAAACACAGAAAAATGCAAGGGAGATGCAGTGAAAAAGAAAAGCTAAAATGTGACTAGACCTACTCCTAACCTAATCGGTTAGAAGGTTAGGGCTAGGTGAAGTTAAAATTCCAATGAAAACAAAGAATATACTCCTCACCTGCAAGTAGAAATATGTTGACAAATAGCACCAGTATAAAGAAATGTGTAAAAATAAATACATGATTCTGAATAACTTGTACAAGAAATATAAGGTCTTTCCTACTAGCAGAAAGTTGTGCCATAACAACTAACTTCAACCAATCTGTAACCTTCCCATTTCTGTTAGAAAAATAATCATACATAACTTGAAAGTTTCTTGTGAATGTTCCTTTATCTATGTTCTCATTATTAGCAAACAAAAAAAAGATTGAAACTTATTATTGATCATAGATCTTGCTAAGTAATATGTTTACCTCCAATCATATATTAGATCATGAAATTCAAAAAAAATCCTTTTGAAAACCATGAAACTCTTGGGAGAATTAACTTTCAATTAGCGCACTCAAATCATAGGGAGAATCTTGCAAATTAAAGATAACCCGATCCCATCAAGGAAGATTGTCAATATAGTGAGGGTTTGAGACAACTGTAAGTAATGGTTGAAGTTTCGAAACTACTTGACGACTATTTGAAAAATGAAATGATAAATGATAAACATCAATGGCTTCAACAATATCAATCGATGTAAAAAAAATCTCATCATATATACTACTAGGAAAATGATTATTTGAGTGACAATTTTTAGACAAAGTGTTATGATCAGATTGGTGTCTTGACATGCAATATTATTGATTCTTGATAGATTCCGTTTGTGTCCAATTCAATACGAGACTTGTAATATGAAAGATAAATAAATTAAAAACAATTGTTGGTGTCTTAAATTGTGGAAACCAATTAGTACAACATTATGACAAAATGTTAGAAGGATATGTCAAATCAAACCTAGTTTCCATATCGACATGGATATTTTGATTGAATAAATTATTGGAGAATTGAATGCTACTCAAAATAATTGATTAGGCTAGAACGGAAATTATTAGTTTCATAAAATTCACAATAAATATTTTGTGTTGATTGTTCACAAAATAACATAAGAGATATGAATTCTTTATATGAAGGTGACCTTTATCTTCACAATCATAACGAGAATATTCATAGCTTTGCACATCAATGAAACATATACATTCTTGGGTTCAATGAATATTTCAGGAACGATTTTTCCTCTAGCAAAACAACGTGGATAAAATAATTAGGCAAGAAATTCCATATTTGACCTAGTTTAGGAACCCCATTAGGATTGTGAGAAACTAAAATAACCATAAAAAATATTTGAAGTGCCTAAACTCCTTGAAAATGCCCGAAAATTTCAAATGTTGAATAATTATATTTTGTAGATGATTTAGATCACAAATTTCATGCACACAACTACTATCAGTTATTTCCACCGAAATTACTATTATATATATGGAATCCATCTAGATCATTGGTTTGATCATATTTTTCAACACGAAGAAACATATTACTCACATCATGAGATTATTCTTCTTGTGTATCGATGTATATATAGATAGGAGAAATATCGTGAGCAACATGAGCTAAATAATTATCTAAATGCAAGATTAGAAATAAAAATGCAAGGAATGGATGTTATATAGTTTCATTGATTTCTTCTTCATTATGGGTGACCTCACTTCCTTGTGCCAATCCAAAATTAAGTTCATTATACTATAGATTTGAAGTGTATGGCACACCTTCATCATAAGTTAATTTATTATAAGTAGTAGGACACAAGTGATAGTAAGATGAAGAACAAGGTCATATAATAATATCTTCTTGAGAAACCATAATATTGGCTAATATACTAGAGGAATTGATCAATGGGAGCATGGTCATTAAAAAAATGATTGTTGAAGGGTTTCTCTTGGTTAAAATATTTGATTTTGTTTGACTAATTTCTGAGGTCACAAGATTCTAGTTATCCTTATTTAAAATTAGAAATCTTTGTACTCTAGTTTTTATTCACCTCAACTAACCTACCTTACGGTTATTTCCCAAAATAAATCCAACATATATGTGTATCACTCTCATAATATAAGAAATACTTTATTATAGTTCATAATAATTAAAACATTGATCCTTTTCAATAAACATGGACAATTTTGCTTCCATAAAACATAATTTTTTACAATATTTTTAATGTCTACTAAGAGAAATGAAAAATCTAATAGACATAAATAATTTTTAGCTTCACTCTTTTGAACAATTTAAAGCTTAACAATATTTTTTCGGAAATATATATTTTTTAATTTAAAACTCATTATAATATTATAATTATTATTTTTATTTATGATAATCTTAAGACTATTTTAAATTCTTATTAAATAAAATTAAAGAAAAAAAAAACAAAGAGTCTCATATTTTTAATTAATTTTAATTAAACTTCAACTTCATATTATAATTTATTATAATTCAAACATGGTTCCATTTCAATAAAAAAACTTAGGACAATTTTGATAGACATTTTTACAATTATTTTTATGTTTACTAAGAGAAATAAAAAATATAATAGACATAAATAATTTTTAGCTTCATTCATTTTGATGAATTTAAAATTTAATAAACTTTTTTGCAAATATATTTTCTTTTGTTTTCAAACTCATTGTTATATTCTAATTCTGTTTTTTATTTTTGATAAATATAAGAATATTTTATATTATTTTTACATAAAAATAAAACAAAAAGTATCATATTTTTAATTAATTTTGATTAAAATTAAACTTCATATATTATCTACTATAATCAAAATCTTATTTAAAAAATTTACTTATTCAATATTAAAATCAAATAGTGACATCTACAATCTGATAATTTAATAACTACACCTTATCTATCTATCACTCCCTTGACATAAAACACACTCTATTAGAAACAAAACAATATTCCTTTCAAATATTGGCTAAAGATTTTGTTTCTTCAAAACAATTTTATGCTAATAGAGACTTTTATGACCACTTTTATATAGACTACAAATTATTTCAAAACATCCAAAATATTTATCAAATTTCTAAAACATTCCAAATTCAGAAAAATAAAAATAAAAAATATTCCTTTCAAATATTCATTAAAGATTTTGTTTTTTCAAAACAATTTTATGCAAATGGAGACTTTTTTTTACCACTTCTATATCAACTAGAAATTATTTCAAAAATTCCAAAATATTTATCAAATTTCTGAAATATTCCAAATTCATATTTAATATGGACTTAATAATATTTGTAAACATGAAAAAATTTCATAACTCTATTCATCTCTATCAAATAATTTCTAAAATATTCCAAATTATGATTTAGTATATGTTAGGTCCCCATATTACTAGTGTAGTCCCTTATTTTTATTAGCGTAGCCCCCTTATTGTTATTGTTGTGATCCCATGGACCCCTATATATAGAAGGAGGTTTTTTCATTTGTATCATCCAGGAATTGTTCATTTATTTAATGTATTGGAGGTTGACCCCTCGAAGAGGCTGATTTATAAGGTGTTGATCTCTCTTCTCTTCTATGTTTGGAGCTGGTTTCATAAGATTTGGTATCAGAGCTTTGGATTCTATGGTTTCGCTAATCCAAACAACTCATCGTGGGATTTTTGCAAGAACGTTTTTTCTACGAAGGTTCAGAAGGTGAAATTCCTAGAGAGGGAAGCCGAAAGCCTGAGGAATTTTGTCCAAATATTTGAGATATTGGTTCACAATATTTTAGGAGATATGATCTGTGGAAATTAGGGATTTTTGCAGGCTCCTGAATTTAAACTAAAAAGGTCATCCTGGAATTTTCACAATAACATTTTTTCTACGAGGGTTCAAAAGATTAAATGTTTACAGAGCGGAGCCGAACTCCTGAGGAACGTCGCTAAAATTTTTTAGAGCTTTATTCACAATATTTTTGGAGATATGATATGTGTAACTTAGTGTTGTTTCAGGCTTCTGAATTTCATCTCAAAGAGGTGACCCTAGGAAAATCGTCATAACTCTCACTGTGAGCATCAGATTGGAATTATGTAAAATGTGGCCGCAAGTACACAGACTGTAGTTTCCTTTATACGAATTTTAGATCTGAAGGAGGAAACAATGACATGCGACATGTCGTACAAATTCGCTCTACTGAACTAGTCCATAATTAGGTCATTGTGGGAGATTGGGCATAACATGGCCTTGAAGAATCCAAATCAAGTGAGACCTATGGCAATTGAAAAAAGATTCAAAAGGATACTGCAGGGCCAAATTCCAGATATTTAATATTCTAAATCATAGAGATAATTTAGTTTCAATATTGAGCTCCTCAAAATCAATAAAAAGGTGTGTATTTTTTTTTCAAATTGCATAAGTCTTGTGTGAAAAATCAGTTTGAATTGATTCCAAGGGAATATTGTAGAATAGATATCACTATTTGGATAGAAAATGCCTCCTAAAAGGAATTAAACACCCATTAAGCCTTTATAAGGCTCAACTGTGACTCATGAAGACAAATAATTGCAACATGACATATCAAAATTACAAGAGCAAGTGCACCAAATTTCGCTCTCGCAAAGATCAACAAAAAATGAAATGGAAGCTTCGAAGAAAGGCATGTAAGCTAAGATGGATGGCATGGAAGCTAATATGGATGACACAGAAGACAACATGGAAAACATGAAGAATGATCTAAATTCATGCATGGAAGGTTTGACAAAGTTTATACAAGAAATGTTTCCTAATGCCAAAAACATAGTAGAGGAAACTCATGATGAGAAAAAAATAAAAGTTAATCATGATTTCATAAACTATAATGTTGGATGGAAGAGCTACCATATTCCAAAGATGGATATGAGGAATTTTTATGGCAAGGATCTCGTAATATGGATACTACAGATGGAGCAATATTCCGATCTCGATAATGTGCAAAACATACAAAAGGTACTCATTGCAACTTTACACTTAGAACAAGATACATTTGTATGGTATCAATGGCTTTACTCCTGTAAAAATATTGTTACTTGGCCAATTTTTATGGAGGAAATGATAGTACATTATGATGATACAAAGAGCAACACCTTCTTTAGCCAATTGATAAATCTCAAACAAAAGGGTTTAGTGATGGAGCACATTGAGGACTTCCATAAATTGAATATAAGGGTAACTGATATTCTAGAGGAACACAGGATTGATGTCTTCATAGGTACTTTAAAGGATAAAATCCAACATGCAGATCATGTTTGGGAACCTGATTCATTGGAGAAGGAATTTAAGTTGGCAGCTGTTGGAACAGGGTTCCCTAAAGCTGCGAATTTCGGACAATTCTATCTATTTTTTGTATTATTTAGTCTAACGTAGGGTTTTTGGGGTGGTTCAAAGACCTGAACACATTGTAATGTGTCAAGGGTAGAACTAGAGTCCATAAAACATGCTTTGCGGACCACAGGAAAGCATAGGCTAAATTAGATATAAATAGGTGAACATTTTGATTCTAGAGAGAGAAAATAATTAAGTTTGATGCTAAGAACAAATTGTTAGATATGTTGTCGGGTTGTTTTGGTAAGGACACCTGATAGTTCTGTGCATGGAGATCCTCATTCTTGATGTGTGTGGACCTTGCTGGTTGTTTGCGCGGGTAGTATTTTGTGATTGTAAGTGGATTTTGATATTAATATATATGCAAAGTATTGTTGGATATTTGACGCTATCTGGATTTGTTTGGTTATGCTTGATGTGAACTTGGGCTTTATGGTTCATTTATGAAAGTGTGTTTAATTGTTGTGAACTATGAAAGTATATATGTTTCTAGTATATGTATCTATGATATGTTAATTTCTGCGATTATAGTGTTCTGTGCTAATAATTGGCATTACATACATGGATGTGGAGGTATTTACTAGATTTGTGCATGGGAATAGCTCTAATATACTATGGATTATATTGTCATTAATCCTACGAATAGATCTATTTAGAATGAAATCAATAGACTCGGAGCGCAGATTTTCTTGCCTTACCTACTCTCTCTCTCTCACGGTGCGGAAACCTAGTTCCAAGACCCTCCCATACTACTTCGGGTGAGACTTTGGCCTATGAAAGTAGGTCACTTCCGAAAGGGCCAGTAGTATAGGGGTTATTTTGGCAAACCTTAACCTCCAAACCTGGGTCAGGACCCCTGGAGCCATAAAATGGTTCCTTTGTTGGGACTGGGAGCATTTTGAGAGAGGGATCGGGTAATGCCAAGAGAAAATTCGAGACCTGAGAAGAAAGAAATTGAAGAGTGGTTTGAAAAGAAATTTAAGGAATTTGCAGTGAAAGATAATCGCAACTAAAATTTAACAACAAAGAAGTGGAAGAATAGATACATTTTCATAGAGATCTAAGAAATTTTCTTTCTGAAATTTGTGACCGAGCTTCAGGAGTGGCTTGCAAGGCTTGAAGATTTCCAGAAGTGTTGGAACGACAAACGAGTCATGCAATGGACCCTAGAGCTAATCTAGCAGTTAGAGAAGACTGATAACACCATCACTCGCACAGTAGACCATAGTGTGGACAGTGTTCTAGGAAGATTTGTGACATAATTTGAAATCGATCAATTCGTGTCATATTTGAAGACAGAGCGGAGGTTATTTAAGGGTTTCTGGGGTAAGTTTCTGAAAAAATTTACCATTTCTGATTAATATATTATTGGCCAAAAAGAGAATTCTATGTAGTCATACAGAGTGAATGAGCTCCGATTAGATTGAGGGTACAACGCGGATTGGGAAACACTATAGAACTAATCAAGAAGGAGATAGATCTGTCTACAACCTAGTAAGGAATTTAGCTGCACATAGTCCTCCAACTAAACCACCTTCAACTCATCATACGGGTAAGAACTAACCCATATCGCCACCACCAGAAGATGAGATGACCTCACACATGAAGCTACCTGCCTTCAAAGGTGTAGGGGAGTAGGATATGGATCAGTTCTGGTTTGTCACAGGAATAGTATGGACTCCGTATAACATGGCCAATGATGCTGTGAAGAGGGAATAGCTATCCCTTGCCTTTGAATCAAGAGCCTTGGACTAGTATATGGGATACATAGCTCAGGATGCGAATTCGACCATTGAAGAGATTAATAATGCCTTGAAACAATAGTTCAAGAAGCCTAAGTCATACTCTTAGATAGTGAAAGATCTGAAAGATTTCAATCAAGGGCCCTCTAAACCTGTATGGGAAACTGACCAATGGCTGAAGAAGGTAATTAGAGAAGGGGAATTTTTTTATGATGACAAACAATAGAAGGAATAGTTCATTTCTATGTTACTACCTCACCTACATGTACCTATGGGTCATGAAGCCATTAAATCGCAGGAAAAAGCCTTGGAAATTGCTATGAAGTTGGAATCTATGCCAAGGGATGATACCGAGTTTGGAGTATATAAAATCCAAGAGCAATTGGGGGTGATGCATATGGAGATTTAGAATCTGCAAAAGGACCGAGGGAAGGAAGCTAGTCCAGACATATGGTTCATATGATGTAGGGTATCTAGACATACCAAGGACTAGTGCCCCTTGCTGGCAGAGTACCTACAGGTAGGGGGATCCAGTTCGTTATGCCCAGGACCAAGTGGACCTGCACTGTGGTGTGATGGTTTCCATGTAGCCAGCCTTCACGATACTAACCATTTCCCCCATATGGGTGTGTATGTCCCAGAACTGAAGCAACAATGGTGCAGGTTTTTCTGGTCAGTAGGACATGGTGAGTAGAGCTTTCGAACTTACGATCTATTGATAGACCGGGGAAACCTGTATAGGGTACAATCAAACCCCTCCTCACCAAGTTCCCCCTCAAGAATGGGTGGTGCCCCAGCTAGGGGAAGGGGAGGGGGCCAAGGTGGAAGTGCAGGTAGGGGGAGAGGACAATTGATCTTCTATAATTGCAGAGAAATAGGGCACTTCGCAAGAGACTACACAAACCCTGCGAGACAATCCTGTAGATACTGTAGACAACTAGACTATGTGATTGAATACTGCTCGATTCTGATAGCCAAGATGCAGGAAAGTAAATACACACATACGCAGAATGTACAAAGGTTTAAGGAAGAAACTCGAGATGAAGGACCAAACATTAATGTCATAACGCGTAGCGGCATGGCCACTAGGGGAGCTGCAGAGAAAGCTGAGGTGGAGCCTTTTATCCATAAATAAACCATCAAATAAGAATTTTTGGACTTACAAAAGGAAAAAAAAATGTTTATCGCAGCTCTCCAAGACTTTTCTAAGGCTGAGGAAACTACTCCTCAGGCCCCCGTGAACCTCAGAGCTGGTTATGAGGTCAAACCATTTCTGCAGGCATGTATGAAGCTACTGGGCAACCAAAGGGCCGTAGAAAACCTCCAAGCTTTGATAGATAGATGTGCAGAAGTGGAAACCCCACCCACGGAAGTTAAGGACGTACACAAACTGTACAAGCACAAGAAGCGCACTGGTAGCGAAATGCAGTTAACCGCACAAATTAATGATTACGAGATGGATCAAGTTATTTTAGACCTAGGCTCAGATGTGAACGTACTACCTAAGCACACTTGGAAGCAAATGGGAAAACCCATGTTGGAATTGTATACCATCCAGTTGCACATGACTAATCAACAGAAAATCATACCATTGGGGAGATTGTCGAAGATTGTGGTAAATATTGCAGGAGTTAAGGCCTGGGCTAACTTCAAGTTAATTCAGATTGTAGAAGATGTGGATGCCTACCCTGTGCTCCTAGGATTTGAATGGGCCATATATATGGGAGGTATCATCAATCTGAAGAAAAGAAGCATGGTATTTAAAAATGAAGGTACTGATCTAGGTGGATATTGATGGTCACCTGCCTATTCCACTTGGGGCTCCACCATTGTCTATTTCAGTTTTTCAGTTTCGGCACAGTTTACTATTTTTAGCAGTTTTTCGGGTCCTAAACTTCCGGAGCCGTTTTGAGGCCCTAAACGACGTTTTTTTGGGAAAACGGAGAGCAACATGGGTCCATGGATTGATGTTGCTCATTCCAAATTTGTATTCCTCGGATATATCTTTCTAACGAGGTATGGTACGCGTCAAACGGATATCGTATGCCAAAGTTACGCCCCTGGGAAGTTGAAACACCAATTTACCCAAACGGGGCCCATAGTTTTGGTGCTTCATCTCCTAGGGTTAGGGTTTTGGCTGTTTAGGATTTCCCATTGTTTCTAAATAATAAATAGGTCCTCGAGCCTCATTGTAACTCAGTTCAGAGGCCTGTAGCCGCCACATCTCTTCTCAAAGATAGCTACCAGCGCCCTAGCTAGTTTTATTTCCATTCCGTTTGTAAGCAAATTTCAGTTCTTTGATATTAATGAAATGAAGTGTTATTTCCGCTGCATCTCTGTATTTATGTTTATATGTTTATTCCGTTGCGTTCCTGCATAAACGGACTGCGTATCGTAGTGTCCTGCTTTTTCTCGATCCTTCTTTGCATGTCCCCAACGAGGTCGGGGTATAAGGAGCTAGGGCTCGATCCGGTGGAACCTTTGCAAGATCAGCCTCGCAAACCTCGACGGACGCCCATGGGGGACGAAAAGAAAGATGAGGGAGCAGGAGATCCTATCAAAATATTGCTCGAGGAGGCCCTCGAAAGACAAAGGAACGTGATGATGGATAAATTTTCTCAGATCCTTCAACGGCTACCCACCGGCGGCGCATCTGCATCCAGCAGCCACTCTGGAGGCGCGACTCCTTTTAAGGTACAAGTAAATTTTGACATTCCCATATTTGAGGGTCAAATAGACGCAGATGCCGTAGATAGATGGTTGAATCTGTTAGAAGGATATTTCTCGTTTCATGACTTTTCAGACCGGGAGAAGATTATTTTTGCACTCCTCAAAGCTACCCCCCATGTTAAGGACTGGTGGGAAACCTACTGTGAGAACAAGGACCAGACAGAACCCTCTCTGTTCTCGACTGTACCAACTTGGAATTCTTTCCGAGACGCCGTCAAGGAACAGTACTATCCCGTGGGGAGCTATGAGGACAAGTACATACAATGGACCACGCTGCGACAACAAAGGGATCAAGATGTGCATGAGATGACGAATTTGTTCCATACCCTGCTCACAAAGTTGGGTATCAAAGATTTAGAGAAAAATTTGGTGCTAAAGTATCGCAATTGTCTGCACAGATACGTTCAGGAGGAAATGGAGTTCCTCGACATCTCCTCGCTTGGTACGACATACTGGTATGCTGCCAAGACTGGAGCGTAAATTCAAGCAGTAATAAGCGAGACTTCCTGGATCCAAGCGAATCAAAAGCAAGGGAAAGGTGCTTCCAAACCGCAGAACAAAGGACAGAGCCAAGGCATGGCGGCTAAAGACAACTCATCGAAGCTACAAGAAAAGAACAACACCGCAAAGCCAAAGAAGGACACGGGAAAGTGGTGTGAGTTCCATAAGAGCTCCACTCACAACACAAGTGAGTGTCGGGCCAAGCAGTCGCTAGTGGTCGAGATGAGGGCTTCTGAGTCAGATGCATGCTCTGACTCCGAATCAGAACCTGAAAAGGGGAATGAAAAAGGGAAACAGATTATTGATGCGGAGCCCAACGCCATTGTTGCCACTACAAAGGTCCAGAAGGAGGAACCGGAAGATCCAGAGAAGGAGGAATGTCTCTTCCACTCCCAGATGTGGGTAAAGGGCTCCCCTGTACAGTTCATTGTCGACAATGGGAGCCAAAAGAACCTCATTTCAGCAGACGCCGTGAAGCGGTTGGGCTTGCCGACCATAGCCCACCCACATCCATACACCATCGGGTGGCTTCACCAAGGACGAGATCTCCGCGTCAGCCAACAGTGCCGCCTTCCCTATAGCATCAAGCCCTTCACGGATGAGGTATTATGTGATGTCGCTCCTATTGATGTTTCTGATGTATTATTAGGACAACCATACTTGTGGAAGCGTCATGCTGTGTATGAGTCTCGACCTCGTGCTGTTATTATTACTTTGGGAAATAAGTTGTACAGGATAACAGAGGTACCACCTCCCGCTTCGCGCTGATATTCCTGGCTACCTCAGACAATGTGGGTTTAGATTTCAAACCAGAAATTGCTTCCCCCGATGATCCACCCCCTGTGGAAAGAAGAAGACTGTGCCACGACCTCTCTCTGGACAGGCTCCTCCGCACAACAACAACAAATGGATAAGGTTGTGGAGGAGTACGGGGACATATTCACTCACCCCACGGGGTCTTCCGCATCGTCAGTCAAGTGACCTGATTGATTCGACCCCTGCGTGCGCTGCTACCTAATGAATCATGAACTTACGTCCGTCCGGAGAATGAGAAATCAAGAGGCATTCGTATCGCAAAGTTCACATCCGACCGAGTTCATCGCCCCGTGGGAGCTTGATCGTGTTGGTGCAGAAGAAGGATGGGACTTGGAGACTCTGTATTGATCATCAGGCACTTAACAAGATCACTTTCCAGAATATGTACCTGATCCCATGGATTGATAACCTTTTAGAAAAACTCAAGGGGTAAAAATATTTCAGCAAGATCAACTTGAAGTCCGGGTATCACCAGGTACCAATCGAACCCTCCGATGTGTGGAATACTACCTTCAAAGTCAAGGAGGGCCTTTTCGAATGGATGGTCATGCCTTTCGTGTTGATGAATGCTCCCGCAACCTTCATGAGGTTGATGGAAGACATCTTGCGGCCATTCACCAACTCATTTTTAGTGGTGTACTTGGATGACATTCTGATCTTCAGCCAGACTTGTGAAGAGCACCTCCACCACATCCGACAAGTCCTCCAAACACTGTAGCAACACAAGCTGTGTGCCAATTTGGAGAAGTGCACTTTTGGCATGACCCAGGTTCAATATTCGGGATACATTATTGATGAAAGGGGGTGCATGTGGATCCAGCCAAGATACAAGTCATTCGGGATTGGCCAGCCCCAACCACTATAACAGAGTTTCGCAGCTTTCTGGGTCTTGCTAATTTCTATCGGAGGTTCGTGTTGGGATTCTCTCATATCACTTGGCCCTTGAGTCAAGTTACCAAGGGAGGAGCGAGAGCAAAAAAATTTTGGTCGGAACTTCAATGTGGCTGGGCGTTCACGTAACCGAAAACCGCCTCCGTTCTCGCTCTTAGTGCTCACTTCTACCGCACTTTGCAACAGCCCATTTGAGATCGAGACGATGCCCTTCATGAGCGATATTGGGGAAGTTCTTACTCAACAGGACATCCAAAAGGCATTTCACAAAGAGACATTGTCTTAGTACAAATAAGTACCCCACATATGACAAAGAAATGTACTCCACGTGCAAGCTTGTCGACAATGGAAGCATTACATTTTGGGGAAGGAAACAATCATCCACACAGCACTACGTGCCCCTACACTATACACAGACAGTGGGAAGTTGCGTAATGACTTACCGAAGTGGCATTTGATTCTCACGCTTCATTTGAACATCAAGTACAAGAAGGGTAGCACCAATAATGTTGCAGACTGCCTCAGCCGACCACCGATCGTGGCGCTCACCACCGTGCTCAACTCTTGTGGGTACGAGACTTCTGATTGGCCGCTTCTCTATGAGAGTGACCCAGAATTCGGCCACTCTTACAAGGCACTCTTGGGGGGCACGCAAGTTCCAAATTTTCACCTCCAAGATGCACTTTTATGTCACCTGGGACACCTTTGTGTTCCTTCAAGCGAGCGTGCCAAGATGATATGGGAAGCACACTACAATCGAGTCGCTGGGCATTTCGGGGTCGAGAAAACAGTAGCAATCCTGCAGAAGTATTTCTATTGGCCGAACCTTCGAAAGGATGTCGAGAAGCACATCAGATCCTGCACTGCTTGTGCCATTGCCAAACCGACCATCAAGAAGCAAGGCCTATATACTTCTCTACCTACCCCTAGTCGACCTTGGGAATCCATCTCCATGGATTACATGTCGGGCCTGCCTTCTACTAAGCAGGGAAATGACTGTGTTTTTGTGGTCGTCGACAGATTCTTGAAGATGGCCATTATGGCGGCCTGCAAGAAGAATATCACAGCAGAAGCCACCGCTAAACTCTTCTTTGAACGAGTGTGGGTGCACTTTGGGATCCCACAGTCTATCATATCAGATCGGGATAGCAGGTTCCTCAGCACATTTTGGTCCAGCCTCTGGTCGATGTTGGATACCAAGCTCACCAAGTCCACAGCTTTCCATCCCCAAACACATGGCCAGACAGAGGTCGTCAACAGAATGATTGTACACATTCTGCGCATGTACAATTCAAAGCATCCACGCACATGGGACGAGAGCCTCCCTTATGTACAACATAGTTATAATCGGGCTCTCCACAGCTCAATCGGCCATAGCCCCTTTCAGGTGGGCTTGGGATTCCAGCCACTATGCCCCATTGACGTAGCCATGCCATTTGCAGCTGCTCAGGCCAATTCAGCTCATGTCCAGTCTGAAGTTGACAAAGCCAGTAGCTTCATCGAGCGCATTCAACACATCCGCCAACAAGTTCATGATATATTGGACAGAGCTAATGCCAAGTACAAGCAACGCCATGATCAACACCGGGTGCCACACAACTTCCAGGTGGGTGACAAAGTATGGCTACATTTGCAGAAGGAGTGCCTCACTGGACCCCACCGCAAGCTTCGCCCGCTCCGATACGGGCCGTACACCATCACCAAGGTTGTAGGGAACAATGCATTCGAGCTCAGTATTCCACCATTCCTTGGTCTGCACCCAGTCTTCAATGTGGATCGCCTTCGTCCTTACTTCCCACCTCTACCGGACACCTCGGACATTGCAGAACAACTCACACCAACTGAGTTAAATCCAGACTGCATGGAACAGGCCACCACAGATTGCATCATGGACATGCAAATCAAGAACACTCGCCAGCAGAAGATCCAACTATATCGGGTTGTCAAAGCCGGCCAACTCCTGCACCAAGGAAAGTGGTTCACCAAGGACCAAGTTCAGCAGAAATTTCCTCATCTCATGGAGGAACTTAACGCAATGGGGACCATTGCTTCCTAAGGGGGGAGGAATGATCCAGGTGGATATTGGTGGTCACCCGCCTATTCCACTCGGGGCTCCACCATTGTCTATTTCATTTTTTCAGTTTTGGCACAGTTTACTATTTTTAGCAGTTTTTCGGGTCCTAAACTTCCGGAGCCGTTTTGAGGCCCTAAACGACGTTTTTTGGGAAAACGGAGAGCAACATGGGTCCATGGACCGATGTTGCTCATTCCAAATTTGTATTCCTCGGATAGATCTTTTTAACGAGGTATGGTAGGTGGCAACCGGAGATCGTATGCCAAAGTTACGCCCCTGGGAAGTTGAAACACTAATTTACCCAAACGGGGCCCATAGTTTTGGCGCTTCATCTCCTAGGGTTAGGGTTTTGGCTGTTTAAGATTTCCCATTGTTTCTAAATGATAAATAGGCCCTCGAGCCTCATTGTAACTTAGTTGAGAGGCCTGTAGCTGCCACATCTCTTCTCATAGATAGCTACCAGCACCCTAGCTAGTTTTATTTCCATTCTGTCTGTAAGCAAATTTCAGTTCTTTGATATTAATGAAATGAAGTGTTATTTCGATTGCATCTCTGTATTTATGTTTATATGTTTATTCTGTTACGTTCCTGCATAAATCTGGATCAGGTACACCGGTGATAGTAACATTAGACCCTACAGAAGAAGAATGGTATACAGAGTTGGTGCGTGAAGAAGAAGATGTGGATAATATTTATAAGTTAACTACATGGGGCGAAGATTGGATCAATCCCACAGCTGATGGTATACTTTGTTTGGAAAAGGATAACGAATGTTTCTCTGAATCCGATGGCGAGATGGAAAATTGAAAGAATCAGTTACATGAAGTATCTGCGCTGTGATGCCTTAGGATTACAAACGACTTCTGGTGCATTTCCTCCGAGGTAAGAGAACTACCCTACTTTGAGGGATCTGGTAGCATTAAAAAAAAATTTGCAAGAATTTGAAGCTAAGGTTCCATGAGAGCAAAGGTTATGGGCCCTTAATCTAGTGATGCTCGCAACACCTGCGAGGTGGTGGGATACGCATAAGGGGGTGTTCTAGTATTGTGAAGAGTGTCAGGATATGATGATCTTGCGATTCGAAACCCCAACCCACTTGCACATAAAATCATTCCTTGGCCCTGGAGACCCACATGAGCATCTGTTTGCTTGGATGTAAAAATGGTGTGACAGGACCACAAAATAATGGGTTCACCTGTTTATTCATGCCTTGGTACAAATTCCCATCGCATGGTACTTAGATGCGTAGCTACATCAACACACTTTCCACTGGGAAACATTAAAAGATGAATTTTTAGGGACATTTGGGCTAACAAGGGGAACGAAGGTGCTTGATGAAGCTCTATAGGATATAGATACCTTTGTATTTTATGAATCATGCCCCTACGCAGCACCTAGGGTACTGACATGGGAAATGCAGATGCACGACATTGCCAACTACTGCAATACAACCTTAGAAGAGTGTGATGAGGATCCACGCAATGTCTTTATCCCAGAATCAGAGGGAGAATGCGTAGTTGCGGGACCTCCACTACAAGTAGTGGATGTTACGAAGCCTTTGAAGCTATGAGAAGTCAACATTGGAATTGAAGAGCAGCCTAAGCTAGCTAAAATTGGGGATTATTGGGATGATGATACAGTAGGAAAAGTTGCCAATATGCTCACAGAATATGAGAACTTATTCCTGACGAAGTTTTAGGAGCTTAAGGGGATTACATGGGACCTAGGGATCATGCGCATCATGGTAAAACTAGATGCATGCCCTGTGAAGTAGCACCCTTATCGGCTAAAAGCAAAGTATAAACAAAAGGTCAAAGAAGAAATCGAAAAAATTCTTTCCGTAGGCATCATCGAGTCGGTCGAATAATCGAACTGGGTGAGTTTGATGGTGGTTCAGGAGAAAAATATGAAGGGAGAAATATGGATCTGTGTGAACTTATGAAAACTAGATTATGCCTGTGTTCATGACCCCTTTCCTACGCCGTTCTCTGATGAAATCATTGATAGTGTAGGAGGGCAGGAAGCGTACTCCTTGACGAATGGGTTCTCTGGGTACCATCAGATGAAAATCGCACCTGAATATTGAAACAAGACTACATTTTCCATTGAATGGGGATCCTTCCAGTATATAGTTATGTCGTTTCGACTCAAGAATGCCCCTGCTACCTTTTCACAAGTAGTAGTTGCAGTGTTCAAAGAGTTCATCCACAAATTTCTAGAAGTTTACTTTGATGATTGGACTATCTTCGGCTTAGTAAAGAAGCATGTTTCAAACCTGCACATGATGTTGGATGCCTATAGAAAGCACCATATTTCCCTGAATATTAAGAAGTGTATCCTCTGCGTACCCTTCGGAATCTTGCTCGGACATATAGTGTGCCAACAGGGATTGATGGATGACCCTCCAAAATTTGCAGTGATCATAAATCTGGTAGTACCTACAACTGAGAAGTAGCTATATTAGATCCTCGAAAACACAGGCTACTGTAGAAAGTTCATTCAAGGGTACGCGCTGATCACAGTGCCTATCGAAAAGCTACTTAAGAAGAATGTTTCATTTTTTTGGGATGATGAATCTCACAAGAGCTTTGAGATACTCAAAGAAAATATGGCCTTTGTGCCTATCCTAATTTTTCTCGATTGGGAAAAGGTCTTCCATGTTCACGTCGATGCATCAGGAATGCCCTACTAGCGGTCCTGATGCAGCCTCGAGATGGAGATATTGATCACCTGGTTGCATTTGCTAGTCAAAAAATCTCTAGTGCAGAGTGCATCTATTCCATCATGGAGCGGGAGGGATTGGACATGGTCTATACATTACAGAATTATCGGCACTATCTATTAGGAGGAAACTTCAAAATGTTTACATACCATTCGGCTTTGAAGTACCCAGTGAATAAGCTTGTGTTAGGGGGGGAATCTTCCGATGGCTTCTACTATTCCAGGAGTACAACTTTGAGATAATTTTCAAGCCAAGGAAGTTGAATGTTGGGCCAAATAACTTGTCTTGAACTAAGAATGGTGAGGAACTGACCAACCTGGAAAAAGGATTTCCTGACGAGCATTTGTTCGCTATTAAGGTATTTTATGTGCACTTCACCGACATCATTCAGTGCCTGACCATAGGCATGGCACCTATGGCATATTCGGTGCAACAGAAGAAAGAGTGGGTAGCCCATGCTACATATTTTATCATCATCGTAGGTCATATATATAATATGGGAGAAGATGATGTGCTACGCAGGTACATCCTAGAGCATGAACGACATGATATATTGATAGAAGACTAGGAGGGGGTGTGCCGCAGGCGTAGAAATGAAATGAGAATGCAACAAGTGTGTTGGCGCAATAGCATATGCCTCACATATAGGAGGTGTGTTGGGAGCGCATGAGGTCCACTAAATGCACAATGGTGCGCTAGGAGCACAAGGGTGCATTGAGCACATTAGGAGTGAAAAAACTAGCTGTTGGAATAGTCAAATCAGGTAAAAAGAAAAATCTACCGTTGGAAGGAGTGGGCGACCAACATTTAAAGAAGTGATTTTGGAATATTTTTTACTGTTTACATGATGGTAAGTTACAGATAAGGCTTACCTGACCATTGGTCACATGCAAAGGCTATAAAAGTAGAAGGATCAAGTGGAAAGGGGTTCCATGTTTCTTGAGAAATTTGTACTTTGTAGATTTGTCCTTACCATGTTTGTGCTTTGAGAGTTTTTGTGCCTATTACGTTCTGCTCACATCTGAGCATATAGTGCCCTCTGACAGTAGCAATCCTGAGTTTTTTTGATCAATTGGAGAGCATCGTAGCTACTACAAAAGGCCCAACTTCGCAGAAGTTGATATAAATTGCTCAGACTTCTACTACACAGAGTGAAGGAGTGCTTCCCCCACTAATCAATGTAGTGAAACAACTTCAAGAAAATATGGAAGACCCATGACCACTGTGACTCGGGACGAGTCACAAGATTGTGTTGAGGGATTGTTGGAACAGGGTCCCCTAAAGCTGCGAATTTGGGAAAATTTTGTATATTTTTGGTAATATTTAGTCTAACGCATAGTTTTTGGGGTGGGTCAAAGACCCAAATGCATTGTAATGGGTCAAGAGTAGACCTAGAGTCTACAAAACATGGTTTGTGGACCACAGGAAAGCATAGGCTAAATTAGATATAAATCGATGAATATTTTGATTCTAGAGAGAGAAAAGAATTAAGTATGATGCTAAGCATGAATTGTTAGATCTGTTATTGGGTTATTTGGGTAAGGACTCCTGCTAGTTATGTGCATGAAGATCCTCAGTCGTGCTGTGTGCAGACCCTACTGGATATGTGGGTAGGTGGTATTTTGGGATTGTAAGTGGATTTTGATATTAATATATATGCAAAGTACTGTTGGATATCTGATGATATCTAGATTTTTTTGGTTATGCTTGATGCAAAATTGGAATATATGATTAAGTTGCGAAAGTGTCAGTTTAATTGTTTTGGACTGTGAAAGTATCTATGTTTCTAGTATTTGTATCTATGATCCTCTTAATTTCCGCGATTAGAGTGTTCTGTGATGACAATTGGTATTACGCATGTGGATGCAGAGGTATTTACTAGATCTGTGCATGGGACTAGCTCAGATATACTGTGGATTATATTTTCACTAAGCCTGCGAATAGATCTATTTAGTATGAACTCAATATGCTGGGAACATAGATCTTCTTGACTTACCTACTCTCTCTCTCTCAGGGTCCAAAAACCTTGCTCTAGCACCCTCTCATACTTCTTCGGGTGAGACTTTGGCCGGAATAAGCAGGTCACTACCGAAAGGGCCAAGAGTATAGGGGTTTGCTGGAAAACGTTAACCTCGGAACCTGGGTCAGGACCCCTCAAGCCAATAGCAACAAAAATTGAATGTAAAATTATGGAAACAAGGAATCCTACCACTCACATATACAAATATGGAAGTATTGCTACTCTTAGACTTCGACAACCTATAAGGTTGACACCACAACAATTGGAAGAAAAAAGAGCAAAAGGGGTTTGCTACAGTTATGATAGAAAATATAGTAAAGGTCATAAGTGTGTTGAGAAGAAATTATTTTAAATAGATTGTGAAGAGGAGGAAGAAAATGATCAATAAGCTTCAAAATAAGAGGATATACACTAGGAACCAACCTTAGAAGAAGAAGAAATGAGTTCGACCATATCATGTAATTCATTGGCAGGAATTACCACTCCTCAAACTCTCAAGATTGAAGGACATATCAAGAAGAAAAAGGTAATATTGTTGATTGATTCATGTAGCACCCATAATTTTATTCATTGTAAGGTAACCAAGGAATTGAATTGTTCCCTATACCTAGCACCAGAATGTGAAGTCATGGTTGCAAATGGAGGAACTATAAATTTCTCTGGAAAATTCCATAATATCAAGCTAACCATGGGGGAATATGTATTTAATAGTCCAATGTTTTCCATTCCAATGGGAGGTGCTGATGTTGTACTTAGAGTACAATGGTTACAATCCTTGGGGATGGTAGCTTTTAATTTTGAAGAAATTTTCTTAAAATTTTTTCCAGAAGGAAAGGAAATCAAATTATGGGGTATCATAGGGAAGCTGGGAAATATAATAAACTCTAATGTCACAAAAAATATTTTGAAGAAATAACAAAAAGGTGTAATTGCACAATTATGCTCACTAGAAGTTCCAACATCAAAATCATCTATTTCTCCAGATCTCCAAAATGTCATGCACAATTATTCCAAGGTGTTTGATACTCCCAAAGGACTCCCACATATTCGTGATCATGATCATGCTATTCATTTGACTCCGAGAAGTGTTCCTCCAAACATTGGGCCTTACATATAGCCTTATATCCAAAAGAGCGAAATTGAACGTATGATTGTAGAAATGTTAGAAGTTGGTATAATTCAACCTAGTCAAAATTCTTTCTTTGCTCCAGTAATATTGGTGCAAAAGAAGGATGGATCATGGCACATGTGTCCAGATTATAGGGAGCTCAATAAGCTCGTTATTAAAGATAAATTCCCCATTCCTATGATTGATGAATTATTGGATAAATTACATGGCACTATTTATTTTACCAAGTTGGATATTCGTTTAGGATATCATGAAATTAGAATGAAGGCTAAAGATATTCCAAAAATATAATTTCGAACTCATGAGTGTCATTATGAATTTTCAGTCATGAATTTGGCCTTACCAATGCACCTTCTACATTTCAAGGGTTGATGAATTCCATTTTCAAACACTTCCTTAGAAAATTTGTGCTAGTATTTTTTGATGACATACTAATCTACAACATGTCTTGGAAGGATCATGTTCAACATGTTGACAGGGTGCTCAAAATATTGGAGGAGGAACAATTATATGCAAACTTATCCACATTTTTATTTGGAGTAAAAGAGATGGAATATCTGAGTCATATTTTATCTCACGAGGGTGTTAAGGTACACCCTAACAAAATTAAATCCAATAAGGAATGGAAAGTCCCCACAACCATAAAGTGGTTGCAAGGATTTCTCGGGTTAAGAGGGTATTATTGCAAGTTTTTTAATAATTATGGGATAATAGAAGCACCTCTAACAACATTATTGAAGAAAGATGCATTTTCATGGCCTTTGAACATCTTAAAGAGGAAATGTGCCTAACAATGGTGTTAGCTATGCCAAACTTAACAAAAACATTTATTTTGGAATGTGATGTCTCAGTAAATGGAATTGGTGACGTGTTAATGTAAGAAGGAAGACCCATTTCTTTTGAAAGTCGCCCAATCAAGGGAAAGGATTCACAGAAAGATATTTATGAGAAGGAAATGTTGGCAATACTACATGCACTAAAGAAATGGTGACCTTACCTAATGGGAAGGCACTTCAAGGTAAATCTGATCATGATTTTCTTAAACACTTTTTGGTACAAAGACTATCTTTAGAAGGGTAGCAGAAATGGGTCACAAAGATGTTGGGTTATGACTTTGAAATCATCTACAAAAAATGAAGCTAAATGTTGTTGCGGATGCACTCTCAAGAAAGGATGAAGAGGTGGAAGCATTGCTTTGTGCAATTTCTATTATCCAACCAGATTGGATAACCAAAGAATGCTTCATGCAATTTATGTTATCCAACTAGATTGGATAACCAAAGAAAGAGATGAATGGAATAAGGACGAAGAAGTGTGGACACTCATTCAAAAATTGAAGCAAGATCCTAGTACATCTGATACATTTAGTTGGAAAAATGATTCTTTATGGTACAAGTATCGCTTGTATCTTTGTAAGAATTCCCAAATAAAACAAAATATTCTTTTGGAATTGCATACTTCTCCTTTAGGACACTCGGGATTTTTAAAAACTTAGCATAGGGTGAAGAAGTAATTTTTTTTGCATGGCCTTAAATCTGATATTCAAAATTTTGTGGTAGAATGTTTAGTTTTCCAGCAAAATAAAGTTGAGACAATTAAGTCCCCGGGTCTTCTACAGCCTTTATCCATTCCATGTCAACGTTGGGAGGAGATTTCAATGCATTTTATCATAGGTCTACCTAAGTCTCAAGGAAAGAGTGTCATCATGGTGGTAGTTGATATACTTATCAAGTATGCACACTTTTGTGCATTATATCATCCATTTAAAGCAAGTATATTTGCTACTGCATTTATCAAAACAATTAAAAAGCAACATGAAAACCCAAAGATTATGGTAAGCGACAAAGATCCCATTTTTTCTAGAAATTTTTGGACAAACTTATTTTCTTGTTTGGGTACTCAACTAACTCATAACTCATCTCATCATCCTCAATCTGATGGTCAAACTGAGATAGTGAAATTTTTTTTGGAAGGATATCTTCGTTTTTTTGTATTTGATAAAAAAACACAATGGATCAAGTTGTTACCTCTGGCGAAATGGTGGTATAACACTTCCTTCCATACTGCAGAAAATATGACCCCATTTATGGCACTTTATGGATATCATCCACCATCCATCACATCATATTTAATAAAAAATTGTACGGTGCAAGCAGTGGAAGATCACATCAAGCATCAACAGCAAGTTCTCCAACTCTTAAAGGATGACCTCAATTTGGCACAAAACCGAATGAAACAACAAGCATATCGACATCAAATTGAGAGTTCTTTTGATGTAGGGGGCTGGGTATTTTTACGGATACAAAAATACAAACAAATTTCCCTCAAGCAAGCTAAGAAGGATAATAAATTATCGCCAAAATACTATGGTCCTTACAAGGTGTTGCAAAATATTGGTACTATGGCATACAAATTGTAGTTTCCTTCTTCTTCACGAGTGCATCCAGTTTTCCATGTTTCATGCTTAAAGAAGGTTATAGGTGACAAACATCCAGTTCAAACAATATTGCTAGAACTTGATGAGGAAGGAAAAATCATACTGGAACCTGAAACAGTCAAGGAAACAAGAACTCAACAACTACGACATCGATCCATTTCAAAGTATCTCATCAACAGGAAGAACTTACCCAATGAATATTCTACATGGGAGGATGAGAATTTTATACAAAAGCATCCAAAGCTACTCAAGCGTTGAGGACAACACCTTTTGAAGGAGAGGGGCATGTTACGTCCCCATATTACTAGTGTAGTCCCTTATTTTTATTAGTGTAGCCCCCTTATTGTTATTGGTGTACCCCTATAACCCCCATATTGTTATTATTGTTCCCTTGGATTACTATAGTTAGGTTGGCTAGGATTATATTGTGATCCAATGGACCCCTATATATAGAAGGAGGTTTTGTCATTTGTATCATCCAAGAATTGTTCATTTATGTAATGTATTGGATGTTTCCCCCTCAAGGTGGTTGATTTATAAGGCGTTGATCTCTCTTCTATTCTATTTTTGGAGATGGTTTCATAATAGTATAACCCCAAAAAATTATAAGCCCACAATATCAGATAACATTTGTAAACGTTCACTTGGGACAACATTGCAAAAGAAGAAAAGGAGTTTTCGCACACAAATCTGTGTACTGTGTGTCATTGAAAGGACATTAGGAAATTAGAAACCGATGTAGATACTATTGTAGTGTCCTATTTTTCCTAGTATAGTTTTTTCACTCCTATTAAGGGTGATTTTTGATGAGTTATATATATGGCATATTGATCACCAGATTGAGGAACAATGTTTTATATACATAATTATATTTCCTCTTATGTTTATGTATGTCATATTGATCACTATATAGGATAAAAATGTTTTAAATACACAATTATATTTCCTCTTATGTTTATGTATGGAAGATTTATCACTGGTTTGGGAAAAATCCTTTATATAGTTGTATTTTCCCTTATGTGTGGTATATTTGATTATGTTTTTTATATGGTGTTATGCATATGTTTCTATTTTTGCATCTGACTTATGTATCAGGTGTATGACATGGATGGTGATCCTGGATTGAAACACATAGATCCATGGATGCTCACGGTTATGTGGAATAGATGGTTAAATTATGATTTATAGATGATAAATGACTTGTATTATTATATACATGTCTAACATTGTACTGAGAAAGATGGTAGGGGACCTGGTCATTTTCCAACAAGGATGTTAAATTATGAATGATTGTGGAAGTCATGCACCATTCTTGGTAATATGTGATAAAGTTAATTTTATTATGAAATTCATATCATTCCTTTTGTCTATGATATTTTGATGTGTGCAGGTCTTTGAACAAGGCCTTACCAACGAACCATCGAATGGGTAAAATCTCACATGCAGTACCATAAGGAGAAATGCGGAGTTTCAAAGAAAATTAGATGAGAAAGAATGGAAATTAGGGCAAGAAGTCCTAAATCCAAGAAATATAAAGATGTGGAGTCTTTTATCTTTAAGGCATAGAGTCTTGAATATGTAAAAAGATCAAGTTGTCGAATCATGGATCTTTCGAGTAGAACAAGATGCGAAGTCCTGAATCTACTAAGGCACGAAGATGCATGAGATAGTGGTGAGGAATCCCTATTCTTTGAAATAAAAATACCACTCATGGATAAATTTCCTTAAAAAAAATCCCAATGTGACAATTCTAGAAGGACTTTCTAAAAATAGAAAGTCATTTCTAGCATCTCAAGCATGAATTTTCAAAAACAGTAAGTCTCCTTGCATAAATTGCTAATCAAGAACATTTGACGGAAATTCAATTAACTTATCATTAATCAATAATAATAGCTTAATGTTGAATTAATCCTAAATATTATTAATATTATCATTATATTTTATGATGTTGTGATATTTTATTAAAAGGGATCACAAATTAACTTCCTCTATTCAATCACTTTATACCTCTCTCCTTCATGACTCTCATGGCTCTATGTAACTCTCTCTATTTTAAATATTATATTACACTCATCAAAGAATGGCATATTCCTCTTACACCCATTGAATATATGTCATAAAATATTACTCTTACACTCTCTTTAATGAGAAGGTTACACTCTCCTTAAATAAGGCATTGATTCCTCTCCTTAATGGCATAAGTTACACTCCTATAAATTGAATCCAATGCATGCATATTACTCCTCCTTTATGACATGAATTTGTTTCTCCTCCTATATGTGAGTCTCATGTATTCTATTGAGGGAGGGAGGAGGGTGGTGCCAAGAGGGAAGATACTTGAGGAATATTGTGATAAGGAGAGATATGGAGAGTATCCAATTTCTTCCAAAAAAAATTCTACAATACTTACTAAACTACTAATTATATACATCTATTGAGGTTGAGCATAAGTGGTATTTGGAGGAAGTGAAAGCTATCTTCCTTAGTTTACCTTGCATATCTCTATTGTTGTATTTTGGTACTGATTGTGAGCTTTTGCAGCTCAGGGGTTCCAGGGGGAGAATTTCTTCTTGGATATGGTTGGGAGGAAAAACTGGTGGTTCATAATAAGTTGGTAAGGATATTGGCATTGGAGCATACTCTTATTAGAGATGGAGCATACATCCATATTTTTTTATTTGTACAAATTGACTGTCAGGTATGTGGATCGAATTATTTTGTGTATTTTTGTAGCTCATTTCACAGTTTTTGTTGGTTTGGTTGTTTGTTGAGACGAACATGTATATGAAGTGTTTCACACCAAATGTGAAGAAATTTTGCAATGGTTGTTGATGTATTTTCTTGTATAGTGTTGAATCGGTTGACAACAAGACTTGTCCTAATGGATGAAGCATGTAGGCTGCCATGAATTATATGAAAAAATTTTAATGGCTTAAATTCTATTTTTCCTCCTGCTTTTACAACTCTAGATAATTTTTCATACTATGTGTTTGACAAAAGTCATAAATGAGATTATAGGACTTTTTGGGTGTCTTTGTTTTGAAGAATCACATTTCTAGGAATTCCTGTTGCGATTCAGCTCAACTTAAGGGGATATCCATACCAATAGATCATTTCACCCCGAATTTGATTTCAAAAATCTTTTGTTCTGACACTGATTCCCAAATCTACTCTATTTTGCATATTTGTTCCTGCATGTAGGAACCGCCCGTTGTTTTGTTTTGCTATTTGGTTCTTTTTATATTGGATTTTATTAATAATTTATACTAATGAATTTAATATAGGCTAACCATGTAGATTTTTTTTTTAAATTCTAAATTATTAATACTTTGAAAATTTAAATAACTTTATGGCAACTTGTTTTATGACTGCCAACTGTTTGTCAAAATTCCCATGTGGTTGTAACTTTCAATGTTGAGAGCTATGTTAAAAATTCCTAAGTATTTATATTCATTTGCTGGTATAGATTCAAAAATTAATATGGATTATATTCAACTTATATCTTCAGTTCAATTATTGGAATTACTCACAAAAAAATGAAGTCATGTAATTTTGGATTAATGTTAGCTAATTGTTATGAAAACACCTTAAAGAGATAATTGTTATAAGTGCTTGAAAAAATTCCTCAATGTCTATAAATTTAATGATTGTAAATTGGTTTTCATAATGTTCAATGGTTGCATCTAACTACATTTATGAACTGCCCAAAAAAAAAAGGCTTAATTTAATTTAGCATTTGCAACCAAGGTGTTTCTAGCGTAATAACTCCATTGAGTTAAAGGGTCTTCGTGAAAAGTCAAAATTGGGGTAAGTAATTTATAGAAATATTAGCTCACATATGAATTCCTAATTATTGGATACCAACCCTATATAATTTGAATTAAAATTTTAAGAAAATAATTCATAAGCATGTTATTTAGAACAAAATCAAATTAGTCACTGTTCAACACATTTAATTATAACAGAATTAACAATTATCTTATTGTAAATCGTGGTTCATAAAGGTTGACATTTATTCATCCCACTAAATAATTTATATTTTAAAGGTGATTTTAGTCTTTAGAAGAAATAATTATGGTTGTATGTTTTGGACCTTGATAAACCTTGAACCTTGTAGCTTTGAGGATAAGTTAGTAGAATTCAAAGTCTAGTGTAAAGGATACCAATAAAATTATATGTATGACATTCCATTAACTTTTATGTCCTACAAAAAAAAAATTTAACATCGTATTTGGATTCAATATAATATTTCTCTATAACAATGGTGGTAGGTAAGGTGAGACCTTACATATGGTATCAGAGACAAGTTTAAAACTGTAGGACCTAGGGCTTGCCTGCTAATAATCAAAGCTAATTACTTTATTTAATTACTTGATTTTTTTGGTCATGTTAAGTAATCATGGAGAGAACATAAAGGAGGAGGAATTAAGTCTCATCTCCACCTCCCCAAGCCAAATAATTTGAGCAGATTTCCATTGGGGAAGTAAGGGATATGATGTTATATTTACAAAAGAAGACTGAAGTATTGATTAATAGGGTTGGGCAAAATCCTTCAATGCCTGGTTCTTCACCTCAAGAAGAAAGGAAAGAAATACCATCTGATGGAGATGTACATAGAGAGTTAGAAAAATTTAAGCTTCCTATCTTTAAGGGTACCAAAAAAGGGGAGGTAGCAGAAGCTTTTCTTGAAAAAATGCACCTTTGCTTTGCGTTGCGTAACTATTCTAGCAACCAAAAGGAAAAGTTGGCTATTTACTAACTTAAGGAGAGTGCACTATTATGGTGGAGGAACTTAGAGTCCCAATTGGGGTACTGCATGTCTACCTTGACATGGGAACTATTCAAAGATTAATTTTGAGAAAAGTACCTTTCCGTTAAATGACTTGGAGATGAAGTTGAATGAGTTCCATGATCTTAAGAAAGGAACTAAGACAATCCTTAAATATGAGGCACAATTCATGGAACTTCATAGATATGCCACCAACCTAAATACTGAAGGCCTCAAGGTAATTTTTTTTTTTCATGGGTCTAATCTTATTATAAAGGAGAAGGTGTGCATTTTGGGGCCTACTACATTGAATGAGGTAGTGCAACAAGAAATTATAGCTAAGGAAGAATTGTTGGGGAACAAAGAAGGGGCTAAAACTCCAAATCTATCATTCCATGGGAAACCTCCTCAAAGGGAGGCCAATATGTAAGACATCAGTCAGGTGGTTCACATCATCAGGGATTTCAAAAGAATCATACTTTTAATAACCAGGGAAATAATTCAAAGAAGAAACTTCAGCAAAGTAGTGCTTGCACTCGAGAATCACCTAATAAAAGGGTCAAATTTATGAAAGATTCTCCCACTAATGCATGTTGGACTTCTAGAGGACCTCATTATGAGATAGATTTCCTTGAAAAGATGATCTAGGTGCATATTGATGGCCACCTGCCTATTCCACTTAGGGCCCCACCATTTTATCTTTCAGTTTTTTAGTTTCATCACAACCTACTATTTTTAGCAGTTTTTTCACGTCCTGAACTTCCATAGTCGTTTTGAGGCCCTAAACGTCATTTTTTGGGAAAACTGGGAGCAACATGGGTCCATTGATTGATGTTGGTCACTCAAAATTTGTATTCCTTGGATAGATATTTCTAACAAGGTATGGTTCACGTCAAACAGAGATCGTATGCCAAAGTTACATCCTCGAGAAGTTTAAACACCAATTTACCCAAACGAGGCCCATGGTTTTGGCGCTTCATATCCTAGGGTTAGGGTTTTGGATGTTTAGGGTTTTCCATTGTTTCTAAATAATAAATAGGCCCTCGGGCCTCATTTTAACTCATTTCAAAGGCCTGTAGCTGCCACATGTCTTCTCAGAGATAAGCTACCAGCACCCTAGCTTGTTTATTTCCATTCTATCTATAAGAAAATTTCAGTTCTTTGATATTAATGAAATGAAGTGTTATTTCTACTACATCTTTGTATTTACGATTATATGTGTATTCTGTTGTGTTCCATCATAAATATGGATCAGTGGTATCAGAGTGGTCTGTTTTTTCTCGACCATTATTTGCATGTCCCCAATGAGGTTGGGGTATAAGGAGTTAGGGCTTGATCTGGTGGAACCTTTGCAATATATGCCTCACAAACCTTGATGGATGCCCATGGGGGATGAAAAGAAATATGAAGGAGTAGGAGGTCCTATCAAATTATTGCTCGAGGAGGCCCTCGAAAAAAAAAGGAACGCGATGATGGATAACTTTTCACAGATCCTTCAACGACTACCCACCGCCAGTGCATCTGCATCCAACATCCACTCTGGAGGCACGACTCCCTTTAAGGTACAAGTAAAATTTGAAATTCCCATATTTGAGGGTAAAATAGATCCATATTTCGTAGATATATGGTTGAATCTATTATAAGGATATTTATTGGTTCAAGTGACCCTAGGCTCCTCGACAATTTGTTGGCCGGATAAATCGATCTTGCGGACAAGACTGATATCCCTAGTATCAGAAGATACTCTAGAAACAAACAAACAATTAAATCTATATTTCTATAGATATATAATTATTTATAAGTAAATGCTACAAAGGTGTTACGATCCTACCTTGATCCAACGCTTGTTTGTAGTAGTCGTCCTTCAGTCACCTGAAAGACTTATCTTCGAAGATCTGCAATCACAAAAAAACAAACATCAAATAGCACCTGCATAGCATATATTCATAAATCATATCTATTATTATGATCAAGGAATCCATAAAATAAACAATGAGTTGACAGCTTATTGGGAAAAACAAACGTATTTGTATTAACTTTGAAATAGTAGAAGAACCTTACAACCTTTTTAGCCTTGATGTTGAACAGGTCTTCCTGGGGTCTGAAGCAGGAATTTCCTTTACTCTAACAAGGCTTGCACTCTTCCAACTGAGATACATATAGGTATGTAATATTTCCTCATAAAATCTCAGCTAAAGGAGTCCAAGTTCCAATAGCACTTTACCTCAAATAACACTAAAGCTTGAACTCCTCAATTGTCTATTTGTAACCCTTTGAGGTTGCCCTATGCCTCTTTTTATAGTGAAAAAGAGGAGGTTACAGTTCCACCTATGAAGGGATAGAATCCTCCTTCAAAGGGATAACCTCCTCACATCAAGGGGTTAGCTCCTTAAGGCATGGGATACATGAACCTGAGAAGAGTGGACTTGCCACCGCAAGATTCCTTCCAGAAGCTTCTAGAAATGAATGAAAGTGAGATTTTTAGAGTTTACTTGTGCCTTTTTAATATTTTACAGGGGTCCGCACCCTTAACATAGAGAAAGTGCGGTCAAGTACATAGGAGACATGACCATTAGGTGCAGGACCGCAGGTAAGACAAAGAGAAAGTGTGATACCAATGTTTTAGAGACTTTTGAGAGCTTTTCTCTTATTTTTAAGGCTTGAAATGAGGAATTGGTGTTTTAAGACTTGCAAAGGAGGAAAGTATGAGTGATAGTAAGCTCATACAGATAGCAGAATGTCAAAGTGACAATTTTTAGTGCAACAAATTTCCCCCTAAATTCCAAAGTCTGTAATAGATGAAGATAGAGTCTGTCAAGTATGAAGAGTGAAGTAATTTATCATTTCAAGGATCATCCTGTGGAAACCCCAGTTGGAACCTGTAAAAACATTCAATGCAAAATATATATATGTATACATATCATCGCTGAGGTAGGCATTCCCATACTCAGATCAAAACTAACTAGAAAACTGACTTAAACAGTTCTGATATAGGAATGATTTTTCAATACATCAACAATATACATGTGTGTAGACATAGTATGTGTTTTTGCTCAACCTAGTCTCCTAGATTGAGTTCATTAATTGTCAACCAGGGTTGGTAAACTGCTGAAGTGTGGTGCACTATATGTGCCTAGGTATTTGTTTCTCACTACATTGTGTCTAGTGTTTTATGATGTTTTTGGGTTTTTATGGTTTTATGTTCACAGGGGAAAGAACTAAATGTTGGTGGAAAGAAGCTACTGGTTAAAAATAGAGTGAAGCCTAAATTATGGATGACAAATGACAAATGCAAATACTGAAATAAAAACAGAGCCTAAACTATGGCTAGCAAAATAAAAATCTTGATAATGACTTCAAGGAAATAAATCACAACATGAGCTTAACTTGTCCAATTCCTTCATTAAAGATGTTTTGGAAGAGCTTGAAAAATGCACAAGTAAGTGTAAATAAAGTTCTCCTAACTAAACAATAAAACAATCAACTTACAATGTTACAACATCTCATCCATGATTAAAGGTCTATTGGAATATATTTGGAAAAGAATATTTGTAACACCATGAGACTTCTATTCTAAACTAGCTTCTAATTCTATTCTACAACTCAATTTAACACCACTAGGCCTCATTCCAAAAGTTATAGATTTCCTTTTGAAAATGGTCTTTTGAGAAAAGGCGTGTTTGTGAAATGGTAAGAAAAATTGCAAAATACTCTAGGTCTTATACTGATACTAACTCATGTCCAAATGATTGTGTATTAATATAAGGTTGGAACAAAAGAATTTTTGTAAATAGTGAAGACCATGGTATTTTAATTTAACAACTAATATATCTTAAAAACGCAATGGATGACAACTAGACTGGAGTGCTAATACAGTGAGCTAAAAATGAACTAGAGTGCCACTAGTCTATTTGAAGTAGAGTGAACAATGTTAGACTGAAAAGCCATTATCAAACTGAAAATGAAATGACAGAACTGAACCACATGCATTCTACCTCCGGAGTATTATAACTACGTTAACATGCAACCCACCTAAGGAATTCTACAGTCCATTCCGTTCAATATGAATGATGTTTTGGAAGAGTTTGTGAGAACAAGTATGGTTGTATCATTGAAAGCAATTGAACATAAACACAAGACTGAAAGCAAATACAACTCAAATCCAAGACATCATAGCGAATTCTTACTCATTGTTATGATATTTTGTAAGAGCTTTGTAAGAGTAAGATTGGCTATGCTACTTGGTGTAAACTAGCAACTAAAACCTACAATACCACAGTTATGCCTTATTCATCATAATGATATTTTGGAAAATTTTATTAGAGTAAGTTTTAACTGTGATAACTAACGAAAGTAAATGCAACTAAAACCTACACTATCACAGTTGTGCCTTATCCTTCATAATGATATTTTGGAAGAGTTGATTAGAGTAAGTTTGACTGTGATAGTAAATATAAACAAATATGAACATAAGCTTTAGAAGTCTACTTAAACTAGAAATAAAAGTGAGCCTAAAACACTTATCTACTGTATAAACAAGGCCGCTCAGGAGGCAGGGGCCCTCTAACACCAGAGTAGCACGAAATCTAGTTCAAAATCGACTCAACGCGTTCAAGGAAATGCTGCTTCTTTCATTAAATAGGAATAACCTCAAAACAGAGTATTCACGGACTTCAAAGATCTAGCAGTCAACCATAAAATCTAACCAAAATCTAACCTTTGTCTCTCGATTTCCTGAGCATATTTATAGCAAATTTACATAACAGAACTTGAGATAATACATGGATTACTCTCTTTCCATATTAAAATCGAACTAGAACTCTAAAGGTGGCATCATAATATGACAAAGGACATCTGGACTGTCCTTGTCTTATTAGGAGTCTATCTCCTAGCTTGAGTTCTCACGTGCATAACCACGTAAAAAATTCCGTTCGATCTTCATGGAGAGCAACAAATGCTGAGGGCATGATGTGGAATATGACCATGTGTGGCTTTTCCTGAGAGGACATCTGGAACCTGCTTAAACATGAAGATGGTTGCATAATTGGCAACTAGCTACAGAATGTCTGCATTCTGTAGCTAGTTTCAGTTCAAAAAGTACTACAATGAAACAATCATAAAAACATAGCAAGTTAGCCACGATATTCATTCTTAAAGAAATGTTAACTAATTTCATTGATCATTTGAGCCTGGGATTAATAATGGATAAAATAAATGGAGTGGAATATGGTGGAAAAAAGAACATTCTTGGAGCTCAACAGTATCGACGCAGCCATATGTTTATGAATAGTCCACTGTATAAATGAATAACAAAATTCCTCACAGCCTGGATGAAAGAAACTAGATCCAGGGTCTTGATTTCCACTTCCTGAAATAGTATGATTCTATCCATGTGAATGAATGTGTCAAAGTCGAACATGGTAGAAACCACTTGATTACCAGTCAATAATGTGAACCGTTAACAAGTGTGAGAGTAACTACCAGTAATTTCAATGGCCCTCAAAGTACTCAGTACAATCCATGAAATGTGAGTTAATGAGCTGAAGTCAAACATGTCATGGAATCATTTTATTGAAGGTCAATGATGCAACTTGTCATCGAAGGAGAGAAACCTACCATTGAGGCATGCCATTTTCAAGGTACTGAAAATTTCTAGATCGAATTCCTAGATAATGAGCTGTTGTCGATAGAAATTGATCTGTCGTAGGCAAGACCACAACACGAAATCATAGATCAAGTTTTGAAGAAATATATTGGCAAGGACTGACTCAGGGATGGTCAAAATGGAAGACAAATATTTTGCAGATGAATGGTTTGTTTGAAATGTTTTCTTGAACACATAACAACACTACAGATGGCTTGGTGAAAATTGACCCAAAGCTAATACCCAGAAACCGACTGAATAATTTCAATATGGTTTGATTAACTGTTAGGCAAAGGATTTTCCCAACCCAAGTGAACAAAAGTGTCGTGTTCAAGAGTGGTTAACGGTTTTCTGAAAATCAAAATGTAACAAACAGGTTTGTTTTTCTCTCTTTTCCCCCACCATTTTTGGCAAGTACCTCTTTATTTTTGACAAGCTTGAGAAGGATAACATTTATTGTTTATAAGCTCATCCTTCGGATGAGTCCAACTTAGTTTAAAATTCAAACCCTAAGAAGGAGTGGTTCATTCCTATTTTAAAATTGAACAGGTCCTTTACTGTTAAATTTTAACGAGTCCAGTATAGGAGAAACTCAGTGTTTTTCAATTTTAAGGAGTCAGAAGAAAAAACTTAAGAAAACTCCATGGGTGTAGTTTTTCGTAAATTTAGTCTCTCGAGCCCGAAAAAGGATAAAATAATGCAGGAGAGAACTCTATTGACCGTAATTAGTCAACGTATAGCTTTTTCGTAAATAGTCCATTTCAGTCTATAAAAGGGGTAAACTTATACTGAAAGGACGATCATTCATTTATTTTAACGAGTTCGAATAATCAAGTGCTCGACAATATTTTCAATTTTTGAGAGTCTAAAAAGGGATTAAAAGAGAACTCCAAGGTTTCGCTTTTTCGTAAGTTTTAACGAGTTTGAAAAAGGGAGAAAAATGTACTCACGGTTTTCACTTTTTTAGTAAGTTTTAACGAGTTCGTAAAAGGGATAAAAGTATACTCCTATGGCCAACTTTCAATTTAATTTACGAGAAGGAAAATACGGAAGGAACTTGGCATTTTCATGTGTTTTATGAGAATGAAAGATAGCAAAATAATCTCGGGATTTTCATGAATTTAACGATTCTTGAAAATAACCGAGATCGACTTGAGATAGGTTTCATTTTTACAAAATCTTGAAGCAGAGAAAAACTATGCTTTAGATAGGTTTTAATGCCCCCTAAGCGTAATCTGTTAGAGCGCATGCCCCCCCAGCTTCATTTCATTCAACTAAATAGACTACTGGTAATTAATAGCTGGATGGAATGAAGGTTCATTTACGAGATCATTTGAAAGACCCAACCTAGAACTATAAGAAAATTATGCAAAAACTGAAATAACTAACCTAAATATATGACTTAACATTTACGAGATCTAGTCAAAGACTCGAATCAACTAGGGGAGGATTTGTTTCATTTTTTAACGAGGTTGAGACAGTAACAAGAACTATCCTCACCTACATGTTTCATTTTTTAACAAGGTTGACACAGTAACAAGAACTTTCCTCTTGATCCACTGAATCATTTTTAACGAGGTCGACACAATAAAAGGAACTTTCCTCATACCTGATTCACTTTTTATGAGGTTGACTCAGTAACAGGAACCATCCTCAGAAACTATTTATTTCTAATCTATTACTCTACTCTCTACAATCTACCTATTGATTCATTTTTTAATGAGGTTGACACAGGAAAAGAACTGTCCTCATACATGATTCATTTTTTAACAAGGTTGACTCAGTAACAGGAACTATCCTCTAACCAACTAATTCATTTTTTAACGAGGTTGACACAGTAAAAGGAACTATCCTCATAAGAATCTATTTCATTTTTTAACGAGGTTGACACAGGAAAAGAACTCTCCTCTTAGAAGCTTTTTTCATTTTTTTTAACGAGCTTGACACAAGAAAAGGAACTATGCTCTTGACTAACTGATTCATTTTTTAATGAGGTTGACACAACAAAAGGAACTGTCCTTACACTCACTAATTCATTTTTTAATGAGGTTGACACTATAAATGGAACTCTCCTCACTAGACTTCTTAATCATGGATTCCAAATAGAAGAAACACATGTCAAGGGACACACCTCGATCATGGCTTCCAAGAGGTCTTCATCAGAAGGAAGAATAGTTTTCTGGAAGGAACACATGTCAAGGAACTAAAAAAGGATAAGAACATCATGTTCAAATAATCCAATAGATTTTTCCATTTCAATTACCGGATCTAAGTCATAGGAAGTCGAGCAAACAGTGAGAGGCTCGCTTACATCGGTAACTGAAAACATGGGACTAGTTGCCACATAATTAACCTGTGGCGGGGTAGATACCACTTTCTTATCGGGAACATTTAGGGGTGTCGGATTATTGGTGGTTGAATCAAGAATAGGGAATGAAAGCTGGTCTACAGTCACAATATTTCCATTTTGAGCGAAAGACATCACGCGAAAGAGTGTCGATACGACAACTTTCATTGCTAGACATAGTCTCACCCAAGGAGTAAATTGAAATCCAAGGGGCCGCGAACTACCATAAGATCAATACAGACAGTTTTACCTTCCGAAGTAATAGAAAACTTAGGAAGGATCCCTAAAGGTTCACTAACAGTTCTGTTAAAATATTTTTGATTTTGCGTAATAGGCACAAGCTGAGGGGAACCCAAATATTTCCAAGAAGTTGAGGAGAAAATACTAACAGAAGAACCTTCATCTATATTTGTGCGGCATATGCTCCTACCACCAGCCTTCACAATGATTTGGAAAGGGATGGAGGAAGGAAGACAAGGTTCTGCCAGTCTATTCCAATCAAGGGAAAAGACCTCGGTACTTGGAGGGAGTTTAGTAGGAACAGGTGAAATGCCCCCTGGCGTAGAAGAATCTGATGTAACAAGAAGAACTTGAGCGGTATGAAGTTCACTCTCTTTAGTGAGAGTGGGATCGACCAAATGGGAAATTGAGTTGACCACTTGATCAACTAATGGATCATCAACCTGAGTGATATGAGTTTCACTCTCCAATGGAAGAGTGGGATTGACTGTACATGGAATTAGACCAATCACTCCGTCAGTTGACGATATGTTGGGAGAAAGTTTACAGTATCCAGTTGGAAATTCTTGTTGTGGAACAGTAAGGTTTTCCAACAATTTCGAGGCTTCATCCATGCGAGGGAAAATGTGAGTTCGATGACTCCCTTTGCATAACCTACAAGGAAACCTAACTTTATCCTTTTTCCCAAGAACCTGACTATCACTTGTTGATGGATTAACGGTAAGTTGACAAGATTTTTCTGACCATACTTCCAAGACCTTTGGAATAGTAGGACAATTGATAAGGAAGTGTTCACCCTTACAAAGCTTACAAGGGAATTTGGGTTACGATGCAAGTTTGAGGTTTCCTCAACATTACTAACACTTGCAGCCATGGTTGGTTGGTTGACTTATTTCTTATTTTGCTTCTTCTTATTCTTCTTCCATTTTTTCTTCTTCTTAGTCACTTGGTTACTAGCGTTAAGGCTTTTACCAAGTGAAGATGAAGAAATGGAGGAAGAAATATTGGGCGAAGAAGGTAAAGGGTCAACAGAAGGTTGGTGATGTTGAGATGATGAACTCTGTTGAGGTGAAGCATTCAGTTGAGGTGGAACAATTGGAATATTCAGGGCCAACGAAGTTGAAAATAACCATATCGGTAAACCTATTGTAAATCCAGGTAATGACATTGTAGCCATATAAGGAGGACCAACATTTCTAAAGCAAGGAAAAGTACTAGGATTCTCATTAAGAGGGGTTCCTTGGTTGGTAAATTCTAGAACAGTTGCCATTATATTCAATTTCAGTGAATTTTATTAACAATTTAAAACTAAAAGTAACAATTCACTATTCACACCTAAACAATTAAAATTCACAATTCACACCTATGGTCTGTAAAATTAAAAACAAACAAATGAACACGCACTATCAAATTTAGGAGTCAAACCACACACAAACAGTAGATTTCCACACTAAAAACACTAGTTGGTGATGAAATCCAACATTGTAGAATTTTAATGTAGAAATGGTGGTTGGAACAGTTACCCTGACAACCTGCTTAATGAAACATATTGGTTCAAATTTCTCCACTACGTCATCTCGAGTGAATATAGCCCTCCGGAGAGTCCAAGTGAGTCTAGCCGACGTCTGTTCCAGGTACAGTGGGATCTTCCCTCCACCGTCACCTTAGGAAAGAATATTATAGATTGTGGCTACTAAGGTTACCAACAGAAACAAATATGTCTCGGGGAACTGTCTATGATCCAACACACACACAAGGGTAGAGTAACAAAGCTCAATCCCCTTGAAGGCTCCTTGACATAATCCAAGGTTTACTGACAAGTGACACCAAGCTCCTCGACAATGGTCAATCTGAGGTTTACCGTTGTTAATACGTGTATATATTCTATCATTCCCAATGAGGAAGGATTGATTACCTCACTAGTTAGGATATGATCTCGTGCTTGACTCCTTTATGAGGAGCTTCCCAGAGCATACATGCAACTATTGGAATTTCCCTACTGCAAAATCAACTACTTGTTTGTTTTACTATCTTATTCCAAGACAGTAGCCTAAGTTATGTTGCTGGAAAGAGCCCTAAAAATGTAAAAATTAAGAGATGAATTTTAATTAAGTGTTGTGTTATTTAGGTTGTTATTACTCAAAGGGTAAATGGATATGAAACCAATGGTGTTATGAACCGACCCAAAACTGAATGCAATCGAATATGATAATGTAATTTTTTCAATTTGATGAATCCTAATTAAAGTAAGGAGAGAATTTATATTCACTTCCAACAATGCAAAAAATTGATCAATAAGAGAAAATATAATGAATTCTCTAATGCACTAATTTCATCAAGAAAAAATAATGCTAATCAATTCCATATTTTTTTTATTTTTGTGTTTTTGAAACAAGCATAAAAACATATAAATTCAAATTAAAGAAACTGATCTTTATCTACAATTGATTTTTCAGAATGTAAACTATGCAATTGTAATCTATGTACAATTCACTTGAAAAGTATGAAAATGTAATCTATGCACATTATTCACTAATATTCTGAAAATGAGAATTCAAATTATGAAAATGCGATCTATGCAAGAGAATTCTCAAACACAAGAAGATTCTAATGTAATCTAAGAACCAATCAAGTGTAAGTAAAGGAAATTGGTTGAGAGTTCCAAAGATCAAAAATAAAAATACTCAAAGGCGATTAACACTCATACACAATTTTTTTGCAAAAAAAACGCAAAAAGATGCAAAATTGTGAAAAAACTGAGACAAACCTCCAACTAATGACCAAAGGAAAAAAAGTTTAAAATTTCTCAAAAAATAGACTCAAAACACCCAATTAACTTAATGGAGATTGATGAGATGAATTTTTTTTAGAAAGAAACTCATAAACAAGGCTTTTTGATAGAAAAATACAGATCTGGGTAGATGCTAAGAATCCTAAATCAAATATAAACTCAAACTAGAAGGAGAAATCTTAATTTTTTCAAAAATTTGGCAGGGTCCACAGGCTCCAGAGAAAATAGGTGCAGTCTCGCACTCGTTACTCAAGGAAAGTGCAGAGATGCCCGCACTGTGTGTGAAGACAAAGTGCGATCCCCAGAAAACTTCATGAAAAAAAAAAAGTTCTTAAAATTTTTGAAAGAAAAGTAAAACTAAGCTACCCAAGCCAGTATAGATCAATCAAAAAAAAAAAAAAAACCATTGTCTCAAGTCAAAATAAAAGAAAAACCAAAAATCAAATTATTTCGCCAGCGGAGTCGCCAATTTGTTGGCCGAATAAATCGATCTTGTAGACAAGACCGATCTCCCTAGTATCATAAGATAGTCTAGCAACAAACATACAATTAAATCTATCTTTCTCTAGATATATAACAATTTATAAGTAAATGCTACAAAGGTGTTATGATCCTACCTTGATCCAATGCTTGTTTGTAGTAGTCATCCTTCAGTCTCTTGAAAGAGTGATCTTTGAATATCTACAATCACAAACAAAAAAACATCAAATAGCGCCTACATAGCATATATTCATAAATAATATCTATTATGGTGATCAAGGAATCCATAAGATAAACAATCAGTTGACAGCTTATTGAGAGAAACAAACTTATTTGTATTAACTTTGGAATAGTAGAAGAACCTTACAACCTTTTCAGCCTTGATGTTGAACAGGTCTTCCCGGGGTCCGAAGCAAAAATTTCCTTTACTTTGACAAGAATTGCACTCTTCCAACTGAGATACATACAGGTATGTAATCTTTCCTCATAAAATCTCAGCTAAAGGAGTCTATGTTCCAACAACACTTTACCTCAAATAACACTAAAGCTTGAACTCCTCAATTGTCTAGTTGTAACCCTTTGAGGGTGCCCTATGCCTCTTTTTATAGCTCAAAAGAGGAGGTTATAGTTCCACCTATGAAGGGATAGAATCCTCCTTCAAAAGGATAAGCTCCTCACATCAAGGGGTTAGCTCCTTAAGGCATGGGATACATGAATCGGAAAAGAGCGGACTTGCCACCACAAGATTCCTTTCAGAAGCTTCTAGAAATGACTGAAAGTGATATTTTTAGAGTTTACTTGTGCCTTTTTAATATTTTACAGGGGTCCACACCCTTAACATAGAGAAAGTGCGGTCAGGTATGCAGGAGACACGACCATTAGGTGTGGAACCGTAGGTAAGACAAAGAAAGTGTGATACCAGAGTTTTAGAGACTTTTGAGAGATTTTATCTTATTTTTAAGGCTTGACATGAGGAACTGATGTTTTAAGACTTGCAAAGGAGGAAAGTATGAGTGATAGTAAGCTCATACAGATATCAAAAGTTCAAAGTGACAATTTTCAGTGCAACAGATCTGCCTCACAAACCTCGATGGATGCCCATGGGGGATGAAAAGAATGATGAGGGAGTAGGAGATCCTATCAAATTATTTCTTGAGGAGGCCCTAGAAAAAAAAAGGAATGCGATGATGGATAACTTTTCCCAGATCCTTCAATGACTACCCACCGGCGATGCTTCTGCATCCAACATTCACTCTGGAGGCGCGACTCCCTTTAAGGTACAAGTAAAATTTTACATTCCCATATTTGATGGTAAAATAGATCTAGATGTCGTAGATATATGGTTGAATCTATTAGAAATGTATTTCTCGGTTCATGACTTTTCCGACTAAGAGAAGATTATTTTTGTACTCTTCAAAGCTACCCCCCATGTCAAGGATTGGTGGAAAACCTACTGTGAAAAAAAGGACGAGATAGAGCCCTCTATGTTCTCATCCATACCCACCTGGAATTCTTTCCGAGATGCCATCAAGGAATAATACAATATCGTGGGGAGCTATGAGGACAATCACATTCAATGGGCCATGCTGCGGCAACAAAGGGATCAAGATGTGCATGAGATGATGAATCTATTCCATACCCTGTGCAAAAAGTTGGGTATCAAAGATTCAAAGGAACATTTGGTGCTAAAGTATCGTAGTTGTATGCATAGATACATTCAAGAGGAAATGGAGTTCCTTAGCATATCCTCACTTGGTACGACATACCGGTATGCTACCAAGATTGAGCATAAATTGAAACAGAAGAAGCGAGACTTTGGATCTACGAATCAAAAGCAAGGGAAATGTGCCCCCAAACCGTAGAACAATGGAAAAATCCAAGGCATGGCGGCCCAAGAAAAACTTCCGAAGCCACAAGCAAAGAACAACACCATGAAGCCAAAGAAGGACATGGAAAAGTGGTGTGAGTTCCATAAGAGCTCTAGTCACAACACAAGTGAGTGTCAGGCCAAGCAGTCGTTGGTGGCTAAGATGAGGGCTTCTGAATCAGATGCATGCTCCAACTCTAAATCAGAACTTGACAAGGGGAATGGAAACGGGAAGCAAATTATTGATGCGGATCCCAACGCCACTGTTTCCACTATGAAGATCCAGAAGGAGGAACGGAAAGATGCAGAGGAGGCAGAGCATCTCTTCCACTCCCAGATGTAGGTAAAGGGTTCCCCACTACAGTTCATTATCGACCATTAGGGGAATTTTGAGGTCTAAAATGGGCCTTCTAAGGAAATAATAAAATAATAGCTAAACGAATAAAATAATATTTATGAATTTTCAATTCACTTTTTGCACCACAATCCATGTAACCATAGTTAAATTCAATTCAAAAGTTGTACCAAAATAAAATTACTAAAAAAATTGTATTTATGTGACTATAAATAAGAATGATTTTTTCAAGAAAAATTCATTATCATTGAACATCTAATGTGTTTGTCCTTTGTACTTAAATAACTTAAAATAAAATAGAAATATAAATTTATAAATTCTTAATTATATTATATGCTCTTAATTAAAATTTATATTATTTAAATTATATAATAAGATGTAATTAATATACTATATAAATATAATATAATATAATAAATGCATAGTGATATGCATTGTTTCTTTCAAGAAATATGAAATGACAATAATATATTTTTATTCAAAAAGTGTGAAATGACATTTATTATAAGTACTTTACTTTGACTTTAAAAGTACTTAGAGTACTACCATGGTTAACCATGAGTTTTTATCCATCATTGAGAATGTGACAAGTAAGTGCCTTTAACTCAAGCAATGCCACCTCAGCCATTAGGGATGATGTCATCCCCTAAAATGTGATTGGTTCTCATAAAGTGAATTTTGATTGTACATTTTCCTTAGGAGGCCCATTTTAGACCTCAAAATTCCCCTAATGAATGGGAGCCAAAAGAACCTCATTTCAAAAGATGCCATAAATTGGTTAGGCTTTCCAACCACAGCGCACTAATAACCATACACCATTGGGTGGCTTCACCAAGGATGGGATCTCCACGTCAGCCAATAGTGTCGCATTCCCTATAGCATCAAGCCCTTCACGGATGAGGTATTGTGTGACATTTCTCCTATTGATGTTTATGATGTATTATTAGGCCAACCATTCTTGTGAAAGCGACATGTTGTGTATGAGTTCTGGCCTCGGGCTGTTATTGTTACTTTGGGAAATAAGTTGTACAGGATACCAGAGGTACCGCTGCCTCTCACTATCTCTCTGGTTAATGTAAAACAATGCAGTAAGCTCATTTCCAAAACTAGGAAATTTGTTTTCCTGATGATCCGTCCTTAGGGCAAGAAGAATAATGTGGCCACGACAATAACAAATGGACAAGGTTGTGGAAGAGTACAGGGACATATTCACCTCACCCATAGGGGTGCCTCTACACTGTCAGGTGAAGCACCCCATTGACCTGACCCTAGGTGTGCCACTACCCAATGGACCGATCTATATGCACTCTGTTCTGGAGAATGATGAAATCAAGAGGCAAATTCAGGAACTGTTGCAGAAAGGTCACATCCGACCAAGTTCATCGCACTGTGGGAGCCCAATCATGTTGGTACAGAAGAAGGATGGGACTTGGAGACTCTGTATTGACTATCGGGCACTGAACAAGATCATTGTCCAGAATAGGTACCTGATCCCACGGATTGATGACCTTCCAGACCAACTCAAAGCGGAAAAATATTTCAACAAGATCGAATTGAAGTCTGGGTATCACCAAGTACCAATTGAACCCTTGGATGTCTGGAAGACTGCCTTCAAACCCAAGGAGATCCTTTTCGAATGGTTCGTCATGCCTTTCGGGTTGACGAATGCTCCCGCAACCTTAATGAGGTTGACGGATGATATCTTGCATCCATTCACCAACTCATTTGTTGTGGTGTACTTGGATGATATTCTGATCTTCAGCAACACATGGGAAGAGCACCTCCACCACATCCGATAAGTCCTCCAAATACCATGACAACACAAGTTGTCTGCCAATTTGGAGAAGTGCACTTTTGGCATGACCCAGGTTTAATATCTAGGATACATTATTGATGAAAGTGGGGTGCATGTGGATCCAGCCAAGATCTAAGTCATTCCAGATTGGCCAACCCCAACCACTCTAACAAATCTTTGCAGCTTTCTGGGTCTTGCTAATTTCTACCGCAGGTTCGTGTTGGGATTTTCTCATATCACTTTGCCCTTGAGTCAAGTCACCAAGGGAGGAGTGAAAGAAAAATTCTTATGGTTGGAGTCTCAACAAAATACATTCATATAGTTCAAGCATCGCCTCTGTTCTACCCCAGTGCTCACATTACCATACTTGCAACAAACATTTTAGATCGAGAAAAATGGCTCTGACTATGATATTGTGGCAGTTCCTACTCAAAAAAGGCACCCAGTGGCATATCATAGTGAGACATTGTCTGACACAATTCGCAAGTATCAAAATTACAAAAAAGAAATGTATTTCATTGTACAGGCTTGTCGAAAATGGAAGCATTATATTTTGGGGAAGGATACAAACATCCACATAGACCACCAACCCCTAAAGTTCATACAGACACAAGGGAAGTTGCAGAATGATCGCCATCAGAATTTCTCCACATATCTGCAACAATTTCATTTGAACATCAAGTACAGGAAGGGTAGCACCAATAATGTTGCAAACTGCTTTAGCTGAACACTGATTGTGGCCATAACCATGATTCCTAACTCTTGTGGGCACGAGAATTCTGATTGGCCACTTCTCTACAAGAGCGATCTAGAATTTAGCCACACATAAAAGGCACTCTTGGGGGGTATGCAAGTTCCAAATTTTCACCTCCAACATGCATTGTTATGTCGCCTGGGACACCTTTGTGTTCCTTCAAGTGAGTGTGCCAAGATTATATGGGAAGCGCACTACAGTCGAGTCGCTGGGAATTTTGGGGTCAAGAAAATAATGGCAGTATTGCAGAAGTATTTCTATTGGCCGAATATTCAGCAGGATGTCGAGAAGTACATCAGATCCTGCACTACTTGTGTCATTCCCAAACCGACCATAAATAAGCAAGGCCTCTATACTCTGCTACCTACCCCAATTCAACCTTGCGAATCCATCTCCATGGATTACATGTCGGGCCTTCCTTCTACTAAGCATGGAAATGACTATGTTTTCATGGTCGTCGAAAGATTCTCGAAGATGGCCATTATGGTAGTTTGCAAGAAGAATATCATAGCAGAAGCCATTGCTAAACTTTTCTTTGAACAAGTGTGGGTGCACTTTGGGATCCCACAGTCTATCATATCAGATCATGACAATAGGTTCCTCAACACATTTTGGTCTAGCCTTTGATCAATGTTGGACACCAAGCTCACCATGTCCACAACTTTCCATCCCCAAACTCATGGTCAGACATAGGTCCTCAATAGGACGATTGTACACATTTTTCACATGAACAATTCAAAGCATCCATGCACATAGGATGAGAGCCTCCCCTATGTAGAACATAGTTATAACCAGGCTCTCCACAACTCAACCAGCCACAACCCCTTTCAGGTGGGCTTGGGATTCCTGCCACTATGTCCCATTGATGTAGCCATGCAATTTGCGACTACTCAAGCTGATTTGGCCATTGTTCAGTCTGAAGCTAACAAAGCGAACAACTTCATCGAGTGCATTCAACACATCCGCCAACAGGTTCGTGACATATTGGACAGAGCCAATGCTAAGTACAAGCAACGACATCATCAACATCAGGTGCCACACAACTTCCAGGTGGGTGACAAAGTGTGGCTACATTTGCATAAGGAGCACCTCACTGAACCCACAGCCTTATAAGTAGACCCTACACCATCACCAAGGCTATAGGTAACAATGCCTTGAGGCTAAGTATTCACCATTCCTTGGTGTACCCTTTATTCAATTTACCACCTTTGTACTGCCCACACCTCAATGAACACACGGAATTGCTGAACAACTCACTGCTAAAAAATTGGCCAAATTCATGGAACAATACCAGTTGTATCTCCATGGCACTCGAAAATCAAGAACAATCGCCAATAGAAGATTCAACTGTATCGGGTTGTCAAATCTGGCCAACTCCTGCAACAAGGCAAGTGGTTCACCAGGGACCAAGTTCAGCAGAAGTTTCCTCAGCTCGTGGAGGAACTCAATGCAATGGGGACCATTTCTTCCTAAGGAGGGAGGAATGATCCAAGTGGATATTGGTGGCCACCCACCTATTCCACTTGGGGCCTCACCAATGTCTCTTTCAATTTTTCAATTTCAGAACAACTTACTACTTTTTAGTAGCTTTTTGGGTCCTAAACTTCCAGAACCGTTTTGAGGCCCTCAATGACATTTTTTGGGAAAAATGGGGGCAACATGGGTCCATGGACCGATGTTTCTCACTCAAAATTTGTAATCCTTGAATAGATATTTCTAATGAGGTAGGTTCGCATCAAATGGAGATCGTATGCCAAAGTTACGTCCCAAGGAAGTTGAAACACCAATTTATCCAAACAGGGCCCATAGTTTTGGCAATTCCTCTCCTTGTGTTAAGGTTTTGGATGTTTAGGGTTTTCCATTGTTTATAAATAATAAATAGGCCCTTGATCCTCATTGTAACTCAGTTCAGAGGCCTGTAGTCGCCACTTCTCTTCTCAGAGATAAGATACCAGTGCCTTATCTAGTTTATTTCCATTCTGTGTATAAGCAAATTTCAGTTCTTTGATATTAATGAAATGAAGTGTTATTTCCATTGCATCTTTGTCTTTATGGCTATATGTGTATTCTATTGCATTCCTGCATAAATCCGGATCAAAATAAGATTGAAGTACAATCAGAGCAGGAACAAGCCACTATTAGAGATCTGGGTAGAGCCCATAGGATTCATGCAGTGTTGCAGAATCACCAAGTCGAACATAAATCTACTTTCATTTAAGCATCTGGTAAGATAAATGGTATGGATGTTTCTATTTTTATTGATATTGGTGCAACATAAAGTTTTATTTCTCCCAATTCTTTATTGAAATGTCATTTAGTGGCAATAGAGCAAGATGATTTTGATTAGGTTTAGATGGCCTCAGGATGATCTCAAAAGGTTGAATGCTTAGTGAAAGAGTTCCCTTTAGACCTGGGAGTGCGTGTCACACATGTGATAATTTATATGATGCCACTTCGTCAGTATGATGTGATAAATGGGATGGACTGGCTTGAATCTCGTTGGCCTGCGCTCAATCATCGAAACAAAATCCTTCAGTTTTTTAGTGATGAGGGTCAATATAGGGTTCTCCATGGGAAAATAAGAAATTTTTATTTAAGACATATCTCATTCTTGCAGATGAAGAGAAGTCTTAGAAAAAAATGACAAATGTATATTTTAATTACTTTAAATGAGGGAGAGATTTCATCCTTTGAACAATATCCTTTCCTTTCAAAATTTTCTGATGTCTTTCTCGAAGAGTTTCTTGGTTCACCTCCAAAGCATGAGATTGAATTCTCTATTAGGCTTAATCCCGATACCAAACCTGTATGCAATGCTCCCTACCAAATGTCTATTGTTGAACTTTGTGAGTTGCAAGTGCAACCTCAAGATTTATTGGATCAAGGTATGATTAGACCTAATGTCTCGCCTTGAGGAGCTCCTATCATATTTGTAAAGAAGAAGGATTGATCTCTTCGGATCTGTGTTGATTACAGGAAACTGAATCTAGTAGCTATTATAAATCAATATCCTTTGCCTCACATTGATGATATGTTTGATCAAATTAAGGGAGCCACTGTATTCTCCAAGATCTATCTTCGATAAGGATATCATCAACTAGAGTTAAAGAAGAGGATATTTCCAAAACTAATTTTTGAACTCATTTTACTCATTATGAGTTTGTGGTTGTTCCCTTTGGGTTATCTAATGGCCCATTAGTTTTTATGATTTTGATGAATGGTGTATTTCCAAAGTACTTCGAAAAATTTGAAAAGTGTTCCTTGATGACATCCTAATATATTCAAAGTCCCAAGAAGAGAATGAGAAACACACAATATTTGTATTGCAATGATTAAGAGGGAATAAAATTTATGAAAAAATGTCAAAATGTTTTTGTTTCAATCAAAAATCCATTATCCTGGACACATTATCTCCAGTGAAGGAATTTTTGTTGACCCAACAAATATTAAGGAAATTTCAGAATGGACAACACCCTCTAATTCCCATGAAGTGTGTAGTCTCATGGGTATGGTAGGATAAATTCAGAGATTTGTGGAAGGGTTTTCAAAAATATCCAGCCCAATGAGTTCATTTCTTAGGAAGGGAGCACCATTTAATTGGACAAATGAGTGTTTGCAAGCTTTTTCCAAGCTCAAGAAATGTTTGACTACAACTCTGATACTGAAGGTTCCAGATATGGATAGACCGTTTATAGTATGTACAGATGCATGAAAAGATGGATTAAGTGCAATTTTATCACAAGAGGGTAGGGTGATTGCATATGCCTCTAGGAAGGTAAGGCATCATGAAGAAAATTATGCAACCTATGATCTAGAACTAACAACCATAGTTCATTCCTTGCAAATTTGGTGACATTATCTGGTGGGCAAGAAATTTGAATTGAAAATAGATCATAGAGGGTTGCAACATATATTTACTCAAAGTGATATTAATGCTAGACAAAGAATGTGGTAAAAATCCTAAGTGAATATGATTTTGACATAACACAGATCAAGGGTACATTGAACAAAGTACTTGATGCACTTTGTCGAAGGCCACACATCTTTTCACTAATTCCATTGAATATTTATTTATGAAAGCGCATCTTGAGGGAAAAATATCTACATGAATGGTGTAAGGAAGTTAAATTTTATTTTTGTGGGGAGGAGTCGAATTAAATCAAGGCAGAAGGTTATTCTTATGATGATGATTGTATGGTGATATTTATGCAAAGTATTTTAGTCCGAGATCAAGATGGGCTTCGTGAGTTCATTTTGAAAGAATTTTGCCATGCAGTATATACGGCTCACCAAGGATTCCAAAAGATGTATTCTGATTTAAAGAATAAATTATTTTGGATAGGTATGACGAAGGATGTAGCAAAGTTTGTGGCAACGTATTTAGAAAGTCAGCTTGTTAAAGCAAGGCATGGTCATCGAGCAGGATTTTTGCAGCTGCATAACATTCTAGAGTCCAAATGGGAAGAAATATCTATGGACTTTATTATTGAATTACCTGAAACAACCAAAAGGCATAACTCCATTTTGGTGGTGGTGGATAAGCTTACTAAGAGTGACCATTTTATACATGTTGTAGATACTTACAACGAAGCTGAAATAGCACAGGTATTTATAAAGGAGATTGTTAGAATTGATGGTTTTCCTAAGAAAATCATATCAGACAGGGGCTCTATATTCACAGGAAGATTTTGGACTAGTTTCCACGGAGCCCTTCAGACACAATTAAATTTCAGTACAGCTTATCATTCGGAAACTGATGGTCAAACTAAAAGACTAAATCAAGTGTTGGAGGGTATGATTAGAATGTATGTAATGGATCAACAATCTATGTGGGAGGATTATCTTCCTCTAGTGGAGTTTTCTTATAATAACATTTATCACCACTCTCTTGGTATGCCCCTTATGATCTATTGTATGGAAGACCATGGCGAACACCTTTAAGTTGGGATAGATTAGAGGACATAATCTCGGTAGGTCTGGAAATGCTTCAAGTAATGGAAGCACATATGTGTGGTATAATACAAAGCTTAAAGGAGGCACATGATAAACAAAAGAGCTAAGCTGATATTCATAGAATGGACCATATTTTTAAAGAAGGGGAATTTCTTTTTCTTCGAGTAAAACCTCAGATTCTATCTATTAGATTTGGGAAAGGATCTCAACTCTCTCCTCGATTTTTTGGGCCTTTTGAGATCATCGAAAGGATAGGACCTGTGGCATATCTCCTTGCTCTACCACTAGTTTTTCATCGCATGCATGGTGCATTTCATATTTCAATGTTGTGTAAGTATGTTCATGATCCTTCTCACATTTTAGATTGGCATCAATTACAGGTAACAAGCGAGGGGACTCTGAAGGCAGAGCCAATTTTCATTTTGGACCATCACAATCGCCAGCTCAAACATCGCAAGGTGGACCAAGTAAAGGTCCAATGGGACCCGTAGAGTCCTAGTTCTGCCACTTGGGAAGATGCATCTTCTATGTGTCTTGAGTTTCCCTTTTTGTTTAGTCAAACTTCGGGCCAAGTTTACTCCAAGAGGGGGTGTATGTAGTGTCGTATTTTTCCTAGTATAGTTTTGTGACTCCTATTAAGGGTTATTTTTGATGAGTTATATATATTTCATATTGATCACTAGATTGAGGAACAATGTTTTATACACATAATTATATTTCCTCTTATGTTATGTATTTCATATTGATCACTAGATTGGGTAACAATGTTTTATATAGATAGTTATATTTCCTCTTATGTTTATGTATGGAATATTGATCACTGGTTTGGGAAAAATGTTTTATATAGTTGCATTTTCCCTTACGTGTGGTATATTTCATTATGTGTTTTATATGGTGTTATGCATATGTTTATCTTTTTGCAAATGACTTATGTATTAGGTGTATGACATGGATGGTGATCCTAGATTGAGACACATATGTCCATGGATACTCATGGTTATGTGGAACATATGATTAAATTATGATTTATGGATGATACATGACTTGTATGATTGTACATATGTCTAACATTTCACTGAGTAGGATGGTAGGGAACCTGGTCATTTTCCAACAAGGATGTTCAATTATGAATGACTGTGGAATTAATTTCTTCAAAAGTAAATGATTGTGAAAGTCATTCACCATTCTTGGTAAAATGTGATTAAGTTAATTTCATTATGAAATTCATATGATTCCTTTGATTTATGAGATTGTGATGTCTACAGGTCTTTGAAAAAGGCCTTACCAACAAACCATCAAATGGGTAAAAACTCATAAGCAGTACCATAAAGAGAAATGTGGAGTTTCAAAGCACAGTAGATGAGAAAGAATGGAAATTAGGGCGTGGAGTCCTAAATCCAAGAAATATAAAGACATGGAGTCTTGTATATTTGGGGCGTGGAGTATTGAATAAGTAAAAAGATCAAGTTGTGGAATCTTGGATCTTTGGAGTAGATCAGGGTGTGGAGTCCTTAATCTAATAAGGTACGAAGATGCATGAAATAGGGCTACGAAATCCCTATTATCTGAAGTAAAAATACCACTCATGGATAAATTTCCTTAAATAAAATCTCAATCTCACACTTTTGGAAGAACTTTATAAATATAGAAAGTCATGTGTAGCATCTTAAGCATGACTTTCCAAAAATAGTAATATGCTTGCATAAATTGGTAACTAAGCATAGTTGAAGTAAATTCCATTAACTTATCACTAATCAATCCTAATAGTTCAATATTGACTTAATCCTGAATATTATTAATATTATCATTATGTTTAGTGAGACTATGATATTTTATTAAAAGGGAATTAAAAATTAACTTCGTTTATTCAATCACTTCAAACCTCTCTCCTTCATTACTCTCATGGCTCTATGTAACTCTTTCGATTTGAAATATTACATTACACTTTATTTTATGAACTCATAAAAAAAAGGAATATTCATCTTACACTCATTAAAGATATGTCATAAAAAATTCCTCTTACACTCTCTTTAATGCAGAGTTTACATCTCCTTAAATAAGGCATGCATGCCTCTCCTTAATGGCATAATTTACTTTCCTCCAAATGGAATCCAATGCATGCATATTACTTCTCCTTTAAGACAAGAATTTGTTTCTCCTCCTATATATTAGTATCATATATTCTATTGAGGGAGGTAGGAGGGTGATGCCAATAGGGAAGAGACTTGAGGAAGACTGTGAGAAGGAGAAATATGGAGAGTATCCAATTCCTTTCAAAACAAATCTGAAATCCTTACTAAACTACTAAGTATCTCTATCTATTGAGGTTCAACATGAGTGGTATTTGGAGGAAGTGAAAAATATCTTAGTTTAACTTGCATATCTCTGTATTGTTGTATTTTGGCACTGCCTGTGAGCTTTTGCAGCCTAGGGGTTCTAAGAGGAGAGGTTCTTCCTAGATATGGTTTGGAGGAAAGCCCAGTGGTTCATAATGAGTTGGTAAGGATATTGGTGTTGGACCATAATCTTATTGGAGCTAGAGCATGCATCCATCCTTTTGGAGTTGTAAAAATTAACTTTGTGGTATGTGGATCAAATTATATTGTGTGTTTTTGTAGTTCATTTCATATTTTTTTGCTGGTTTGGTTTTTTTTAGACTTACATGTATATGAAGTGTTGCACACCAAATGTGAATAAATTTTGTAATGGTTGTAGAAGTATTTTCTTGCATAGTGTTGAATCAGTTGACAACAAGTCCTAATGGGTGAAGCATATAGGCTGCCATGAATTAGACGAAAGCATTTTAATGGCTTAAATTCTGTTTTTCCTCCTCTTTGTACAGCTCTAGATAATTTTGCATACTATGTGTTTGACATAAGTCATAAATCAGATTGTATGAATTTTTGGTTGCCTATGTTTTTAAGAATCGCATCATTGGGCATCCCTGTTGCGATTCAGCTCAACTTCAGGGGGTATCCATACCCTTGGTCCATTACACCCCAAATTTCGTTTCAAAAATCAATATTGTTTTGTTTTGTTGCTTGGTCCTTTTTATATCGGTTTTCCTGATAATTTGTATTGATGAATCCAATATAGGCTAACCACTGGGAAATTTTGTTTAAAGTCTAAATAGTTAATATTTTAAAATTTAAATAACTTTATGACAACTTGTTTTATGACTGTGAATTGTTTGTCAAAAATCCCCTATGGCTGTACTTTACAACGTTTTGATCTATGTAAATTTTTTTTAAATATTTATATTCATTTATTGGTATAGATTCAACAAGGAATATGGATGATAGTCTACTTATATCTTGAGTTCAATTATTGACATTACTAAGAAATGAAGTCATGTAATTTTGGATTCACCTTAGCTAATTGTTGTGAAAACACCTTAAAGGGATAATGGTTGTAAGTGTTTGACGAAATGCCTCAATGGATGTACATTTGATGCGTGTAACTAGGTTTTAATAATGTTCATCCAGTAGGTTTTAATAATTACATTTATGAACTTTCCAAAAATATAAAAAATAAAAAGGCTTAAGTTAATTTAGGATTTGCAACCAAGGTGTTTCTAGCTTAATAACTCCATTGAGTTAAAGGGTCCTGCTAAAATTTCAAAATTGGAGTAAGTGATTTTTTGCAATATTAGCTCACATATGAATCCCTAATTATTGGATACCAACCCTATATAATTTTAGTTATCCTTTTAAACTAATAATTTATAACCATATTATTTAGAACAAAATCAAATTAGTCACTCTTGAACACATTTACTTACAACAGAAATAACAATTAACTTATTGTAAATTGTGGTCATCCCACTAAATACTTTATATTTTAAAAATGATTTTAGTCATGAAAAGCAAGTATTATAGTGGTATGTTTTATACCTTAATAAACATTAAACCTGGTACCTTTGAGGATAAGTTTATAGAATTCAAGGTGTAGTGTAAAGAATACCCCTCTTTCTATATATATATATAAATATATATGATGTTCCATTAAATTTTATGTCCAAAAATATATATCGCATTTTGATTCATTATAATATCTCTCCTACGTAAGGTGGGATGTTCCATTTCTATATTCTTCCATGTCCGAGAAAGAATAAAGACCTATAAATGCCTATGGGTTCCACGGAGACGCCAACCTCCTCCAGCGAAGTCGGAATGACTTGCAACGCCAATTCCTCTTCAATGGATAGGATTTTTTCCAAATTCAAGTGCTGAATACTATCTGGTTCCGCAAGCAGAGATTTCCAAGACGACTATGAGGGATGTGAGGGATCTTCTATACTATTACTGGGTAGAGAAGGCGAAGTACCGAGGGTTTCGTGCACAGAATGGCGAGAACATAATCAGGAAAGTTCAATTTATCGTTAGGACCTCTCACGCAATACATTGCAGCATCGAAAGCTCGGGCAGCCTTCTCTCCAGTTTTGTATGCGAATTTCCGATACCCACTTCCGCCATTCTCGCAGTCGAATTCCCTTAAATTGCTGGGATGTTTGTCAGGTAACTTGGTTAGGTTGAGCATGGCCATGGTTTTGTTCTCGCGACGATGGTATCTCCATATTTGGCAGCTCATAAACGCTATAGGTAAACGGTAAATGGTAATTCAACGATGTAAATGGGATGTAAATGGTAATTCAACGATGTATAGGTATATTGCAGTGTTATTACAAAAATTGGAGGTTGTGGATAGAGGTTACCAAATGGAAAGGCCATTTAGTGCGCAGAAATGAAATATCGTTCCCTCTATATATGTACACCAGTATATTCAATCAACGGAGTGAGGAACTGAAATTCTGTGTGTGCTTTCCGTGGGCTACGCCCTCTCGGCTAACCCAAAACTACAAATAGACCAGCGTTATGTTTCATATCAGTTCATGCAAAGAAAGTGAACGTTATTGAATTATAGACAGAAAATAATTGTCATTTACAAAATCTAGAATGTGGTTAGAATTTGAACCGGAAACCATCATGTTTCATATCAGTTCATGCAAAGAAGGTGAACTTCATTGAAGAATAGACAGAAAATAATTGTGATCTACAAAATCTGGAATGTGCTTCAAATTTGAACCGGAAATAGCTGTCATTAACTCTTTGATGATTGATGGTGTCTATTTTAACTTGTAAAAGAAAATTAATAAACTTTGTTGATTAAAGCCATTGGTTTACATTACTAAAGCTGTAATAGGAAAATATAAAATTCTTAACCATTACATTCTTAATTTTAATTTATAAATGGGTTTTGTTAGATTATGGTGATTTAATATGATGATTTATCAATATTATTTATTTTAAAAAACACTAATTCTTTTTACATCACCTTTTTTTATATAATATTTTTGTATTAACTAATATAATTAAAAGGTATAAAGAATAACTATTTTAATGATAAAGACCAATTTTATTTTTGGATTGCTACTAGTAATATTTTAAAATATTTTGTGGAGATTAAATATCTGTCACTACTTAATAATTAATTTAAATTTTAGAAACTCAATTCCAAAATAGATCCATATATAAACATAACAAGCACACATATAAATTAAATGATTGGTAACCACACATAGGTATTAATATACAACTTGAAAGGACATAAAACCATACAAAGCAATGCTAACAAAATGATAAGGAAAATGAAGTACAATATACTCCATGAAAATTCTTGTGGGGAAGACATGTAAACACCGGGAGTCACATATACCAAAGAAAGGTTGTAAAGGAAATATATAATAATTGAGAAAATTCACTTCTCTAAGTAGTTCTACAAAGAAGCCTAAAATGTTGGTTAATGATTCCAAATATGGGAATCTTGGAATATCAAAAATGAATTGTGTTTTATATGAAAAAAATATCTATTACAATAAATCAAATATTAAATGTACCCTTGGGAATATGCATTTATTTTCCTATCACATTTATTACAATAAATTTTATAATGCAATTATTCAAAGAATCAGGAATAACTTGTGAGAATGTGTTCATGGTGTTGGAAATTTGTGAACAAAGGTTGTCTCCTGGGTATGGAGCCCCAAATAGACATCACACCATTTCAAGTAGGATCCTAATCCAGATAATAGGCCCAACAACCATTATTCTTAGGGTTTTTCTTGTTTGCAATTATCAGCATAAGATATTATGAAAATAATTTCCAAAACAAGCAAGTAGGTTGACGCTGTGAGAAATACAATTGCAATGTATATAAGGTTTTTCCGTGAAAAGGGAAAGAGAGTGAGCCTATAGAAGACACGTAATAGTACCATCCTAAAGGATACACAAAAGAGTATGGTAATAATTTTTGATTAACCTGCAAAGTAGTTCACAAGAAAATGATGACCATACAATCAAGTAAAAACACAAATTCAACAAGATGCACACTAAATCCAATGAATTATTTAACTTTCACTAGTATGTTTGAATATAAACATGCACCACGAAAAATGAAACAATAGTTTTACAATTATTCACGAAATATGAATAAAAGTGTGCCATCTCTCAGAGCTTCATATATTAAGTTAAAATCTCAAAATAGATGATTTCAATGACCTGACACCAGCCCCAATAGTGGAAAATTATGTCACCACTTCCTCCTCCAAATAATGATCTTCTCTACTATGCCAAGTTAAAGAATCCAAGGTGAAAATTCCTAGGTCCTTTTCTTGAACTATGAGGGCGTATTTATAAGAAATGAGGTGAATCTCCACCTCCCATGCAACTCTTGACGTCCCTCATAACTCTTGAGCTTCTACTATGACTTTTCGAATTCCTATGTGAGCTTTGAGTTCGTACACGACTCTGAAACATTCTATTGAAATTTCACATTCCATGTGGGAACCTTGGGCTTACACATATTTTACATTTTCTCAATTTTTATAAATTACATAATTACATTCCACAAGTGATGTGGACAAATACATTGACACATGTGACTTTTGTGGTGACACTTTGAGAAGTTATGACTAGGTGATGGTGACATAAGACTTCATTATATCAATGCCAAGATCTCATTTCTTTGCCGCTATGAATTCGACTTCTTCATGATGGATCTTTGATTCTACTTCATCTTCACCTTCTAAAGGGTCTAAATAGGTTTTGGAATGCTCTAAGTCAACAAAAGTTTCCATTTCTTTATCTTGGTCCAATATTCCTTGATGTTGTGCATAATATCATGATTGTGTCTTGTCTCCATGAATGTCGTTCATGTAATTTTTTCATGCTAACCTCCATTAAGCATCCCCCTACAATGTTGAGATTATAATGTGTGCAAATGAATTTTAGTCATAACAAGCCAACATCAGTATGAAAGCCAACTATTCTACCTTTTCTTACTCATAGAATATGCTGATTATGATGGGTCTATGGGAAGGGGTTTTTAGAGAGATACTATGAATTTTGTAGTTGGGTTCAACAATGAACAAGGGGTGATAATTTTTCCATTGGAACTGTGCAATACACAATAATGGGAGGCTCCTTCATGGCTCTACATCATGGGCAAGTTGAGGGGAAAAAGGTGGTGAGCTTGTTGACTGAATATGCATAGGGCATAGTGCTCAAGGAAGAGAAGGCATGGATTGTGTAGTTGAACTTCATAGGGATTGAGGGATAACCCCATTATTGTAACAACTCCATTTCTTTTGTACTATATTGTCTCTTTGTTTAACCTTCTCTAGTTTCTGTAACACATTGACTCTTTGACCCTTTTATATTATTCTCATTTTATTGATCACCCTCCTCGTTTTACATTACACTTAGGTTGTTTCCTTAGCCATATGTATTGCAAATTCCTCCTTGGTTTTTAACTAACTTTCATACTTACTATAATCGTCATTTTATCATTGCACATATATTCTAATGATTCCTTAACCTTTAATATAACATAACTCCCTTATTTAATTTCCCTGCCTCTATACCTTACCTATACTAACATATAGTCACCTAACCTATTCCCCATACCATAATTATATGTATTTAACCCCCTTCCATAAATATAACGTATTGTTCTCACCTTAATTCACATCACATTAATTTGGCATATATATGAAATCTAAGGTAAGTATGAATAGGTTATGATTTTGATGCTTTTTCTTAATTCCTCATACCCCACAGGTTGAGTCAGCCCACTCCTAGGCCTCGATGTGGCAACTTCACATGGGCTTCACATCGCTCGCTTGTCCCTTCAAGGTGTGATTTGTACATACGAGATCTGGCGCTAAGATTGAGGGTAGATATCTATGGGATAAACCCTAAGGTTTTTAGACTACCCCTTATAAGTCTCATTTTTCATTTCAATCTTTGTTGTGGCTGCTCTTCTCTCTAGATTCCACCTCCATTACAAACCTACAACCTTGTTCAATTGTTTGAGTTGTCATGAATCCTCAACAATGCCTATGGCAGGGAGAAATTTTCCCTTGATTGACCATCAGCGTGGCATGCTTCACGCTCCTGTGAGTAGTTTTAGTCTGTGGTTTTTATGGAAACTATGGTGTGTCATGGCATCGACAGATGGTTTACTTCCAAGTCTTCAAGGTGATTTATTCCATGGATTTTCAGTGGTAAAATTTTATGTTTCCATTCTTGTTTACTCGGGATTCTAATGCTATCTTACCTCTATTGTTTTTTGCATAGGAAATGGAAAAATGTGGATGCAACTTTGGAGGGGTTTAACCCCTTTTCCCACACTTCTTTAGGTAAATCCTTAACCTCATATTTTGGGGTTTTCATTTGCTGTGAAATTTCTTTGCGAGTTATGTTCTAATTCTTTGTTGTTTTCCTTGGAAGGGATAAGGTTCTTCCCACTGCACAAGGTTCTTCCCACTGCACAATAATTGGATGCACACTCCACCGTCCACTATGCGTTTACCCCTTAGCATCAGATTCTCTCCAGCACGTAGAAAGGTATGCCCATTTACCACCATTTTGAGAATAATAGTGTTTATGGTTTTAATATCTTGCTCGAAATTTACTTTCACCTCCGTATGAGAGCTTCTGTGTAATGTAGGTTCTTCTTTTTTCCAGATCTTTGCAATTTATGAGTTTCACATATTGTCTTAGAACTATAAATAATTTATATGGCTACAATGCCACCCTCATTTCGATTTAGAGTTTACTTTCTTTGAAACCCCAATTTTTTGGGTTTCGGCTTCTAAATTATTATGTTGTTTGAGACCCCTATTCTAATTGTTATATTATTCCATCTGATTTCTAAATGATTATGGCGTGTTTTGACTCACGTAGGGTCCTCACGCATATGCAGGGTACCTCCCCTATCTCATCGCATTTGTTCACTTAAACTATCATGTTTTTAACTTCTTCAGCAGGGTATCTCTTGTTTGGTGGAATTGATTCATTTCTATTCATTTGTTGCATATATGAAATTTCTATGGTTTAGTTCAAGACATTAGCATATTTTAATTTTATACTTCTTGGTAAAGCGTTAATTTTTCAACCATAATTGTATTCATAAATTTGCTTGCTTTTCGATATACAAGTTTGGTATAGACATTACGTTGTCTCGTCTCCATATTTTTTCTTTGCCATCACTATATTTTTAATTTACATTGTATGATATGGGTTTGTGCGTGCACAATTCTAACCTGAGTCTACGTCGTCACTCTTCAATTTCATATATGTTTCCTCACACCTCATAGGTTGTTTCTGAATACATTATGCGGTATTATCTATTCTGTAATGCATTAACGCTTAAGTTATGATTCTATATACCAAAATAAGGGTGCATTCTTATTTCCAAGTGAATTCCAGCAATTTCTTTGTTCACTGTCCAAAATTTGTTTCATTTTCCTATTCACTATATGGTAATTAATTTATATATCATGTCTTGTAGAATGATATTCTAAATTAGATTTCTGGATCCATCTATTTTTCCAGATTTCCTCCTTTTTTACTTTTACAATAGAATTTGTTATTATTTTAATGATATAGTGCATACGTTATCTGTATGAGTAGGATACCTCATAATCATCTCATCTCCATGATATTTTGTGGTTGATTTAGCTACAACGGATAGATTACTTTTTTGTTATGCTATCAATACTAAGTGATTGTAATTATTTATCTATTTTATCTTATACCATTTGTACATAACTTGTTGTTCATGAGTGTACTGAATTCAATTATTTAAATTAAAATAATATTTTTCGATGTAAATATTACATATGATGATATTTTTGTTTTTACTTCTGATCTGTTCATCTAAATAATTTAGAGTATTCTGCATTTTTCCCTTTTGTATATTCTTTTTCTTCTTTTATTTTCTTAGAAGGATTGTGTACCTACCAAGGGCTTACATAGACTACTAAAACAGGCTTTATTTGAGAAGAGGTTTGAAAGAGTATCCCTCTTTGTTATTTTTAATATTACTTTCACTTTTGGGATAATTCATAAAACACTTAAATATTTTTTTCCATAGGTTGTTCTTAAATTGAATTTAATTTTTCTAATGTAACATAGGTAACCACTACCCTCTTCTTTGAGGATTGACCAACACTTTGGAAAGCCAATATGCCTCCTCATTCAGGTCAGTATTTGAGATTATTTCAACATGTTATTTAATTTTTTCATATATATATTCAATTCAGCCTTACTTACAACATTTTTCTAATGTAGGTATGAGTAAAAGAGAAAGTCTTGAAGAGTATACTCAAGTGACATACTTTTTGCCTCCTATAATATTAATCATAGGACTTATTTTATTATATTATCAATATGACTTTAATTTCATATTTACTGTTTTTTTCAAGTTTTCTTTCATTTTCTGTACCTCATGTATTATTCTCATCTGTCATCTACAACCTCAACTCAAAGACAAACTATTTCCTTCATAGGTCAGTCACTGGACCATGAACGACTCTACATCATTCTCTTAGTTCAACATGTTTTATATTAGCTGTTAAGGTTATACCAGGCCTGTGACCCTGATGCATTTCTAGTTTCAATGTACAATTCCCAAAGTTGTAGGATCATGAACATTTAGGTCATATGTTCTTTAAAGAGGACTAGTATTTAACAGTTTATGTATAGGAATTATGACCACTACAGACTTTTATGTTTCATATACTATGAGGTTATATCATCATATATTTATACATATGTTTGGAATATATTTCTTTAGATCTGAATTATCCATTTGTTTAATATATATTTTTTATTCGACAGAATGTAGATGTTCTTTGTTTTACATTACTATCTAAATTTCATATCAGATTTGTCTAATTTGTTGTAATATGATGTTCTATACCACTACAATTTTTTATGCTATAATATCTATGGAAGTCTTAATTTTGATAGAGTTTAGTAATATTTGTTCATTATTTCTAGTAATACTTTACAACTAGCTTCTGCAATTATACTTATTAATAAACATAAGATTTAGACCCCTTCCTAAGTTTATAAATGTCGATTGTTTATCTAATAGAATTTATTGAGACTCTATAACAGGATTCAAGACTTAACTTTGTTTAATTACAAATGGGATTCTATCAAATACACATAGAAAAACGAACATTGTACAATACACAGATAAGCATTTATATAACTTTATACAACTTATTCAGTTACTAATAGCATTTGACACAAGTTTCCCCTCTTATTTTTTATTTACATTAGACATGTTTCTATACATTCAAATTCATTCAAATTCATAATAGTGGAATTAAATTCTAAATCCACCGTAGGTACATATTGAGAAAATCACAAGAATCACATACCACTATGGAAAGACTATTTTCCCCCCAACCACAATCTCATTCCACAACTCTCCCCTAAGCAGAGACCTATGGTCTTCAGTGTCTACAACCCCTTTGTCCCACTAGTGATGGCTTATTTAAGCGGTCTTTCCCTCAGCTTGTTTCCATAATGACATTTTGTTATTAAGGGATGTATTTTCCCATAGCCTAGGGATTTCTTTTGTTTTTTTCACCTAGCTTTACCTCAACCTAGTTTTATTCCTAACTCTTCTCACTAAATTTCCACATTACTGAGGATTTTATTAGATCTCTTTCTCCTAGCTAATAAAATTTATTTATTTAATTTTTCTCCTGGGATTTCTGGGGAGTTTTGGGAAAGTCAGGGATTCTATTCCATCGTTATGGATAACGATTCTTGGTTGCCATTACTCTTTATTTACACGTTAATACTAAATCCACAATTATTTGTTAGTTTCAAAAATAACATGTTCATACATAATTATTCCCTAGGTCCACCTGAGCCTTAGGCTTATTTACTAAATATAAAAGTTGTAAATAGGGGTATTACATAGTCCCCCCCCAAAAAAAACACCGTCCTCGGTGTTGCAGATTTCCCTGCCTATTCATTGCACATCGTTGCGTACACTTCCTTCGTACTTTCTTCTCGGTCCTAGGTAGCTTCCTCAGGTACAAATTGTTTCAAATGCACTTTCACCCAGGCTACCATTCTATTCTAGAGCATGGTTTCTTCCAATTCCAATATATAAAGTGGTTCTGGAAGAAAGTCCCCTTCTATTTCCACTTGACTCAAAGTACAATCAACCATGTGAGAAGGGTCATGTTCATATTTCTTCAACAATGAAACATGAAAAACATTATGAACTTTAATATGACTAGGTAGAACCAATTTGTAAGCCATATTTGGGACTAATCTCTCCAAAACCTCAAAGGACCAGCAGTATCGAGGTGATAACTTGGCACAAATGCATGTATGCGAGGTACTTTTGTGAGGCTTAATTCTTAAGTACACATTGTCTCCAACTTTGAATTATTTGTGAATTATTTTCTTATCCGCATAACTCTTTTCGATGTATTGAGCGACTTTAATGTTTTGTTGAATTTGTTTCACAGTATGCTCCATCTCATGTGAAGCATGTCCTCCAATATGTGATTTTTCATTTCTATCCGCCCATCTATTTGAGGATGGTAAAGTGTACTAGAGTTTATTCTTTTACCCATTATTCCAAAATTTGTTTTCCAAAAGGAATATGTAAAATTTGCATCCCTATCTGAGATAATCATCTTTGGTATTCTGTGGATTTTAAGGATGCCTTTTATGAAAACATTGGCCACTTGTGTTGTCCCAAAAGTGGACTGTACAGGCAAAAAATGTGTTTATTTGGTTAATGTGTCCACCACCACCATAATTGAATCATGTTGGAACTTGGTACCTGGAAGTCCTCTAATAAAGTCCAATGATACTACTTCACACTTCCATTATGGAATAACTGACAGGATGTTGATGTTCCACTTTAAATTCTTCGCATTCCAAACACCTTGGAAAGTAATTATCTACCTCTTTCTTCATTCCTTTCCAAAACATGTTTTTCCGCAAGGCTATCATCATATTTTGATAACCCGGATGAGATAAATAAGGTTTCTTATGTCATTCATCTAAAATTTATTGTCTCATGGTAGATACATTTGGAATATACATCCTTTCTTGTAGTTGATCAATCCTTTCGAATTGATAGTGTATCGTGAAATTTCAGCTCACTGTAATTTTTCATGCAATTTCAAATTTTGAGAATCTTCCAACAATGATTCTTGAATTTTTTCGTCCACATAAAATTTTACACTACTCCCTGCATATGGTAGAGCTTGATGAGAATGTCTACTTAAGGCATCAACAATTCAGTTTTTTAGTTTCTTTTATGTGTTTGATTTCCATGTCAATTTTGCTAAGGAAAGCTAATTGTCTTGCTTTCCTTGCCTTTAAACCTGGTTGACAAAAGAAATACTTCATAATTATATGATCAGACAGCAACACCAATTTCTTATCCAAAATATAGTATCGCCACACTTTTATTGCACGTATGATAGCAGTCAGTTTGAACTCATAAATTGCATAATTTTGTTCATGCTTCTTCAATTTTCATGACTCGTAGGCTACTACTGCATCATCTTGCATCAATAATCCTCCCAGACCTTCTATGCAGGCATCATTACACACAACAAAATATTTAGTTGGATCATTAATTTTTAGGATAGCTACAGTGGTTAATCTTTGTTTCAGATGTTCAAAAATATCTTGACACTTGATTCTCCATTCAAAGTTCACCCCCTTTTTTAGCAAGGATGTGATGGTGTAAGCCAATGTTAAAAATCCTTCAAAAAATTTGCGGTAATATCCAGAAATACCCATAAATGATTGTATTGGTGGTACATTGGTAGGTACAGTCCAATTTAAGATTTCTTGTATCTTTTCTGGATCTACCTCCAATCCTTCCTTGGAAATAATGTGTCCTAGATATTGAATCTTGGGTTTGTAAAACTCACACTTCCTAATTTTTCCATACATTTAGTGTTCTCTATGTGTGTTCAGTACTATTCTAAGATGCTCCTGATGTTCCTCTTTGTTTTTACGGTACAACAGAATATCATCTATGGATACTAACACAAACTTATCCAGATGTTTGGGTATAACATTTTTCATGAGGCACATGAAGTAGCAGGGGAATTTGTGAGTCCAAAGGGTGGAACTAGGAACTCATAATGTCCATACCAGGTATGAAAGGATGTCTTATGGATATCCTCATCTTTAATATGGAGCAGATGATAACCAATTCTTAAGTCAAACTTTGAGAATATGGTTTCCCCCCTTACCTTATCGAACATATCATCTATTCGTGGAAGAGGTTACTGATTCTTAATGGTTAACATGTTTAACTGTCTCTATATGTTCTCATCTAGAACATTCCATCCTTCTTCTCAACAAACAATATTGGCGCTCCCCACGGAAACACAATTGGTCTAATATACCCTTTGTTTAACAATTCCTGTAAATGAAGTTTCAGTTCTAATAGTTCAGGTGTACTCATTCTATAAGATACTCAGGAAACTTGGGTGGCCCCTTGTACCAACTCAATAGAAAATAAAATTTCTCTTCGAGAGGGAAGTTGAGGAATTTATTCAGAAAATAAATCCTAAAAATCCTTGATCAATAGTAAGCTTTCTACAGGTTCATTTTTTGCTTCTTGTTCCAAATCCTCAATCTGGACAAAATACAATGGAAAAATTTTCCTTCTTGTCAGCTTCAGTTGTAACAGATAAATTTTCCTAATAGTCATAGGTTTAGGTTTCCCGTTGAATACGACTCACCTTCCTAGAGCATTAGTACAACTCACTATTTTTTCTACGTAATTTACTATTTCTTTTTGTTGTTCCATCCAATCCAATACTACTAGTAGGTCGTAATATCCTAAGGGAGGGATCTTTAAATTGAAATTTTTAATGTAACCATTTAAATTTACAAACATTTTGGGTAGTTTATGTGTGACCTTCCCCTTTTTCCCTATAGCCAACTGTACCATCCAAGAGTGTTGATTTTTTTTCTATTTTTAATTTACATTTTTCCACTATGTGTGGACTATTATAACTTAGACTAGCTCATGGATCAATGAAAGTAGACAAAATTTCATCAGAGATGATACCTTTAATTTCAATCATAGTTGATTGATGATCGGCCTGTCTGTCTTCTAATGTTGCGCTGATCCGAGGAATGTTTTGGGCTATTTAACTCACTATGTTTGCTTCCTGTGCTACTTGAATGTTTTGAATTGCACGAGTGTTGTGTGGACAGTCCCGCCACATGTGAGGCTAACTGAATCCCAAAAATTTCAATGGTTCCTTTTCCTTTACCATAGTTTCTCCCTTATTTTTCCCTTCAATGTGCTTAGAACCAGTGTGGGAATGGGCTGTCGGATTCTCACCACTCTTATAAAACCTTTTCCATCGGTGGTTTTTCCCAAAATTATTCAGACAAGCTAGTTTGGATCCTTTTGAACTTGCTTCAGCCTTCCCTTTTTCGTTATTCTGCCAATTTTTCAGCTGGTCATTCATGCCTTTAAATTGTTGTTAGAATAGTCGTGCTTTCGGATCAGACTCATCAATTGTTTTAGGATTTTCAAATTAAATTATTTATTTGCAAATAATGGGCAATCAAATCACAAATCATTCTACTTTAGCTTTTTCTTCCCTTTTGTATGGCACATAGTGAAGCAGATTAGTGAACTTCGTCATGAATTCATCAATAGTGAGTTTTTCAAGCCGTAGATCATGAAATTCCTTAGCTTTTTCATAATAATACTTATAACTAATGTATCAAGATTTTAATTTCTCTAAAAATTCTTCCCATGAAATAGTATTTTCATCAATCAAGTGTATGATTCTGGTGTCTTCCCACCAAAGTGTGGATTTACCTTCCAATTGGTAAACTGCCAATCTTGCTTTCAAATTACTTATGTATTCATATACCTAGAAGTATTTTACCATATTCAGGATTCAGGCTTCTACATCCTCTTTCTTCTCCCAATCAAAGGTTGGAGGCTTGATCTTGCAGAATTCACCCCGCAACACCTTTTTCTTTCTAGATTTTGAATCTGTTTTACTAGATTCTTCCGCACTCTTAGACCTCTCTGATTAGGGTTATGTTTCTTTACTTTTTATTTCTAGTTCTCCATCTTGATGACTAGATCTGGAGGTAAATTTCCTTATCAAACTCTCTCTCTCATTGTTCGCTTGCAGTGAATGTTCATTGCTATTCCTTAGTTGAACCATTTCTTGCTGCGATTTCTTAATAATCTCCAACATTTAAGCATTTGGATTTGGTAGTTCCTCTTCATCCCTCAGTTCCACATATAGATATTCTTTGTCATACATGAAAATAGCTAAAAATTTTCTTCACTTTGATCTAATGCACAAAACATAATTAACATTCATAAAAAATAAAATTACTTCACAATTTAATTCTTCTGACAACAGAGTTTTTTTCGATGTTGGGAACCACAAGCCTAAAGTTTTAACTTGGGCTTTGATACCACTTGTAACAGCTTCATTTTTTTTACTATATTATCTCCTTGTTTAACCTTCTCTAGTTTTCGCAACAAATTGTCTCTTTGACCCTCTGATATTATTCTTATTTAATTGACGATCCTCCTTGTTTTACATTACACTTAGGATATCTCCTTAACCCTGTGTATTACACATTCCTCCTTTCTTTTTAACTAAGTTCCATACTTACTCTAATAATAATTTTATTATTTCACATATATTCTAATGATTCATTAACCTTTAATATAACCTAACTCCCTTATTTAATTTCCCTACCTCTATTCCTTACCTATACTAACATATAGTCACCTAACCTATTCCCCATACCATACTTATATGCATTTAAAACCTTTCCATACATATAACATATTGTTCTCACCTTATTTCACATTAAATTACTTTGGTGTATATATTAAATCTAAGGTAAGTACGAATAGATTATGATTTAATGTTTGTTTTAATTCATCATACCCCACAGGTTGATTTGGCCCACCCTTAGGACTCCATGTGGCCACTTGTACGCATGATATCTGGGACTGAGATCGATGGTATAGATCGATGGGAGAAATATTAAGGGTTTTTGACTACCCACTCTGAGTCTCCTTTTCCATTTCGATCTTTTTTGTGGCCGCTCTTCTCTCTAGAGTCTGCCTCCATTAAAAACCTACAACCTTGTTCAATTATTTTAGATGTGATGGATCCTCCACCATGTCTATGGCAAGGATAAATTTTCCCTGTATTGAACATTAGCATGGCCTTCTTCACACTCTTTTGTGTGGTTTTAGTCCCTGTGTTTTATGGAAACTAAGACGTTTCATGACCTCGGTAAATTGTTTACTTCCAAGTCTGGAAGGTGAGTTATTCCATGGATTTTCAGCAGTAACATTTAATGTTTTAATTCTAGTTTACTAAGGATTCTAACGCTATATTACTTATTTTGGTTTTTTAAAATTAAATGGAGGAATGTGGGAGAAACTTTGTATGGGTTTGACCCTTCTTCCCACACTTCTTTGGGTAAATCCTTAACCTCGTCTTCTGGGGTTTGCATTTGCTGTGAAATTTTGATTGCGAGTTAAGTTCTAATTCACTGTTATTTTTCATGGCGGGGATAAGATTCTGCCCACTGCAAAAAAATTGGATGTGAACTCCACTATTGACTGTGTGTGTACCCCCCATCCTTAGATGCTCTCCAATGCATAGAGAGTTATGCCCATTTACCAAAATTTCAAGAATAATAGTGTCTATGGTTTTAATAGCCTGCTCGAAATTTACTTTCACCTCTGTATGAGAGATTCTACGTAATTTAGGTTCTTCGTTTTTCCATAAATTTGAAATTTAAGAGTTTTATATGTTGTGTTAGAACTAGAAGTTGTATTTATGCTTCAATTCCATTCTCATTTTGATTTAGAGTTTACCTTCTTTGAAGCCCTTGTTTTCTGGGTTCCAGATTATGAATTATTATGATATTTGAGACCCTTGTTCTAATTTTTATATCTTTCCTTCTGTATTCAGAAATATTATGGCATGTCTGCCCTCACTTAGGGTCCTCACACATACACAGGTTACCTCCCCTGTCTCCTCGCATTTTTTCACTTAAACTATCCTCTTGTTAACTTCTCACGTAGGGTATGTCTTGTTTGATGGAATTGTTTCATTTACGTTAACTTGATTTATATATAAAATTTCTATGGTTTATTTCAAGACATTATCATATTATAATTTTATACTTGTCGGTAAATATTTCATCTGCCAGTCGTAATTGTGCTCATACGTTTACTTTCTTTTTGATATATAAGTCTGGTATAGATATTACGTTATCTTGTCTCCATATTTATGCTTTGCCATCACTGTATTTTGAATTTAGATTGTATGAGATGGGTTTCTGTGTGCACTATGTTGACTTGAGTCTGTGTGGCTACTCATTCATTCCATATCTCTTCCTTCACACCTCATAGGTTATCTCTGAATAAATTATGCGGTAGTATTCTGTTGTGTAACACATTAACCCTTATGTTATGATTCTATATACCAGAATAGGGATGGATTATTATTTCCATGTGAATTCCATCAATTGTTTTGTTCATTGTATAAATTTTTCTTGAGTTTCATATTCAATGTATGCCATTTCATATATATATCATGTCTTGTAGAATGATATTCTAAATTAAATTTCTGGATCCTTCTATTTTTCCATATTTCCTCCTTCTTTACTTTTGGAGTAGAATTTTTTATTATTTTAATGATATAGTGCATATGTTATTTGAATGAGTAGGATACGTCATAACCATCTCATCTCCATGAGATTTTGTTGCTGATTTAGCTACAATTATTATATTACTTTCATGTAATGCTATCCGTACTCAATTATTGTAATTAATTCTTTGTACTGAATTAATTTAAAACAGAGAATTAATTGCAATAATTAATTAATTCTTTGTTTTAATTCCGTACTCAATTATTGTAATTAATTCATGAGTGTACTGAATTAAACTATTAAATTAGAGTAATGTTCTTCAATTTAAATATTACATATGTTGAGATTGTCGTTTTCACTTCTGCTCTATTCATCTCATTAATTTAGAGGCTTTTGTGATAGTCCTTTTTGTATATTCTTCTTTTTCATTTAATTTCATAGAAGGATTGCATACCTACCAAGGGGTTAGGCATGTTGCTAATAAAAGTCTTATTTGAGCATAGGTTCGCAATAATATCCCTCTTTGTTATTTTTAATAGTACTTTCTCTTTTGGTATAATTCATAAAACACTTGAATATTTTTTTTGATAGGTTTTTTTTAAATTCAATTCAGTTTTCTGAATGTAACATGGGTAACCACTACCCAAGTTGTTACTCGTCTTCGAGGGTTGACCAAAACTTTGGCAAGCCTATATGCCTCCTCACTCAGGTTAGTATTTCAAATTATTTTGACATATTATTTAATGTTTCCATATATATATATATATATATATATATATATATATTCAATTTAGCCTTACTTACATAATTTTCCTATTGTAGGTACAAGGAAAATATTATACCCTTGAAGAGTATACTAATGTGACATAATATTTTCTCCTATACTCTTAATCATGGGACTTATTTTCTAATTTTATTTTCTTATATCATCAATATGACTCTAATTTCGGATTTAATGTTTTGCTTCAATTTTTGTTTCATGTTCTTTTCTTGATGTATTATTCACATCTATCATCTACAACCTCAACTAACAGAGAAATGATTTCCTTCACAGGTTGATCACTGGACCATGGACAACTCTACGACATTCTCTTAGTTTGAAATTTTTTATCTTAGCTGTTAAGATTATATCGGGTTTGTGACCCTCATACATTTCTGGTTTCAATGTACAATTCCCAAAGTTGTAGGATCATGAACATTTAGGTCCTTTGTTATTTAAAGAGGACTAGTATTTAACAATTTATGTATAGGAATTATGAGCACTACAAACTTTTATGTTTCATATATATATATATATATATATATATATATATATATATATATATATATATATATATATATATATATATATATATATATATCGAGAGAGAGAGAGAGAGAGATGTTTCTGAAGTAGATCTGAATTAATCATTTCTTTAATATATTTGTTTTATTCGCCGAAATGTAAATGTTCTATGTTTTACATTACTATATAAATTTTATATCACCTTTGTCTAATTTGTTGTAATATGTTGTTCAATACCACTACAGTTGTTTATGCTAGAATATATGTTTCCGTCTTAATTTCGATAGAGTTTATTACTCTTCGTTCATTATTTCTAGTAATACTTCATAACTAGCTTATGCAATTATACTTATTAATAACCACAGGATTTATACCCATTCCTAGGTTTAGAAATTTTGATTATTTATCTAATAGAAGCTCCCGAGCCTGTGTAACAGGATTGGAAACCTAACTGTATTTAATTACATATGAGACTCTATCAAAAAAACATGGAAAAGTGGACAGTATACAATAAACAGATAAGAATTTACTTAACATTATACAACTAATTCAGTTACTAATAACATATGACAGACACTTTTCCCTCTTATTTGTTATTTCCATTAGACATCTGCCTATAAATTCAGATTCATTTCAAATTCATAAAAGTGGAATTCAATTCGAAATTCATATTAGGCACATATTAATAAAATCACAGGAATGACATACCATTGTGTAAATCTTATTTTCCTCCCAACCACGAGCTTATTCCACAGCTCTCCCTAAGTATAGACCTATGTTCCCAATGTAGAAAACCCCTTTATCCCACTAGTGATGCCTTATTTAAGCCTTCTTTCCCTCAGCGTGTATTCATAACGTCATCTCATTATTATGGGATGTTGCTTCCCATATCCCAAGTTTTTATTTTTATTTTTCCGCAAAATCTTATTTTAAAAATCACTTTTCCTCGACCTAGTTTTATCACTATCTCCTCTCAGAAACCTTCCACTTTACTGAGGATTTTATTAGATATTTTTCTCTGATCTAATAAAATTTATTTTTTAAATTTTTCTCTAAGGATTTCTGGAGAGTTTTTGGAAATTCTTGGATTCTAGTCCATCCTCATGGATAATAACTCATGGTATCCATTACTCTATATTTACACATTAATAGTAAATCGATAATTATTTATTAATTTCAAAAAAAGAATATGTTCATACATAATTATTCCCTATTTCCATCTAAACCTTAGGCTTATTTACTAAATATAAAAGTTGTAAATAGGGGTATTACAACTATCCACTAGAACTGCACATTACACAGTAGGAGGAAATGTAGAACAAGTTATTGTTTTGTGAGGGTTTTTAGTTAGCAGGAGAGATAATTCTAGCCACTATAACTACACAATGCATATTGATTGTTGAGAAAGATCTAGGATTACAAAATTAATATTTGTAGTGAGCTACATAGGGACCTACTATCAAATTAAGATACAAAATGCATAATAAGTGGCTCATCTAGTGAAGGGATTATGCATTTTACTGTTGTAGCCAATACAAGGCTAAATCACTATAAATTGAGGATGCCCACTTCACCATGAATGAGACAAAGCTATTATTTTGTGAATTTATCTTCAACTATGATTAGGAAGACGCTCCACTATCAATTATTAGTATGTTATGTGGAATGTAGGTGAGAATGAGTTAGTCTTGCGTGCAATTTTCTACCGTAAGAAGGAAGAGATTGAGGGCTTGTAGTTCAAGATTGCTCAACATGTTTGTGGAATAAGTTACCTTAAGGATATCATAGTGAAAATTTGTAAGAGCTAAGGATGCATCATTTCTGGCTAAGAATGCTTAGTGCATTCATCCAGTATCTTAGAATTTATGAATGCAAAGTGTGAAGACAAGGGAAAGCCCCAAAATGGCTATGTTTTAGATCATTGGAACAAGAGATAATACATGATGAAAAAAAAGTTCCAAAACATATTGAAACACATGTATATCATTAAAAAAAATCAAAGACAATATCCATATACATACCTTGAAATGATAGCAAAGAGACACGTATTTCTAAGTGTGACAGTTGAACCGTAGCTTTGCGACACTCAAAATACAAGTTACGACACACATCTTAAATGAAACGAGAGAGTGTGATAAGGTGTGGTATAGCATCTGACACACAGTCTTATAATATATAAGATCATATAATGGAGAAGAGTGCACTAGAGCTTCAACTAGTGGCGCATGAAACTGAAACACATGTAGGAGTGAAAAAAAATCAAAAGTGGCACCTGCGACAATAAGAATAAAAGAAAAAGAAATTTACCAAAAGCTAAAGAAATAAAAAGCACCACTTTCAACCAAAAAAAAAAAAAATTGACAGTTATGAAAAAAAACAAAGATAGTTGAGAAACTCACCCAGATGATGGTACATTTGCATCTAAGAGTGAGGGATATTATCAACATAGATCATGCACTGGATATCCACATGGATTATTCAGTCACTATTCATTTCAACTATAGAAGAAATATTAGTGAGGACTGTGCACTATTTAAGATCTATGCAATGTCTGCCACTAAATACTACATAATTATTGTTACCAAGGATTGGCGAGGCACTGTCTTTTAAGACTGCACAATTCCTATCATCAAAAGATAGGTGTGGAATGCTAAGCTTTATATAAACAAGAGTGCTTATAAATGCATCAAAAAACTAAGAATTTGTAAGTAGGTGGCTTCAATAGTTATAATCTCAGAAGAATACCTGACCACTTAGGAAACTATCAATCGACCATGAAGTGAATATGATTAAATTGGAATGATATATCGTAAGAACACAAGGAGGATCCAAAGTTAAAGTGTAGGAAAACTTTGGAGGGTGTTTTTTGTAGTGAATACACTTGATGACACATTAGAAGAACCACAACTTCTCCAATTACGCATTCCTTTAACAACAAATTCCCACTCTTTCATAAATTTTTTATTGACCATTTGGATTCCCCATTTATCCTGACGATAATTATAGTATCTCCTACCCAATTTTTTTCCTAAAAACATTTACAAGGATTACCATGTCTCAATTTTTTTGATCCAAAAAGAGGATAGTATATATTCACGAGTTAAATATTATCAGTATTTTAGTTCCATCGATGGTTTTGATCTGTTTTAAGTAGGCCTATTCAATGCCTCGACAGAGTTAGTATAGTAACAAAAGCATCAATTCACCTCTACCGAGCCTATTTAGTACACCGATGAAGTTTCTTGCTTCACCTCTCTATGCAGGAAGCCTTTCTCTCCTTTCACCCTTAATTTTTTTTCCAATATTCTCATTGGAATTTTATCAGTGCTTATATCACCAAGGTTGAAGAGGGTTGTTGACTTATTGAGAGAAAGATAGGTTATTCCTTTATAGGTTTTTATACACCTCTGAAATTAATATTCTTGCTCTTATTTTTCTCCTTTCCCTTCTCTACTCGATTGGATCGACAAGAAAAATACCATTCAAGTACCATATCGAGTCATGGAATGAATCTCCTAAAATATATATGATCATCATGTGTCTTATTATATATTTCCATTTGAATAAATCATATTCTCTATTCAGACATCATTCAACTTAAAATATATGTAAAGGAAAACAAAGAAAAGGATCATAGATTAGGCAAGTGTTGCTCATCATTACAATTTCCCTTCGAAATATTATCCACGTTTTCTTTTGATTCGAACAAGAAAAATTATTATCTACGATATTATTAAAGAAAAAAATAAATAAATACCTCACACAATAAGGAAAACAAAGAAATAGAAAAAATAAAATGTGAGATTAAAATGAAAGGCAATAAAGGAATGAATAAAATAAAGTGACTACAAATGCTAGATAAATAGAAAAATTAAGGGTAGATACACCACAAAAAAAAGCTAAAAATAGACTAGACCTACTCCTAGACTAACCAACTACAAGGTCAAGGCTAAGTGAAGTGAAATATGAATGCAATCAAATAAGCTCATCCCAACATACAAGTAGAATTATGAGAGAAGTTAGTACCAATAGAAAGCAATGTGAAAAAATTAAGATATGATCGTGAATGATTTGTACAAGAAATAGAAGGTCTTTCCCACTAGAAAAAAAATGTTCCATAATAACTAAATATAACTAATTGGTAGCCTTACCTTATTGATCAGAACTACAATCATACAAACCTTGAAATATTCTCGTGAATGTGCCTTCATCCAGTTTCTGATTCTTAAAATACATCAACGAATATTGAAACTCAATATTTCTTACACAAATTACTAAGTAAGATGTTTCTAGCTATTCATAGATTCAACCATGGAATTCCAAATAATCCTTTTTAAAACTCTAAAAATCCTAGGAAAATAAACATTAAATTAGCATATTTGAATCATGGGATGAATATTATAAAGAAAATATAACTTGATCTTATTTAGAAACCTTGTCACGATAGTGAGGGCTTGACTTAACCATCAACAAAGGTTGAAGTGCCTCAACTATTTGACAAGTATTTCAACAATGAAATATATCAACAGGTTCAACAATATCAATCAATGCAAAACAACTATCATTACATATGTTAGTGGGAAAATGATTATTTGTTTGACAGTTGTTATATCCAATGTTATGAACAACTTGATGGCTTGACATACAATATTCTTGATTCTCGATCAATTCACTTTATGGCCAATTCTAATGAATGCATGGGAAATTAAATATTTTTTTTTCTTGTAAATATCATAAACCAATTAGGATAACATGCAGAAAAAAAGTTAGAAAGATATGTCAAATCAAATCTAATATCCATATCAACATAGGGGTTTTGATCGATTAAACGATTTGAGCAATGAATTCTAATCAAAAGGATTGATTGGGACAACATGAAAATGGGTAGCTTCATAACATTCATAGTAGATATTAGGAGCTTATTGTTCACAAAATCACTTAACTTATATGAATTCTTCAGTCAAAAGTGACCTTTATCTAGATAATCTGAATGAGAAGTTTCATAGCTTTGCACATCCATAAAATATATACATTCCAACCTTTGGTTCAATGGAACAAGTTGACATGAAGATGAATTAACTAAAATAGGCTCCCCTATTAGATCGAAAACCCAATATTGAAAATTAGAATAATTCTCTTGTAAAAAGAAAAATATTTCAAGAATGATTTTCAATCTAGTGAAACAATGTAGAGAAATGAATCATGCGAGAAATTTTAGATCCTACCTAGTTCGAGGAACCCATCAGGATTGTGATAACCTAACATAAATATCAACGAGAGATAAAATTCCTCAACTCCATGACAAATCCTGAAACTTTCAAATGTTAAATAATTATATTTTGAGATCCAAGTCAGATCATGAATTGCATGCGGACAAATAATATTAGTTATTTAAACGTGATCACTATTATCTAGATGGAAACCATCTACAAAACTAATTTAATAATATTTTTCAACAAAAAGAAACTTATTACACATATCAAAGATTATTTTTATTGTGTATCTAAGGATGTATCGAAGAAATCTCATGAGCAACTTGAACTAAATAATTATCCTGATACAAGATTCGAATTTTCAAGGAAAGGAATGGATGGTCTATGATTTCGTTTCTTTCTTATTCATCATGGATGCCCTCAATGACTTGTGTCAGTCCAAAATTCATCTCATCTGGTTGTAGATTTGAATATCATGGCACATTTTCATCACAAGTTAAAGATAAGGGATAATAAGATGAAGAAGAAGCTCTTATAATAATATCTACTTCAGAAATCATAAGATTGGCTGATATACCTTCACATGCATTAATTGTATCATGTTAATTAAAATGATGATTTTCTACAGCTTTCTCCTAGTTAATATCTTTGATTTATTTTTACTGATCTCCAAGATCACAAGATTATAAGTCAACCAAGATTAAAGAAACAACATCTTGAAATTGAGGACTTTGAAATAGGGAAGACAGATCAAAAGTGTCTTCACGCTTGTACTCCTCTACCATTGTAATGTGATGACCTTGTACCTGATCACCATTTGGACCAGTAATACGTGAATCAAGAGTATCTAAAGGAATTTCTAGAGGGGAGGATATATCAAGTGAATCAGGGTACAAAAATCCATGAGATGTAGATGGTAGAGGGTGAGGTATCCCTTGAAGAAAAAACACTTTTAATGGTATGAAATTCAACACTTTTGTAATCTCTAGGAGCTAAGTGATAAATATTCACCCTAGGCTCCATGTATTTATTAGAACATTAAAATTCTCCTAGGACGGGATGTTGACCATGAGAAGAAAAAAAAAGGCTGAAGGGGAGGATCAACAGTTTGATTTTATGATTTATCAACTTCAATGATAGCACTAGAGACTACCTTGTTACACTACAATAAAAAGGGACATTTATGAGGGTCATGCTTGTGATGGACCTTTAAGTTCCATCACCAATGTCACATATGGTGATGGTCCTTAAAAAAGCATCGCTGCAAGTGTATATAGTGATGATCCTTTAAGGTTCGTCACCAAAGCCATTTTCAATGACACTTTTGGTGAGGGTTGTTAAAGGCCCATCACTAATTCTCTCTTTGGTGACACTTCTAGTGACGAACTTTTAATGACCCTCACCAACGCTCTTTTTGTTACTTTTAGTGACGGTCAAAAAAGGTTCGTCATCATTGATCATTCCAATGAGTTTTTGATGATGCTATGTGCATGTTAATATAGTTTTTTGTCAAAATATAATGATTTAAGACCATTGTTGTGGAGTATTTTTTATAATATGTCCAAGGCCATAGTGGTTAGAGTCAGTGAATTTTTTAAGAAGTAATTAGTGTGTATCATTTCTCTCATGTAATGACTAGTCAAATATATTTTTCCTATGAGTCAACACATGATTCATATCTATTAAGTTTATTATCTAGAAAATTCCCTTTAGATAAAGTTCCTCTAGCATGTGTAGGGAATATATTACTCAATACATAATCAAGCTCTGAAAATTCTATTAATGAGAAAGACCTAACACACCTCAACAATCGAGGCACACCTTAAATTGATGCTTTGGCACACACTAACATTTATTAGCACCTTGCATGTCTTGGAACATATTGTCATGACACTGACACCCCAACACATGGTGGCATTCTCTAGCACAACATGGAACTCTCCTAGCATGTGTTGGCATGCATGTAGTCTCTATCATGCCCCGAAACACCTTGGTTAAATGCATTGACATACATTAGCACTTGGCACACAATGCCACTTGGCATGTATTGGGACCTATTATTAGTGTGCCTAGAATGCATCTTTTGAAAAAAGATAAAGTCCCGGCTTATTAAGCCTCTTATTGGTTCTTATTTTTGTTTCCTTGACACTTCTTTCACATATTGACATACCCTAGCACCCTGCACATCCTTAGTACCTAGCATGTATTGGCATATCTTGGAACTATTAATTGGCACATATAATTAGCACACCCTGGAACTCCCAAGCACACTTTGGGAATTATTGACATGCCTTGATATTCCCTATCATTCCTTACAAATTATTAGTATACCTTCTCATTCCCTCCTTGGCATGACATATAGCACTCATTAACACTAGTCCTTGGCACAGGTTCATCATATTCATTAACTTCCATGGATTTTTACCTAGTGCTCCATTATTTGTTTGTCCTAGTACTCCTTAACACTCCTCAACATGCATTAGCACTCTCTAGCACACCTTAGAACTCTTCAACATGCCCTTCCACTTCATAACATGCATAACACTCCCTGACACATATTGGCGCTTGGCACGTGTTGGCACTTGGAAAGGCTTAGCATGTATGGAATACATTGAGATGCCTTGGTATGATTTGGCAAGGTTTAATATTAAATTCATTTGAGATCAATTGTTGGAAAGTAGATGAGGAGCAACAAAGGAAGACTTGGCACTTAGAATGCACTAAGACTTTGCACTTGGAACCTATTGCTGCCTAGTGTTAGTGTGCTCATCATTCCCCTCTTGGAAAAAGTAAATTGATGAATTATTTACCCTCTTATGTGTTCATTTCCTTGTATTTTAACTTTTTTCGCCCTTTTTTTCCTTAACAATCCCTGGCACGCATTGACACACCCTTCCACATATTGGCATGCCTTATCACTTGGCACATCTTAGCATGTTTGACATGCCTTCAGATTATCTAGCACATCTTAGCATTCCCTAGCACGCCTTGGAAATCATGTCCTCACAGCTATAATTTACATTTTTTCATGACCTGGGAACCCAATCAAGTCCTTGGCTACTGCAGTTCATGTGACAATATTGGCCTGCTTAAACCACAACAACTTGACCAATTGCACCTACTATAAGTAGATTGTGCCTTGTTCACATAAGAACTGCCTATTACTCATCTTATGCCATGTATGTCCAAGCTTAATTTGTTCCACTTCACTAGTTACCAAGACAAGGATCACATGATCTAGCCATGGCCATAAAACAAATATGCAACATAGCTTACACGAGAAATATTTCACTTGTATCGTCAGTTCATATAAATAGTATAACATTAACTGAGAGTATGCAAGAAACACAAGATGCACAAGGCACACAGGATATAAGCTGACACAAGCCAAGTGCCTCAAAAAATTATACACAACAATGTATAATATGCAATTATCTATAATATTATAAAACATGAGCATGTAGCCAAAGTGCGCCACATCTCATATAAAAAAGTAGCTAAAGGAAAAACAATGTTGTGCCTAGAACAAAGTGATCTCCCTTTTTCTAAAACTACTATGTTGAGCCTTGTATAACAATCATATGCTTTCCTCCTATAAATCCTATTCTTAACTTCTCCTTAGCGCACTTGAATTCACTGACACTCCTTTGCACACACTCTTGTTCGTTCCTTTACATGCATTTTGACCTAGTTATCCTTTGATATGCCCTGACACTCCCTGACACTATTCAAAATGCATTGACATTTTCCATATGTGTTAGCATGCCTTTTAATTATTTTGCATGCCTTGACCCTCCCTATTTATCATGCCCTCACAACTACCCTTACTTAATTTGTAACTTGGGAACACAACCAACCCCTCACTTGACTACAAGAGCTTGACCAAGTTACGATTACTACAACTAGACCATGTTGTTGAATTTTGTAGCTTTGGAGGTACTCCACAAGCCTATTGAGATGGATTTGTGTGAGTTTTGTCACAAAAATATTTGTGGTCAAGGAAGCCAAGCAAAGGGATTTTGGACCACAGATTGGGTTTAAAATCTAAAAGAAAATTAAAAAGGAAAATTAATATTTCCTAAGGTCTAAGTGGATAAAACCCACATAGGTTATAGAGGGTTCCTATGAGGTCTAGGAAAATATATTTAAGGATGCCTTAGGATGAAGGAAAGAAAAATATCGCCAGTTCTAGTAGAATAGGACTTACAGTCAGTGCCATCTATAGGGATGACAAAAACAATCACCCGAGTTGACTCAAGTCACTCCCAAATTTAGGTGCATGCAGGAGAGACTGAATCCATAACTTCTTGCTCTACTATTGCTACAAGTAAATGAAAATATGATGGTCTGGCTTAGCTTGAGTCAAACCAAAATAAATTGATGTAGATGCAGATGTGTTCGATCAACAAATCGATATGTTGGATGTAGAGATTAGGAAAACCTTAAATAGAATTGAGCCTAGATACTCTGGGACTCAAGCTCTGGACATTAAACATTAATTTACAGAGCAGAAGGAAATAATTATGTCTAGTGAAGAACTGACTATAGTCCCAAAACAATGCCAATCAGCAGGCGCCTCAACACTCAAAGAGGTGTTACCCATAAGAAAACATCGTTTTATCTCGACGACTGAATTTGAGACAAACATCTTAAATCTTACAGTGGTTCAGCCTAAGATAGGGGAAAACTAATACATGGTTGGATCTGGGACCTCTTCCCTGATGAAAAACCTAGGCAGAGTGTCAGACATGGACATGATAAATTTACATCGACAAGCGGGTGAAATTGTAGCACGAAGGTTATTGGACTCCATAGCAGGGAACAAGAAGATGCAGGCCATGATCGATAAGGTCTCTGAGAAATTGAACATAGCTCATATGGCCTTGTGCACCAAGACCAATTTGATCAAAGAATTGGAGGAGATTGTCGTGCACCAGTTTGGACACCTTAAAGATAGTGCTCCTCTAAAGAAATTACTGGAGAAGAAAGAAAAATAGATTAAAGAGCTCCAAGCAATCTTGAAGAACTTAGACCATGACCCTCATGTTCTGATACAAGATTTCGAGAAGAAAGAGGAGGTCAAACTTCATCTTCAGGAAATAGAATCTTCTATGTAGATCAAGGAAGAAGAGCGACATAGTGATCTCAAGCAGCTAGAGGCAGTCAGAGCGGAATCTCATGAAAAAGAGGAGAGACATCTAAAACACTTGGAAAAGTATAATACTTCAATTGAAAAGGCTCTTACTTTGGTCTAGACAGCTGAGTCAGAATATCCCAAGTTATTACACAACCATATTACTCAATTAAAACAAGAGTTGCAGCTAGCTAAAGAAGAAATCGCAAGAGTTGACCACAGAATTGTCGTCGTCATGGGGAAAAACAAAATTGAAATTGAGTAGATTCAAGATGCTCTAAAGGATAAAGATAATGAGGTAAAAAATCTAGAAGAATTTGCTCATGTCATAGTGATAGGAAAGGATGTACTAATGCAAGCTAAAGGAGAAATATAGAGAGAGGTTTGGAAAAAAATCACTACGGTTGAGTCATATGTGAGAATTCTCTCGCAGTGCAAAAAGGCTCTAATACAAAGCACCAATTTGGAGGAAAATTATACATTTGAGACGTTAGATAAAAGGTTAGAAGACCTCGATGCCATCATAGATATTGTAAATATATTGGAATATGGCACTTTAGTAGAATAGAGCTACCTTCTAGAGACAAATGTGTTTTCTCTTTGTGTATGTTAAAGGAGAAGCAAGTCGCTATGTAGGAAATGCAGGATGAATTCGATACAGTTATCAAAGATATAAATGACTTCATAACTGAGTGGGATTATTTAGGAAGATTCAGTGTGCCTTCATTTTGGAATGAGGAAAATTGAACAATTTCCTAGCAGAGGATCTCTGATAAATTGAGGGAAACAAAACATGATTTGGGTTGTCTAGCCATGTTAGGGGAAGAATCAATTTTTTTTTGTACGGTTGTCAATTCACTTTGCAAGGACTTTAATATTTTGGCCAGGGTAAAAAATATCATACGGAATATCCCTGCCACCAAGAATCAAATAATATCATGTTTGGTGGTGGCAATTTCCAAATACAAGAATGTGCCCTAGTTACCTGCTACTGAATGGGACAAGTTAGTCAAATTGAAAAATCGTTTTAAATGCAACGCAACAATCCAAAAATTCTCTTATACATCATGGGTCATTGAATCGGTCCCACCAATGTAGTCTGTCATAGATAAATTAGAAGACTGGAACGAAATTCCCCTGATCACAACTCAGGCGCTAACGTTTAGGATAGGTGGGGTGCACACACTCTCTCGAATGGGGCTGACTAAAAGGACCAATTCATAAAAGCTACAAAGGTGGCACAATGCTTAATCATTTCATTTCCAAGATTTACTTTACTTTTATTTATTTTAATTTCAATTTCAATTGGTTACAAGAGAAACAATTACTAAAACAATTATTTTTAAAACTATTATTTAAAACCTTGTTTCTCGTCATGGGGGGTTGTTGGCAGAAGTTGAAAAAACTTTATGAAATATTGAAACTGACTATACATGATACAAATTTTTCATTTTCAATACTGAAATCCTGAACTCACAATTTTTATTAGTTCTATCTATTCTTCCTGCTATTTCAATTTGTAGTCACAATGAATTAAATCTGAGGCTTGCTCTCATTTAAGTAATAACTTATTTGGTTTTTGTGTTCTGATATCTATATTATCAACATAATTTTTGAATGATTAGTCTTGAATTATTGATAACTAAATATCTATATTTTGTTTAACAATAATTCATGTTTTATCAGTGGTTGCAATTCTATATATTCTTTCTCTTGTGGTGCTGCTATATCTATTTTATTTTAAGGTGTGTTATGTTCTCCAGATTATAAAGTTTTACTCTCTTGTTATGAATCTCAGTCACGATATTTAATATTAGTTGTTTTCATTTACAATATAGAGTAAAATGAAGATGCTTGCACCTATTTCACACGTTCCTGTTTAACTTGAGGATAGTTCTTAAGTTGGTGTTTTGCTTTTCTTTTCCTCATTTCTTTTGTTCTTTTATGTGATTTCTATTATCCTTGTTAGAGTTTATCACTATTGTTTTGCTTGCAAGGAATATGATTTTGGAATTATGAAACATTAAATGTGTTTCACCTTTCTGTGAATATCACCACATATTACAATTATTGATTATCTATATCTGGCCTTATTTTATTTGTTTACTGGAAATAAAATAATATATACTACAGGGTTACCCCCTGTGGTGTGCTGCAAGTCAGCAGTTCCACCTAGAGTGGGAAGACTCATTAGTCCTCAGTGAATGCAGACTTAAATTGCTTACATGTGGGAAGGATTTGAGCACCAAAAACCCTCTTGGGAAAGGTAAACTGATGAATTATTAACCCTCTTATGTGTTCATTTCCTTGTAGTTTAACTTGTTTCTCCCTTTTTTTTCCTTGATAGTACCTGGCACGCATTGTCACACCCTTGCACATCTTGGCATGCCTTAGCACTTGGCACACATTAGCATTTTTGACATGCCTTCACGCTATTTGGAACATGTTAGCATTCCCTAGCATGCCTTGGCACTCATGTCCTCACAACTAGCCTTACATTTTTTCACGACTTGGGAACCCAATCATGTCCTTGTATAAATACCTTGACCCATACGCCCTTGGTTCTTAACCCTTAACCATTGAATCCCTTTACCACTAAGCCATTAACCTATAACCCCTAAACTCCCTAGACCTCAACCCCTTAACCCCTAATCCCCTTATTCAAAATAGTAGTGAGAAAGGTCTTCTTGACTTATGCCTTAGTCAAGAAAGACCTTGATCAATCCTTCTTTAGTGCACATGAGTTGGAGGATGAGTTCTTGGAGTAGTTAACTCATGTGAAGAAATTAGAGGCTAAATTTTGTTGTTCTCCATGTGCGAGTTTATATTTGGAAAAATATGAGTGAGAGACTCAATGTTTAATTGAGTCAAGGATGAGTTAAAAGAGCTAGTTTGGCCTAGTTAAGAAATCAATCACAATTTTGAGTTCTAAAGCTTAACTTGCTAGTTATAACATGAGTTGAAAGGCTTAAAAGGAACACAAAGGAAAATCATGGTATCATAATTGTGAGAATGAGTTTGTGTGAGATATTTTCGTAGGAATAACATATCAAAGAGGAGACTGTATTCAGATAACAAAGATAATTTTCCTTACAGAAGAATGCTAAGCTTTAGGAGTTAATTCCTAAATAATAGGGGCTTGTCTAGCGCTAGGAAATAAGATATTGCAGCGCAAGGAAATATGGGTTGGGTTAAGTTATTACAGGGAGGTTTCGATCTAGGTATTAAAAGAGAGAACAAAGTTAATTTCTGTTGAAATATTTGGACTTGTAAATAATTCTATTTTATCAATTTATGTCAAAAAATCTACAACAAGCGGAGATTTTTCCCAGTTGGGTTCCCTAGAAAAATATCATGTTGTTATGTGTGTCTATGTTTCATTATCTCTATTTCTATTCCACTGCTTATCTATCGTAGAGAAATCTTGTGTCTTGGTGTAATGAAATTAGTTTCGAATTTGTTCATTCAATAAGTTGTAGTATTTCAAGGAATTTCTATGTGATATGAGAGAAATGATTAGTATAATGACCAATGTTGCGATCAGTTCATGACCAACACATATCACTCAAGAAGGATATTACCATATTGTGAAGGAGAGCTATCTAGGTAAGCATGATGTCATTCCAAGGATTGAGATCTGACCACTATTTAGAGGGAGCCTCTATCTTCACCTCCTGGAAAGGGAGGATCGTGAGTATATTGGAGGATAATGGGGAGGGGGGATTTTTCAAGAACATTATCCCACCACCGAAATATCCCCAATAGTTGACCCAACATAATAAGAATTATATCAAGGCTAGGAAGATTATACTATAAGGGGCCAAAGGTCATATATTTACTCATATCCAGGAGAAGAAGAAAAATTTTGAGACGTTCAACTATCTTAGATCTATAGCAGAGTATCAATGATTCCATGAAGTTTTCTCTTAAGGAGAAGATAAGGAGTATCCATATGATACAAGTATAGCCCATCATCAGATATTTTATGAAGTTCACTCGAGTTAGAGATGAGCTAGGTGGTGTGGGTGTCACTGTACCTGAGCAGGACCTTGTGAGTTTTGCTTTACTAGGACTTCACAAGTCTTGGTATGGTTTCTAGGATGTAGCTAGGAAAGGTTATGGATTAAATATGTTTAGGAGAAGATCTAGATAGGAACTTGAGATGGTATATCAACAAATACTAAGGACAAGAATAATATTTCTCTTACAGATAAGGCCAAGGGAAAGATGGGAAAAGGGAAGACCGAGTCTAGTCAAAAGGGAGAGAAAAAGAAGAAATATCTAAGTAATATCATGTGCTTTCATTTCCATGAGTTCAGACACTATGCTACTAAGTGTCCTAATTAGAATAAGAGGTATAGTAAGAATCATGTGGTTGCATCAATTGAGGTAGATGGGTTTGCTTCTCAGTTTGAGAAATATTTATCATTGATAGCTTGCATTGAAAGCTTACTAGGGAGAAACACATGGTATATTGATTATGGAGCCTCCTTCCACATGAATGGAAAAAAGGAGTAATATTTCAACGAGTTGGAGGAGAAGAACATGGAGGTTCATATTGAGCTAGGAGATAATTGAAAGTACACAACGAAGGGGGTTGGTGCCGTCATATTTGATAGGGAGTTTGTAAGCTCTCTCCATCTTAGAGATGTTCTTTATGTTCTAGGACTGAAGAAGAACCTTGTTTCAGTAGAAACCCTTGAGGACAAGGGATATGAAGTCATATTAAATGAAGGTAAGGCATACCTCAAGCACTTAGCTTCTGGATCAGTGAAGCAGATAGGTGTGAGGGCAAGGAACATGTACAAGTTCCAGGTAAAGACTTGTTTGTAGGAAAAATGTATCAAGGAAGATCCTCTATGCAGATGACAGATAGATTTTTCGTTCTAGAACTGCACTAAAAATTAGGAGTTAATTCCCAAATAATAGGGGCTTTTCTACACCTAGGAAATAAGAGACTTCAATGCAAAGAAATATGGGTTGAGTCAACTTCTTGCGGGGGTGTTTCAAGCTAAGTATTAGTAGAGAGAACAACCTTATACTCTATTGGAACCATTTTCCTTGTACATTATTCTATTTGGTCAATTTTCACCAATAAAATCTACACCAAGTAGAGGGTTTTCGCTGTTGAGTTCCCTAGAAAAATAGTGTGTTATTATGTGTGATTATATTTTTTTATCTTTGTTTCTATTCTAATTCTTATCTATCATAGAGAAATATTGTTCCTTGGTGTAAGAAAAATAGTTTCATATTTGTTCATTCAAGTAGTTGCAAGATTTCAAGGAATTTTTACACCCCTTAACTTCCAGAACCCCTAAGGCTTTCTCCCAAACCACAGGTGCTCCAACACTAATATTATTGGTAATATTAAGTTTTTGTTCACTAACCCCTTCAAATATAACCTCCAAGCACTACTAGGGTTCAAGGAAAGGATCCACAAGGTCGTCAAACTTGATCCACATTTTATGGACAATCAAAATTCTTCCAAATATCCTCCATGTAATTGCTTTCAAAGGGTAATAAGGGGATTAGGGGCCCCATTATCACAACCCATAAGCCCTTAACCCATAACCACTAAATTCCCTATCCCCTTAACCCCAAGCCATAATCCCTTAACACGTACATTCACAACTCATAACCCATTAATCCATTGACCCATTAAACCTTAAGCCTCTAACTCCTAACTTAAAATCCACAAACCCCCTAAGCCGTAACCGCTAACCCATAACCCCCACTAGTACATATGGACCAAAAATCTGAGGTCGTACTCCAATAGTTCAGTTGTACTATTAGATTTTTCTTGCAAATATTTTTAGTTTTTTTTTAAAGCCCCAACATTTGTTAGATATCCGATAAACACAATTATTTTTGAATATTTGATGATATGTTATTCAAATATCAAATGATAATTTTTTTCATCAGATATGCGATGAAAATTAAATGTTCCTCATATATCCAATGTTTGACCAAGTGAATTATCTACTTATCATAATATTGATGTTTGACGAAGTCGTTATTTTTCTAGTTGGACAATGTATCTCTAGTCAACAAATGTTGAAAGTCCAATGAAATGGTTGTTTTTTGGTCATAATACAAAAAAAAATTATTTTGTTAATTGTATTACAAATAGTCAAACACTATTGATGCTTATTTTTTAAGATAATTATCACTGGAATTTTGGTAAGGAAAATGTCCCATAACATTCCTCCAAGAGGGCAAGGAGATGTGAGATCTACATTGGAGGATTTGGGTGATTTCCTTCCCTTGTTTCATACATGTTTATCATCCTTAAGCCCTCACAAAATTCAAAATTAATCAAAAGAGAATTTTAATCTCTAAAGTTTGAACATGTCAAAAATTGATTTGTTTCCAACCCTTTTTTAATAGTTGAACATCACACATCATTGAGCGTATTCATCATGTTTCCTTTGGGATGGGACCTAGGTATGAACACCTTGATAAACTAAGTTAGTCCCTTGAAAAACTAAGCTTATGGACACATAAACCAATTATTTTTTAAGTATTCATGTGTTTTTTTGAGTTTTATAGAAGCCTAAGGGTCATAGAGAAGTGTCTCACCCTATGGAAAATAGTTAGGAGCAAGTTTGTAAAAACATTGGATGGTTTTCAAGGCTTCCTTGATGTTTTTTATGAATTGCATAGAATTATTTTTACGTGATATAGCTTGTATTGCACAAAAAAATCACGTGATATGATAGAGGCCATGGAATTTTGAAGGGACATGTGGTGAACCCTCATTAAAATATCATGATTTGGGAAATATTTTTCCTGTGACATGTGTCACATTGTTGTATCATTGGAAACTTTGAGGAGGACATGTGGCTGCATGCTCTAATTGGTTGTTGCAGCTCTTGTAAACTTTTAGGTTAGCACATGTCACATATTGGTTGGTTGTTTCATGTCTATAGTCTTTATAGATGTGATAAATATGAGGAAAGGTTGTTTCCACAAAATAAAATAGTTTCATCATGAAATGAAGAAAGAGAGAAAGAAAAATAAAGGAAAAGACAAGGGATAGTAGAAGAAAAGAGCAAGGAAGAAGAGGTGGGGGACATAAAAGACATAGGGAAAAGTAGGATTCATACAAAGATAAGTTGTGTGATGTGATATTGTATAGGATAAAATTTTCCTCTATGTGATGTATTGCATAGATAAAATGTTCACGTGCACTGTGTCACATGGTTTAAAAGGCTTGGCATGATGAGAAAATTGGTGAGAATGCGATAGAATTGTGGAGTAGTACCATTATAACCCAATAAGAAGTTAAACAAAGATGAATGTCTCAACAAGTGTAAACCCAAGGGTGAATCATACTTGTTGTGACATGGCATAGTATAGATGACTCGTGAACTTGCTACCACATCACCATTGTGAACGTTGACGTGGTTGAGGAAAAGAGAACCTGAATAAATATTTAGAAGGTCATATCTTTCTATGAATGTTTCATAATTAAGCCCTATTATAATGTATGGAAATTTATTATTGAGAAAAACACATATACAAGCTCAAAAAAGATCCTATAATAGTACATATAGAGGAAGAAAATACATTAACTCACCTCCTTAATACCACTTAGGGGGGCTGTGTACATGATAAGAGAAGATGATTTTGCCTATCATATTAAGAAAAGAACAAACCCAATAAGTGGTTAAGCAAAGATGAATGTATCAACAAGTGTGAACCCAAGGGGGAATTATTCTAGGTGTGATATGTCATAATACAGATGATGGGTGAACTTGCTACCACATCACTAGTATGATTGCTAGTGTGGTTGAGGAAAAGAAAACTTGAAGAGATTTTTAGAAGGTCATATCTTTCTATGCATGACCCATAATTAAGCAAGAATATAATGGTTGGAAAGTTATTGTTGAGAAGAATACAAGCTGAAAAGAGACCCTAAAAAAGTACTTAAAGAGGAAAAAATACATTTACTCATCTCCTCAATACCACTTAGTGGGGTGGGTACATGATGAGAGAAGATGAATTTCCCTATCATATTAAGCAAAGACTAATTCTTGGATTTAATTCTCAAGGGTCACATCAATGTCATTGTTGAAATTATACTTTCAAATTGGGATAGATGTTCGAGTTCTTCCAAAATAATTATATGTATAGACAACATGAGGACTAAAAATATCCATGAAAACCTTTTCATTTTTTCTATGATGAAATAATTTTTTCGTTACTTTTGAAAGTTTCATTTTGGAAGAGTCCCAAAATGATTTGAGTATAATTAAATAATTTTTTCATAATATTTTTGTGTATTTATTGAAGTGTAACATCTAACTTAAAACTTAAGCTTTCTTTATTAAAATAATTTCCTTTAATGATCTTTTAATATCGTGAAAAGTAAAAATAACTTCAACTAAATAACGAAAAGGCAAACAAAATTTGTGATAAAATCACCTCACACTTAAAATATTCCCACATAAACTTTTATGGATACTGATTTTTTCTCTTCAGGAGGAGCTATTTTATTATTATGTATATATTAGCAACTTATGTAATAGCTCATCCCATCTCGCTATAGAATAGCACATTCGTTGCATCCCCTATTCCTTACTGCCCACAAAGCATTTAAAATAGTCAATTTGAACCCTGGTTCAAGCCGGTTCAAGCCTTTGCACAAGGAAAGAGTAGTCAGAGGCTTGAAAGATGGCAGGATGATCATCTTGGATATGATTGACAACAGGATCGATTTCTTTAAAGCTTCAGGTAGCCCGGAGTTTACTTGAATTGGGCAGGTAAATATATTCATATCTCTTGCACCTTTCCACAAGTTTTCACATGCCTCTCTCATTACTCAATCCAGATCGCAGGAATTCATCAAAATGTCCACATAGATCTACTTAATAACTCATATATTCTGAATGTTTATTTCGAACAAACCCTATTTGGAAAATTCCACAATGTTAAATCAAATTCATGTTATTTAACAAAACCCGAACGCAATTTGAAAGAAAACCTCTTTATGTTTGGAAATTTCCTGCCCTACAAGCCCTCACTTCATTACCTGTGCTATCTTAAAGAAATTGTGAACTTATACAGATGGACCATTGGAGCTCTAATGGTAACATTAACCAATGAGATTTGAAATAAACCCTTTTGGATGTTCGGTGATTTTCTATTCTTCTAACCCTTGCTAAATTAGGTTGGGTGAATTCTATGGAAATTATCGATAAGGTTTCAATTCCATTTCAGTAAATTGTGTAAACCTACAGATTGACCAGCAAGGTTTGCAATCACTTGGAAAATGTGACTACACAGTGACCCATCGTGGTCTGGAAAATTTATAAATCCAATTGTCTCTTTATTTATGCCCGGAATCAATGGACTCAATCTAGGAATAAAATGGTCTCCCCCAATGCAGGGAAGCCATAACAGTCAGCCAGTGATACACTTGTTGGGATTTGGCAAAGACTAACCTTCAAGAATGTTTTTCAAACACCCATGGTGATAGTATCTGGCATTTTAACTGCTTCCTTCGTTATGAAGACTATGATTTCACAGGAATACTAAACACAGATCTAGGGTTGAATTTCATTGAGATATTTCGCGGGGACACGAGTGTCTTTATGCCGAGTGGCTTCCATTTGTCTGTTGAGAATCCTTTAAATAATTTATCAGGGGAAACAACACTTGAAATGGAAAGAAGTGCTTGGGGTACAGTTGTATATTCGTCTCAAACGATCTACGGTTAGGTCCAGTGCTCCAGGGATATATCTAGTTACCATTACAAAAAATGTCTAAATTACGCAATCAACGCAATATTGACATCTTATGGAAGTGCAGGATTTCAGTATTTGAGTCAAATCTACATATTTCATTATGAAATATATATTTTCTTTAATATGACTGCAATTTCACTAGTCACTGCCGAAAGACAAGTGAATACACTAATCAGAGCAAATCACATCCAGCAATAATGGGCAAATCAAGCATTGATTCTTGTGTTAATTATATGCGCATTCGCAACTGGGTGAAGACTGATCTCGGCCATATTCTGAAGAGGATACCCAGATGATGAACAAGTGGGAGAAGGCACACTCATATAATAGGATCGACCAATAATATTTACAATAGGAACATTACTCACAGCTACTCAAAACTTTCATTATGATAACATGCTAGGACAGGGAGGATTTGGCTCCGTATACAATTATAAAAAACATGAGAGCATAGATGCATAGAAATAACATACAAAAATGATAATTGTATTAATGTACACAAAAATCAATAGAGATTACATACGTACATATAGTTGAACTCAGATCTAACTAATTCTAATCGTAGAGAGAGAAGTTGAGAGAATCTCTCAACTTCCTCAACAAACCCAAACCAAACTAAGTAAGCATAATCCTAAAAAATCCTAATACCCTCCCTTAATGCTTACTTTACAAAACATATAATACTTAATAACAATTTCAACACTTTGAAATTTCGTCTCTTTGTCTGATCTGGTCTTCATCAGCAAATCTACCCACTCTGCAGTTTTCTAGATTCCACTCTTTCTTTCTCCACATCTTTGAGCTTACCTTTCAACCCATTTAAAGTACACCTGCTTCTAACCATCAATGTTGAATTTGTAAGATTAAAGATTCTTGACACCCCCGAAGAAGAGTCTTAACACTGAACTACCCTATTGAAATATTTCCATCTGTGAAATAACCCTGACGAATAAATTTCAACAGCCGTATAGGAAAATATTCTAGGTACAGAATATGATCAGCGATCAATCCTACAAAGTGACCTTTACACAAATGGATCTCATACTGTAACCTGTAGTTGACGCTCTTAAATCCCGAAGCAAAACAAGACCCATCAACGTATAACAAATTCAGACAATCAAATTAGCCAATTGTTCTCTTGGCACCGAAGAACGTCAAGAACAACTAATTTAAATAATGCTAATTTGTTCAATAATTGGTTCTGCACTACAAAAATCTCACAACAACAAATATAAGCTTAAACCCCACACTACAATATATTCCACACCACACCACACACAAAACATTCTTTAGAAAAGTTTGAGAGATGGTTCAGGAGGTTCATCATCACTTGAAGAATCTTCCAATATAGCATGAAGTGAATCTTCTGAAAATGTTGCATAGGCTGATTTTTTCAATCTTCCATTCAAAAGATCTTGAGCCTGAATTTTGCAATTGAATGCTATATGTCCATATTTATGACAATAGAAGCATTCAGTCTTATTTTTATTCACCCTTCCCTTGGAGTATAGTGGAAGTTCATTATGTGAACTAGCCTCTATGCCACCTATCCTCTTTTCTTCTGCCATAAGAGCTACTATCATTTCATCAAGTGATTGATGTGGCATTTGACTTAGAGTAAATATGGTATTATTATATTTTGAAGACAAGCTATTTAATAAAATTTCCTTTGCATCATCGTCATCTACTTTAGAATTAATTTCTGACAACTGTCTCATCAAAGCTCTTAACTCATTTATGTGTGTTTACAATGATGTCTCACTATCCATTTGGAGTTTAAACAATTGTAACCTTAAGATTTTTTTTGCAAAAACAGCTTTTGCCCCAAATACCTTATTCATTTCTTCCCATATTGTTGCAGAAGATTTATTTAATTCAATAAGATGTAGCTGGGAATCTGCAAGTGATAGTCCAAGGATAGAATTGGCTCTTTCCTCTCTTTTTTCCCATTCAATTAACTATTTAGCATCTGTAGGTGATTTTTCTGAGCCTTCTACAATATTCCATAGATTCCTACTCATCATTTGTAGCTTCACTTTTACCTTCCAAGTGTAGAAATTAAAGCCATTAAACTTTTCCAATACAATAGACTCCATGTTCAAAAGAAAAGCTTTAGCCTTTTTTTAATCAACAAATATTTAGCAGATTAAATCTAAAAAAAAAAAGAATATTATCAGAATGAAAAACCACCAAATATATGTTAAGAAATTGTGGAGTGTAAGCGAACAATATTAAAATGCACCCGTGGTGAAGAGCTACCACAGGAGCTATCGTGGCAAACTCTGTGCTTTCACCTGAAATTTCATGGTTGAGCACAAGAAAAAAAAATGTGGATTTGATATATCTGAATATGGAAGCCCTGAATTGTACAATTTGACCAAACACAGATTTTGACCTCTGAAACACAACTCTAGAAGCAGTGCGTTCGTGTCTCACCGTGTGTACCACTGCATTTGTTGACTTCTAATCAGGCGATTGTGCGTTCGTATCTCACCGTGCATGCCACTACGTTTTCTGAAAAATAAAAATTACTATTTTGATAAAGGATAGGGAGACAGATGGGATGATCAATTACAGTGGCTCTGATACCAAATTATAAAAAACATGAGAGCAGAGATGCACAAAAATAACATACAAAAAACGATAATTGTATTATTGTACACAAAAATCAATAGATATTACATACGTACATATAGTTGAACTTAGATCTAACTAATTCTAATCTTAGAGAGAGAAGTTGAGAGAATCTCTCAACTTCCTCAACAAACCCAAACCAAACTAAGTAAGCATAATCCTAAAAAATCCTAATATATATAAGGTAACATAAGTGAAGAGCGCCTTGATGGTAATTGGTTTGGTCCTGTCTCATTCATGAAGGTCTGAAGGTTTTTAGCAGGAATGGCGGGTGTCTATATACAGTTCTCGGGCCATCTATATGGTTCTGAGCTAGGAGTCTTATTCTTATTGCGTTTGCTTATCTATAGCCGGTTACATGACTGTTAAAATGTGCTGAGTCTGGGGCATAAGATTTTGTGGCATATGTACTAGTTTCCATTATCACAGTGCATATAGGGGTTAATTCACAGGGTCACTCTTAGCTAAAAATTCTGTGAATCTGTTGTATAATGCTCCCGAAACAACACTGTGTGGTATTTCAGATTGTTATCCTAATTATGTATACCACGGTCATTTTAGGAGCTATTGTTAAAACACATTTAGCAGCAAATCCACCTCAACTAAATGCAAAACAGAGGGAATAGTATTAAAACTCATTTAGCATCATATTCGCCTCAACTAAATGAAAAATACAAGGAATAGGCTATCTTCACACCACTCTACCAAGGATTCAGATTCTTCACGCTCCCTGAATCAATGTAGGTTGAAATCCAAAACTCAACATTTATTATAATGGGTGAAATCGTTTGATAAGGAACCTTGGAGATAGGACTCATCCTACATTGAGTTCAATGGTGAACTCGATATCCTATGTGGGTGGGAGCCCAAAAAATGATTTTGGAAATAACATTAAATAATTATTCCCCAATTTAATTTTTATTATCTAATGTTACCTAAATAACATTAAATAATAATTCCCCATTAGCCTACAGGGTTAGATAGTACTACTTCCTTCCTTGGGAAATTAATTTGAAGAAGACATTGCATGCCAAGCTGATGCCTCTGTTGTGAAAAAACCTCGATCCTCCTGCCCACTATGCTTCACCTTTCCAAACATTCCAGTATGGTACGATCAATATCACACCTATACAACAATGGGAGAAATAATTAGTACCTGTCATCATTGCACCCATGTACAATTTCATAAACAACTAAAATTGATTTAAAAAGAAATTCAAAAACATCCTTTTGGTTGGAAAGTGCATTTCCAAAATCCAAAAATGAGTGCTTGTAACTTGTGGCACTAGGTCACTCACTAAGTGGTAACTACATTACCACCATCAGCTATCCATATCAATGTATGGAACTACATATACTAGTGCATTGTCATCATCCTTGTGGTAGGCTAGTTTGAACTCCTTGACATATTCCGCCTACCTTGTAAATGATGAGAAATTTGATAGCAATAATTCTTCACCTCCC